>CM053586.1:251594197-251621108 GCA_028646515.1 Pseudochirops corinnae
CCTGAACTAGGTAAATGATATGTTTGATTAAAGTAAGATTGTTAACCCATTTTGAGTTGCTTTCCTTTAGAAAAGCAGATCTAAGAACCTGTGCTAGTAGCCGCCCTAGGCATGCTAGGGTGCTTGCTGTTACAGTGCATTATGAAAATAAGCAACAATAAAATGATTTTCTAAACAGAGTAAACCAAAACAAAAATTTAATTTCTGTTAATTTAATTAAATCAAAAACAAAAAATTTAAATAACCAACAATATTTTAAAACATTTTAAAAATATCTAAATATTAAAAAGAAATATCCCATTATGGATCTAATTTTAATATGAAGCAGACAAGAACACTAAAAATACACGAATAACTTGAAAATGCATCTTTCAGATAACTCTGGAGGAAAGAATTGGAGGCAATAAGTTTTCTAAGTGGTCTCCCCAGCTCCAATATCTATACTCATCTTATTGTCGTTTCTTATCTGCATGGAAAAAAAACCTGAGTTTTAGAGAAAAAGTACAGAAAGGAGAAACTGAGACAGGATCACATCTTTTAGCTAATTAGAGCTGAGGGGAAAGAATTTACCTGTTTGTGATAAATAAGGAAAGGCATATTCTAAAATTTGTTTGTTTTTGATTATTTGTGCATATTAGTGTTTTAGTAAAAATTTTGGATGCTCTTATCCTAAAGTGCCAATATATGAAAATAATGCCAAATATCTTTTCAGAATTGAATATAAGAAGCAGATTATCACTACTGAATTATTTTCTTTTGCATATAAAATATATTAACTTCATAGTTTAGATTAACATGCCAAAGTTATTACCTAATTCCCAGATAGGCACTTAGTTTCTCTCTTTGAGGATCACACACTACCCTCTTAATTCTAACCTATATATATATATAAATATTTGTTCCTTTTTTTTTTATAAGGGAGGAAAAGGAAATAAATGAGACTATATAAATGAATCAGCCCAAATTCATCACTTTTAACAGAAAAATAATGCAAAAGACTCATGCCTTTTGGATATATAAGTAGAGCTTTTTATATATGTAAGGCAATACTTTATTTCCCATTTGGTTTTATACCTCTGGGCAGGGTTCCACATGACAGTCTTTTATAGAACACTGGCCATCTTCTGCCCAGAAAGGGCATGGTCTCATCAAATTAACCTTTAAAAAAATAATAAAGAGACAAAGACAATAGAAAATATTAATCAAAGAACAAAAAGTACACATCAAATTAAATTCACAGGTCTTACTCAAAACAATACTTAATTTAAGACGATTGTTCCCAGTTAAATAGGTAGCTTAGTCTTCTTTAATAAACATGAAGTAAAGAAAATAAAGCTAACAGAATTTTTTTCCATCATGTTTTCAAAACAATGTACAAAGCCAAAACTCTGAAACTTCAACACTACACATAGATAATCCTGAGTTTTTAAAGGCTCGGCTAGTGGAGACTAAATTCTGGCAGGCTCTACCATGCTAGGAAGAAATTTGAGTATGATTCCAGTAAAGGATTGGGATCTGTTTTTCGAGGCCCAACCTGACAAATTATAGAGAAGTAGATCACCAGTAAAATAACCGCCTGATGATGATTGTTTTCTAGCCATGGATACTCATGAAACTCAGGTTCTTTTCTGATTTTACAGTAACAGAGGCAGAATGAGAGGAAAGGAGATCGAGGGTGCTATGGATTGCACAGTAATTTTTAGACCATCAACAGGCCAATTTGACTACCAGCACTCTAAATCTAAGATTTCTGTCCAATGACCAATGAATGTATATATTGTTGGAGGAGCTGACTTATAAACAAAACTTTAGAGGAAAAAAGGGACATTAATATGAAAGGATAGGTCACAGGTACCCCTTGAAGGAAAGAAATGTGTTCACAAAATGTTTCCTCCCAGAGGAAATAAGAAGTCATTATTTCAAGGAATTTTTGGTCATCATATAATATAATATTTAAGTATTTTTTTAACTACCATGAAAATAGTTGTAACTTAATCACTGTCAGCTGATGAGATGAAATGGTAAAGAAATTCTACAAAGTACTTGATATGGCCATCCAAATCAAATATACACACACACATACACACTCTGAAACTTGTTGACTTCAATATAAAATTAGGAATAGGTAAAAATGGGGAGAAACATGGAAAAGCATGGTTCTATAAGAAAAGCGAGAAGCCAGAGACTTGTAGATCATGAAAGCTTTACATTCCTTTATCATGAACATAACATGAATATGGTCATAGAAAAGCACCAAGTAATGCCAGAAAACACAAAATTTTAACAGGAAAAGACTTGTTATTGATGTGGGACTTATCCCTGAGTTAGCTGTCTGTGTACAGTAAGACATCAATTCCTCAAAGGATCAGTTAATTTTTTTGAAAACGAAGAATAATCAGAAGAAGATATGGTATACAATTTAAATGACATAACCTTGAATTATTTCAATAACTGAAAATCAAAAATGAGAAATAAAACAGAATGACATCGACACTGACTATAACAACATCCGTAAGTTTAACTGATGTTTAACACTCCATTTTTGCAACTTTGGTTTGTCACTGGTTGTTCCCCCAACTGGGCTTCGATCCCTCCTCGTCTCTGCTTTCTGGCTTCGTGGCCTTCAAGTCTTAAGTAAAGTCCTACCTTCTGCAAGAGGCCTTTTCCCAGCCCTCTTTAAATTTCATGTCTTCTGACATTACACCTACTTCGTCCTCTATATAGCTTATGTGTACATAGTTAACTGGCACCTTGTCTCCCCCATCAGACTGTGGTCAGCTCCTGTCTTCTTCCTTTCTTTGTGTGCCCAGCAATTAGCACAATGCACAACACACAGTAGGTGCTTAATAAATGTTTGCTGACTGACTGATTTATAATAAGTATGGAAAAGTGTGTTGGGGCCAGGTTTCAAAGGGGATTAAAAGGAATTTATATTTGGTCTTACAGGCAATATCTTACTGAGTATAAAGTGAAGTGGTCAGATCTGTGCTTTAAGAAATCACTTTGGCAGCTACATGGACAATGTATTGGAGATGGGACAGATTTAAACTAAGGTGACCAACAAGGAGGCTATTGCAATATTCTGTGCAAGAAGTGATGAGGGTCTGAACCAGAGATCTTCCCAGGTTTCTTGAGTAGAGACAGAGAAAAGAAAATCTTCCAAAATGTACATTACCTTTCATGCCAGAGGAGTCTTTGACAAAAGAGTTACATTTAAAGTTTCATTTGTTTAATTGCCTTAGTACCTAAAATAAGGTAGTTAATCCTATATTTTGATAGTTGCCTTGGTCTATAAAAATGTTATTCTGCACAAATAAAAAAGGTGGTGTAAGAGCTAACATACAAAAAATGTATGATCAGAAAAAGAAGTGAGCCAGTTATTTCTCTCTCTCTCTCTCTCTCATACACACACACACACGCACACACACACACACACACACACACCAGGCATACAGACCAACCTAGAGGAATGACTTTAGCATACTGTCTAGACTTTATGCAAGATTTACCAAAGGACACAGCCAAGAATGAAAGAGGATAAGAAAGCATCAAAAGCAATGGTAATTTATACCATTCACAAAGTATCTACTCACCTATTTGGGGTTAAGCACTGTGCTATACACTGACGACAAATTCAAAGAAACAAAGACTGCTTACAATGAGGTTATTACATTCTAATAAGGGAGAAAAAAGTACATAAAAACATATGTTCTATAAATATAATTAAATATAAGGTAGTTTGGGAGGGAGGGCACTAATAGTGGAGCGGATCAGAAAAGGTTTCTTATAGAAGATGGTGCTAGAGAGATGCATTTTAAAGGAAGAGGTACACTATGAGAAAAAGAAAAAGGAAGTAGAGTCTAGGCAAGGAAATGCCAATGCAAAGGCATGGACAGAGAAGCTGTAAATGAGGAACTGAGAAAGACAATTGGCTGGATCTCAGAGTATAAAGACAGGTTGGGACCAGGTTGTGTAGGAGGAGTATTCTCGAAGCAATAAGAAGTCATCTGAGTTAGTTGAATAGGATGATCACAAGATGAAATCTGCTTCTGGCAGTAGTGTGTGGGATAGATTGGACTGGTGAAAAATTTCATCTGTTGAAATAAAAAATATATGAAAAAAGTTCCTTCACTTCAGAAATTTTAAGATGTCACCTCAGAAGATTATGGAAAATCACCAGCCAAATTAGAAAACAGTATCTCATCTTCATTTGATGTAACAGTAAGTACATAAACGTACAGCTACAAACATGTTATAATTCCAAGGTCCCTATGTGGTAACTGTGATATCCAGTCAGAAGTGTCTTTTAATATTCAAAGGAACTAATATTCTGAAAATAATCACATCTCATATAAGAGAGAGAAAAAGTATGTGTGTGTATGTGATGTCTTTTAATATTCTGAGGATAATCACAGAGAGAGACAGAGACAGAGAAAGAGAGAGAGAGAGAGAGAGAGAAATGCCTTTCAAAAATTACTTGATTAAAACAATGCTTCATTTTTTTTAAAAAATAAGGAATTGATGGAAATTCACTGGAACAAAAATCATCTCTAATAGACATACAAAGCATATGAAGTGGCAGCTCTCAGAAGGAAAGCAAAAATTACCAACAGTCACATGGAAAAATTGCTCAAAAGCTCCAAAAATTAGAGAAACACTAATCAAAAGATCCCTGACACAACCCCAAAATTGTTAAGAAAAAAACCTGAAAACACTTACCAAAAGAATCAACTTATCAAGACTAGGAGTAGACCTTTCTGAAGGCCAGCAGCCAGATCAGGTGTGACCACTAAAGATCTTTTCCTTCTCTTTAATCTTATGATCCTGTTACTGTGATAGTTTTATCTTTCTTTAATAAATTACCTAAATACACAAACACATATGCAATCTCAGAGTGTGGTAAAATCATATGGAATTATGGATTTTTCCTTAAAATGATTAAACAGTATCTACCTGAAACTATCAGCAAGCATTATTTGTAATGGGGATAAGCTAGAAAGCATTCCCAATAAGATCAGGATTGAAAGATGGATGGCCATTATCACCAATATTATTCAATATGGTAATAAAAATGCTTGCAATAGCAGTAAGAGATGAAAGAGGAACTGAAGGGATCGGAATGGGTAATGAGGTAATAATTTTTGCAGATGATAGGACGATAAACTTGGAAAATCTTAGAGATTCAAGTAAAAAGTTAGTTGAAACAATTAATTTTAGCAAAGTAGCAGGATATAAAATGAACTCATAAATAATCAGCAATGTATCACCAATAAAATCTTAAAAGAGATAGTAAGAGATACGCCATTTAAAATAGCTATAAACAGTATAGAATACAGAGCATAACTGCTAACACAAACCCAGGAACTATACAAGCATAATTATAAAGTGCTTTTTAAACAAATAAAGTCAGACTAAATAATTAGAGAAATTTTAATTGTTCATGGGTGAGCAGAGCCAATACAGTAAAAATGACAATTTTAAACTAATATTCAATTCTAAGTTAATATTCAATGCCATCCTAATTGTTTCGCTGAGCTAGAAAAAAATAATAAAATTCATTTGGAAGAATGAAAGGTAAGAATATAAAAGGAATTAATGGGAAAAAATATAATGGAAGGGGATTTAGCAGTACCAGATTTTAAACTATAAGGGAGTAACTATCTAAACCATCTAGTACTGGCTAGGAAATAGAAAGGTATATCAGTAGAATAGAGTAGTAAATGACTATAGTAAGAACAAGCCAAACTTGTGTTTGACAAATGAAAAGATTTAAACTTTTGGGATAAGAATACACTATTTGGTTAAAAAAAAATGCTGGGAAAATTGAAAAGCAGTCTGGCAGAAATTGGGTATAGACCAGTATCTTATACTACTACCAAGATAAGGTCAGAATGGATACATGACCTAGATATAAAGGAAGATATAAGAAAATTATAACATGGAACACATTATATAACAGACTTATGGGTAAGAGAATAATTTATGAATAAATAAGAAACAGAGCACTGCGATGCAAAATGGGCACATTATATTAAAAAGGTTTTGTACAAATAAAAATAATGTAGTCAAGATTAGAAGGAAAGTTGAAAATTGGGGAAAAATTTTTATAAACAGTTTCTAGATAAAGTTCTCCTATCTTAAATACAAAGAGAACTCTGTCAAACTTATAAGAATATGAGTCATTCCCCAATTGATAAATGGTTAAAGGGTATGAACAGGCATTTTTTTTGATGAAGAAATCAAAACTATATAGTTACATGAAAATATGCTGTAAATCATTACTGATTAGGAAGATGTAATTTAAAACAACTTTGAGATATCATTTCAATCTATCAGACTGGCTAAAATGATAGAAGGGGAAAATGACAAATATTAGAGTGGATGTGAAAAAATTGGGACATTAATATGTAGAACTGTGAACTGATCTAACCATTTTGGAGAGCCATCTGGATTTGTGCCCAAAGAGTTATAAAACTGTATATATCCTTTTGACCCATCAATACCACTATTAGGTCTCTTTCCCAAGAAGATCAGTGAAAAAAGAAAAGAATCTGTATGTTTTAAAATATTTATACCAGCTCTGTTCGTGGCAGCAAAGAACTGGAAATAGAAGGGATACTCATCAACTGGAGAATGGCTAAACATGTTATTGTATATGATTGTGCTGAACTACTACTGTGCTAATATAAGAAATGATGAGCTGGTTGATTTTAGAAAAACATGGAAAGACTTGCAGGAAATAATGAAAAGTGAAATGAGCAGAACCAAGAGTGCAGCCCTTTGCCTGAATCCAGATTTCACAGAACAAATCCCCTTAAATAAAAGACTTCCGTGAAGGCCACACTGGAGGACCTAGAGGGCTGCAGGTTTCCCACCCTTGAGTTATATAAATGCATAGGTGGTATCCTCGAATTTAAAGAGAACACAAAAGAAAAGCTTAATACAATAGATCACAGAGTCAAGAACCCAAAAAAAAAGATCTCAAAAGTCTAGAGCAAATTGGGTTGGATCTCATAAAGATGAAACTCAGTAAGGATAAATAAAAAGTCTTGAACTGAGGTCAAAAGATCAACTTCACAAGTAATAAAATGAGTGAGGAGGCATAGAGAGGAGTTGTTATTAAAATATCTGGTGTTTTCAGTGGACTGCAAGCTCAATATAAATCAATAGTGTGATGTGGCAACCAAAAAACTAATGCTATCTTGGACTGCAGTAAGAGGGGTATGCCCCTCTAGCACTGCAAAAATAACAGCTACACTGTACTCAGCTTTCTTCTTTGATATGGTGTTCAGTTCTGGATGCCAAAGCTTACAAAGGACACAAATAAAGAGAGAGTGACCAGAGTGACCAATCAGGATAGCAATGGGGCATTGGTTCATGTCATATCAGAATCATTTTAAAGGAACTGGGCTTATTTAACTTGTAAAGGGGAATATTAGGAGAAAGATAACAGCCATCTTCAAGTATATGAAGAGTTATTATTCAGAGTACAGCATAGATTTGTTTCATTTGGGTCCAGAGGGTGAAACCTGGAATATGAGTAGAAGTTGCAATGAGTTTCAACACCAGTAAAAATTTCCTAACAATGGGAGCTGTCCAAAAGTAGAATGGGCTGCCTAGACAGATGGCAGGGTTTCCCTTCCCTGGAGTTCTTCAAGTCAGGGTTGGACCACCACTTGTAGGATATATTGTGGTGAAGATTCTTTTGATGACTAACTGGACTAAATAGCTTCTGAGGTTCCTTTCAATTCTCAAATTCTGTGAACATATGATTCTGTAATTCATGAAGAATGCTGCCAACAGCCAGTGTAGTGACAGAGATAAGTATCTTCTTATCGCTAGCACAAGACATTAAAAATAGTAAGTTCTTAATGTTTGTTTAATGGAATATTATTGAGGAGATACACATTTGAGTTAGCGGTTAGACTACAACAAGCATTTATTTCTGAGCTATGAGGACAGCAGTGAATAGAAGACACTGACAGTAAAGAAGAGCGCTAGCACCAGAGACAGAAGTAAAATATCTGCAGTACATAGAAGAGCAAGTAGCTACGTGTACCTTAAATGCCCTTTAATTCAATTTAGTAAACATTTATTTACCAACTACATGCCAGGAATTGTGCTAGAAATTGGGGATATCAGATTAAAAATGAAAACAGGCTCTGCCTTCAAGGAGTTTATATTGGGGGGGGTGTATATATAAGTATGTAAGGCATATGCATGTAACAGTTTTACTACATTTAATTGCAAAAGACAGAAGAGGCCAGATAAAAGAGTGCCAATAGCTACTTGTGTGCATCACTAGCACTTAAGAACATTAATATGGCATAATAAAGCCATATCTGTCAGTGAAATTAATAGGGGAAAAGGGAGGATGTGCAAGCCATGGCCATGAGACTGACTGTATATAATTGTACAAAGATAACTCATATTCTCTTCCCTCTAGAGCTCAAAAATCTCATATGTTCACATCATTAATACTTTAAGAAAAGAGCTGGTCGACTTCCAGCCAAGATGGCTGCCTAAACAAAAGACAGGCTTCCCAGCTCCTACATACGTACTCAAGCAAAAACCCTAAAGTTTGCACCAAACCAAATAACAATCAAGAAGCCCAGTGAAAAACCAAAACAAACGGAAAACTTTCGTCCCAGAGCTTCACAAAATGTCAGCCAGAAGCCTAGGGTCGGGGGTGTTGTGGGGGTGGGGGTTTCCTCAAGTTACATACACATCAGAATGATCAGAGACTGTTCACTGAAGCCAGCCAAGTTCTGTGTCTGAAGGCAGCAGGAGTAAAGACCTCCCTGGGAAAGCCCCAGGGTGAAGACTGAAGCTTCAGAGTGGAGGGAGGTTTGGGGTAGAGGGGAGGAAAGAGAAGGGAGAGTTAGCAGCTGGGCCAGGATAGCACTCAGTCCAGTATACCATAGGCCCAGAGGGTCCGAACCTCAAAGACCCAAGGAGGCCTAACCCATACAAGGGGTCAGCACAAGAACCCAGGGAACCTAGAACAAGAACAAGTAAGGCTAATCCCCTCTCCCAAAGGTATAGCAAGGGGCAGAGTATGGTGCTGGCATAAAGCTCCAATTTACAAAACTAAAGCTGGAGAGATAAAATGAGCAAACCAAACATCAAATAAGTATTGGAAATTACTGCAAATCTAACTCTATAGCAAGCACAGGAATTCAAAAGAAAAAAAATATTTTCCATAAGGACCACATGAATGCCTAGAAGAAAAGAAGCAAGAGATAAGAAAGAATTAGAAGGAAAATAAGTAGCTTGGATGAGAAAGTGATAAACCTGCCTCAAGAATTGGAATCCCTGAAAACTAGAATAGAATGAACAGAAATCAATGACTCCATGAAACAGCAAGAAATACTGGAACAAAATCAAGACTGAAAAAAAAATTAACAGGCAAAAGGAGAAGCTAGCAATAGTAACACAAAAATGTTAAAGGTCCATTTAACATTTTTAAATGCACAGAAAAGAACATAAGGAAATTCAAAACAACATAGGCAAACAGGTCAACTTTATAAGCTATGTGCAAAATTGTTGTTTTTCTAAAGCAAGTGGTTCAAAATGGAGAGTCACAGTTTCATACAGGATTTCTTTTTTCTGTGTTCTGCTGTGTGTATGGAAATGCTTTTTTGATATTTAAATTCAGAATAAAAATAAAATAAAATAACAAGGGCTGACAAGGATATCATAAAAAACAAAACTAAACAAAGCAAGTGATGAGAAAAGCAGTAGTCATTTCAGAATCAACTGTGTATGTGTAATCATATCACCAAGTAGTTAAAGGTGAAAGTAAAAACTACATTAGAAGAAAAGCTGAAGATGAGAGAACACCCAATGTGATGTCATAGTAGCAGTTCCAAGCTATCGAAACAAGCTGCTTTCCTTCAAAAAATGAGGAATGAAGAAAAGTAAAAACACTGACTATTCTTGCTTCCTAGTGAATTAAAAATGTTTAAAATTCAACACATGAAGGCCAAAAGAAAACAGAAACTGCCTCGTACCTTTTACAGCAGCGGTTCTCAACCTGTGGGTTATGTTCAATTTGTAACAATGAAAATACATCCTGCATATCAGATATTTACATTACGATTCATAACAGCAGCAAAATTACAGCTACGAAGTAGCAACGGAAATAATTTTATGGTTGGGGGTCACCACAACATGAGGAACTGTATTAAAGGGTCACAGCATTAGGAAGGTTGAGAACCACTGTTTTACAGAGACATGAAACACCAAAGACAATACAGATTAGAATACAAGTTCATTTGCAAAACATTACAAAGGTTAATGAAAAAAGAGTATAAATAGTATTAGTTTCTAGAAAAGTACTTGAGGTTAAAAGAATCTGTAAGGATGTTGAAAATGTAAATCAGATCAGCCCCAAACCATCTGTAAAGGAAAACAGAAAGACAGACAACAATGGTAAATAGAACAAGTCAGCCAGTGTCTTTACAGAGATCCATAAAAGAGTGGGACCACATAGTATCACAATAATCACATACTACATAAGAAAGGGGTACAGTAATTTACATATATTTAGTTGGGAAGAATGTCTGAATCTTATACATCCTATATGTGACAGTTTGGGAGGCATTATTTTCAGACTATCTCAAACAGGGGAAAATTCCAAAACAATAATAAAGATGATACTTTTATTCCTCCTTTCCATCACTCCCAAAATGACTGAGAAAAAAACCATTCTTTTATCTACCTTCTCATCTTAAACATTTGATAATAGTCTATCTATACACTGAAGGTATCCTTGATGAAAACGTAAGAAATATAAAATCAAGTTTACCATACGATTTTTCCCAGAACACCATATCTTTGTTATTACACAATTAGGCAGTATAGAAAATTCAATTCTAAAGCTTTTAATAAGTGCCTAATATGTGCTGGGAACTATTAACACTAAGGAAATAAGGACAGAAAACAACCAGTACCTGTCTTCAAGAAGCTTACATCCTTTTGAGAGGAAACAATATATACATAAAAAATTAAATACAAAATATTCAAGCTATCCCAAATAATTTTTCAGTAGGAGGGCAAATGTCTAATATGAAGACTAGCTTATTAACAATAGAACAAGGATTCCATAAGGCACAATATAAGAAGAGAGCAGAGTGGGATAAAGATAAGTGAAGCTATTATGAGTGAGTAGGCAGGGGTAAAGGAGTGGTAGGCAGGGTAGAGAGCTTCAGCTTAGGCCTCATAATCACAGATTCTGAGTTGGGCACTGTCATGTCCATCACATCGACAATGGTTGATTTGTCAGTCAATAAACATTTATTAAGTGCCTACTATGTACAGGGCACTGTAGTAAGTACTAGCAATACAAGAAGAGGAAAAAGACAATCCCCTGCCCTCAAAGAGTTCATAATCTAAAGGGGGGACAAAAAGTAAACAGATGTGTACAAATAAACTAGGATAAATAGGGAATAATTAACAAAGGAAAGGCACTGGAATTAAGGGGGGCCCCCAAAAGGTTTCCTATAGAAGATGGGATTTTAGTTGAGACTAGAAGGAATCTAGGGAGGTCAGTAGGTAGAGATGAAGAGAGAGAACATTGCAGGCACAGGGGACAGAGAAAATGCCTGGAGCTGAGAGATGGAATGCCTTGTTTGTAGGACAGCCAGGAGGCCATTGTCACTGAATTGGAATATATTGGAAAGATGGGGAGAGCTAAGTAATGAAGGGCTTTGAACACCAAATGGAGGATTCTGTATTTGATCCTGGAAACTAAAAAGAGCAACTATAGCTTTTTGGGTAGAGAGGTAACATAGTTGGATCTGCAGATTTTAGGAGGTAGGCAGAGCCACCATCAGCCTATTGCAACAGTCAAAGCTTGAGTTATGAAGGCCTATACCAGGGTGGTGGCAGCATCAGAGAAGATGTGAGTATCAATTCCTATAAACAGATAGAAAATAAAAGACAAAATAAAATTTGATGGGTTGAGTTGCCTATCTAGCTGCATTTTATCCACTTTGTTTTTTTCAGTATGCGTGGCTAGGCCAGTCCTAATCACATTATTGTGTATTTAACTGAGAAGTCTTTGTAATTTTCCTAAACTTGATGTAATTAGCAGAACACTTTTTGTGAAGTTTTTATAGCACTATCAAAAGACCTCAGTTAGGTGAGCATGTCTTCTTATTTTACACCTCATTTGATGTCAGTAATCAATGGCTCATTGAACAAAATGATCATAGTCACATCTGTCACAGGGTTTTTGTATAATTTTAATGTATTGAGACATCTTGTTTTGGTAGAATTTTCAAGAGTACATTTGCCTTTCCCAGTCAAGTGCTTTGCAAAAATTAATTAGCAAAGCAGAAACAGCAGAATCTTTTATTATATCTTTTATTTTATATCTATTTATAGGAGTTGACAGTCACATCTCTGATGCTGTGTGTAGGTGCACGTACTGAAAAGGCCCTGTTCAATGACAATGAAATGGGTATGGGTCAAGAACTAAGGAGAATATTGAGCTACATCTTATTTTACAAATTTCACAGTATTTTTAATGACTACAGGCTGCTCAATGCAACCAAAGGATAGCTCTTGATATCAATATTTTTAAGTGATACTATACAGGTGCAAAACAGCAAGCACCCCAATCTCAGAAGAAAGATAAAATTACATTCAGTACATTGTCTCAGGAAGTATGGAAGTACTTATATTTTTGAAAGAATCCCATCAATATGTTAAAATGTAAAGTCTGGGGCTAAGGATTAAAATTCTTGACTATCCATGGGAAAAAAGTGTTTTGTTTTGTTTTTTACTGCTAAATGGAAGAAAAGAGTCTGAGATTTTCTCCTAACACCTCTGTGATAGAACTGCCCCTCCCTATTGTCCTCATCTTCAAGACACGAAAATTAAGATACAAAGACTGATATACCAGGATTAGAATTTGAATTTTGAACTCTCAGTCTAAAGCTTTCATAATATTATACAAATTTTTCCAAGTATAGACAGAATTAATATGGCCCAAGGCTCAAAATAAACACCAACTGTCATTCATGTTCAGAACATATTCAAATGCTGAAAGATTTAAATTTCTGAGGAGAATACGGTTAGCTCTTTGTATGGTCCATCTGTGAGTTTTTTTTAAGCAATCTTACCTTATAATAACGAAAGTAGTCCCGTTCTAGCAATTTCTGTATTTTAGGGAAGATCTTATAGGTATTGAAGCTATCAATGCTTTCTATATCACACAAGCAATCATCTAGGACTCCAGAGAGCTAAAAAAAAAGAACCAAAATAAATATTCAATATAAGTTATTATTCAAATAAAGTAAACAAATTTGGAGTATAGATTCATGTCATGAAAAAAGTTAATTTGCTAATTGATTCATTATATTTGAAGTTCAAGATTTGAACAGCTATAAAAGTTAAAACAAATTTTTTGGTTATGCCACATACATTTGGTATTACGTACAGTGAAAAGCTGGGGTAACTTAGGGCTTATTGGACAAAGAACAGCCATTAGATGCTTCTTGAGAGAAACTTGGAATAATCGCAGAGTTGATAAGACAACTGAACAAAGTTCCTCTCCCCTCCAATTCCCCTTTTTCTGAGTTATTTCTGACAAGTATGGGAAAGCATAATCTTTGAAAATAATCGCTATAGGGGGACTGTTGCTGAGTATTATGGATAGCGATATAAGAGGATACATTTTGTTTCAAAATTAACCGGAGGTCAATTTTAAATATGTTTCAGGTAGCTACCTTAACAAGCTGGATGCTAAATGTCCAACAATTATACTCCCTTGGATAATGAAATATTAAATGTTTACCATCTATTTTAACAAATATTTGCTAAATATTGACTGATTTACTAAAGAAAGTCTTCATAATTATTTTTACAAATTCCTGCCAATTAACTTTTATAAATTCCTCCACAGCATCTTTTTCTATGATGACACTGGAGCCTCAAGGTTTTTTTTTTTGCTCTTTGGGGGCGAAGGCAGGGCAACTGGGGTTAAGTGACTTGCCCAAGGTCACACAGCTAGTAAATGTTAAGTGTCTAAGGCTGTATTTGAAATCAGGTCCTATTGACTCCAGGGCCAGTGCTCTATTCACTGCGCCACCTAGCCGGCCAGAGCTTCAAATTTTTAATGGGCACATACATATCATGAAGATCTTGAATTTTAACATTTTTTCCTCCCAAAGTAAATACTACACATTAATAATAATATATTTATAAATATCTTTCCTATATGCCTTATATTCTAATGTAGTAATATGCTCTTAGTAGTACTTTTTTAGTAGTATAATTGGGGTTAAGTGACTTGCCCAGGGTCACACAACTACTGAATATCAAGCAAACTCAAATCTTCCTGACTATAGGCCAGCACTCTATCCACTGCGCCACCCATCTGCTCCTTACTAGTACTTTTTAAAAAAATTCGGTAAACAAAAAACAAACTGCCAATGATTTAGAAATACTCTCAGGAATTTTCTAAAGTACGTTCCAGCTCCAAAATTCTAATTTTATCAATAACTAGTACATAACATTTATTTACTCATTTACTCATATTTACTATATGCTAGGCAATGGGGAAAACACAAAGATAAATTTAGGATGTGATTCTCAAGGGCCTAATAATCTAATTAGAAGATAAAAATGCACAAATTACTAATAGAAAAATTTAAATAATAGTACATAAGAGTTAGAGAAAGAGGGTTAGTTAAGAAAGGCTCTATTGGGAGAATGACATTTGAACTGGACCCCAAAGGACAGAGAAGCCTTTGAGGTTGAGATAAGCAGTATAACACAGTACCAAGAAAACTGACCAGAGAGGCAGGAAGGCTCTAGGTTCAAGCTGAGCCTCGGATACATACTGGCTCTGGGCAAGTCCCTTATAACCTCTCAACACCCCTGGATAATCTTCTAAGATTATAAAGTTGCAGGTTTGCTGATCTGTAATGGCCAAGAGTTTCCTCACTTTACTCACAAAAAGGATTTTATAAGTCAACGAATCATAAGTGAAAAAACAATAACACTCATCCCACCCAAAAAGGAGGAATAAACAAAGATGGTGCAGGAAAGCAAAAGGTATGTTTAGGAAATGGAGAACAGTTCAGTTTAACTGAAGCTCTGTTACCCATCTATGTCTGTCTCAAAATTACAGGGCTCAATCCTGGTTGATGTCTGCCAAACCAAAGCCCACCCCCAACAAAGCCCTTGCTTAGGCTCTCTGTCACGTAAACCCACTTCTCAGTAGGAGATGCTGGAAACAAACTACAGAGTTGAAGTTTAGTCTCTTTTGCTATTCCCCAGCTCCTGAAATCCAATGCTACCAGCATCCCAATCCCCAGAGTGTTCAAGCCTATTTCCCCAACTCAAAACTCTGAACTCAAGATTCAAAGTTCAGGTACAAGGCTATTAGTATTATTTTAGTTACATTATAGACTAAAGACAGTTTTAGATTTTGTCCTAAGAACCTAAGCATCATTTATCTATTTTCTCTTTAGGAAAAAATATCTGAGACTTAGTTTTTGATCACTGAACTTTTTAAACACTTTTAGAAAACAATCATTTCTAAGTTTAGGGCTATATAAACTACAATATGGTACTTAGTGAAAATATTTTTTGTATACCAAAATGCAATACAGGCTATTGCAACTGACAAAGTTTCAATCCAAGAAATGCCTATTTCACAAAGCAAAGTTCTAGGTCACATATATCAAATTCATTTTCCTTCACAACCTGTCTACAGGTTAACAGCTTGTTCCTGAAAATGTCATGTAATCCAATATGCAGCTGACAGAAGGTGAAAAACTTCATTGTCAGGATGACTTAGACTGTTGAAATTTTTACTTGTACCATAACTAAACCTGTTAGCTTTAGCAGCTATGTGGCATAGCAGATGAGTATGAAGTCAGGAAGAGCGGAATGCAAATCCAGCCTTTCACACTCTAGCTATGTGATCCTGGGCAAGTCATTTAACCTGTTTGCCTTGGCTTCCCCAACTGTAAAATGGGGATAATAACAGCACCTATCTCACATGGCTATTATGAAGATCAAATGAGGTAATATTTGTAAAGTGCTTAGTACAGTGTCTAGCACATTGCAAGCACTACATAAATGCTAACTATTATCAACATTATTATCTCCTAAAGAGACCTAAACGATGCTCTCATACTCCTAGAATATTAACACTAAAGCCAAAATGCTAACTATTCAACACTCTGCATCAGTGAGAATAGTTGCTCCCTCTAGCCCAGTGTCAGTCACAACCCTCCCAACCTACCCCTCTCCCTTAATGTTGTCCTAACTGCCTCAGATTTTTTTTAAAGTACTATAAGATAATTACATTTAAGGGATTCCATAAGATAAAGGAAAAGTGTTCTTTGGGGAAAGTTTCTTTATTATTAAATTATTTAAATAATTGCAAAATTTAGTATGTATAGGCATAGATACACACATACAAATGAAAGATCTTCAGTTGCAATTTTGTCAATGCAAGATCTCAAAGTTACTCAGTCTCTATCAGAGATCTACATGTATACCCGATATCCCAATCTGAAAGAATGGAACATTCAAATTTCTTCTTTACAGAAAGATTACCAGCTGTATTCACAGTAGCTTCAGTACTGGTTGCTGCGTTCTGCTTCAAAACACGTTTGTATTTAATTTATAATCAAATGAAACAAAACAGAAAAGAGTATACTGAGATTTATTACATGATGGGAAATAAATTTTGCCTTTTGCTGGCAAAAATAAGTATTCAAAATTATGTACTGGATTCCATTAAATAGTTCATACCTTTGACTCACTGCAAATAACATTTTTAAGAATATAATTTCTCTACTGTCACTTAAACTGTTTCTCTACTAACCGAATGCAATGGAGAGAAAGGAAGAAACCGAACTGAAAAATTTTCAGATTCTGGGTCTCAATATTTATGTATATTTCCTTGCTGTATAAAGTAACAGCTTAATTTAAAAAAACAAACCAACTCATATTTTTATTTGCTTTAATGGACTAATTTTCAAACACTTCACACTTCAATCCATCCACAGACTTCTTTTAACTGCTGATCTAACAGCTCAGATATAACACACATGCTGAAATGTGCAAATTTCATGTTTTTATAATAATCAGGGATATGTGAAGAGTCATAAACTAAAGCTTCTGGGTTGATCTTGTATTGGAAGCCCAGACTATGCCCTACTTTTACTATTTTTTAAGAAAAGTTTTTAAAGAGAGCAGAAAAGAGAAAATTAATCCTAAATACACTATATTTCCACTGGGGAAAATATCATATTAACAACTATAAACTAGGAAATTAAATCATCAAATATAATTTGAATTACAAAATCACATTATATTCTTCATCCTAAATTAACTTCACAATAAAGAAAAAAATGCTATTATAAGCCAAAGAAAAGCTCATATAGTAACAAATATGTCAGTATTTACATAATAAAAATGTTACAACTAAGAAGCTAAGCAAAAGCTCTGCACCAATGTCAGACATGTGTTAAAAAAAAGTAGTCTGGAATGAAATCAAATTGAACAAGGAAAACATCATTATGTTACATAAATACTAGCTATTATTTTATGTACAGCCTAGCAGTCATAAGCAGATCCTACTACAAGCCTCAGGAAAATCAGCCTCCGAATAATGTCAAAAACACATGTTTACATTCACGACCTCACAACTGTGTTCTATTTTCAGGTGGCAATGTGCTTTAATTGCTACCACCACATCTCCCCTCATTACAGGACCACTTGGGACACCTTGTTTTTTTTCCTCTTAGAAGCTTCGCCACTTTTGCAGCAGGTGCAAAAAATAAATTTTTTTTTAAAAAGCCCAAGAAATCTATCGGCAGCCCACTTAATACCCACCTAAAAGACAAAAAGAAAGTAAACATCTCTTTGGAGCAATTGGTCACCAAGCCCAAGGGCGCTAAAATAGGACCTACATAGTGAACATTAGGAATTTCCACATGAAGAACTCTTTCCCCCTCCTGCTGGGGAATGTGAAGACCCTGAACAGCTGGGGCGTCCCTAAGGAGCCTCACCCCAGTCTGGCCAGGCCGCCTCAAACCTCCTCTGTCTCCTGATGCCGACCCCACCACAGGGACTGAACGGGTCCCACGCCGGGGGCTTTTCCCCCCTAACTGCGTGGACACTACCACTGGGGAAGCTGCGGGTGCCAGTGCTGAGCGAGGGGCAAGATGCCACTTCCCAACTCAAGGGGGTAAACCACCAACTGGGCTCAAGACAAGGGGGCTCGAGTCCAGAGAGGCTACGACCCGGAGAAAGTTGGAGAAGCCCTCCGCCTTACTGCCTGCTGGCTGCCACGTTCTCCTAAGGGGGCTGTCACCATCTCCACTGGGGGCAGCGGGATGAGAATGGAGGGAGGAGCATAGAGGAGGGGGCGGTGTGGGTAGGGGGGGAATGGGAAGGGAGGGGGACAATTTCTCCAGCTCCCTTTCTCTTTCTTTCTCTTCAAAAGAAGTCACCCTAGGAACTCAGCCTCTTCCTCCTTCTTTGGCCACCACCCACCCTTCCCTCCTCCCCCGGGGAGGTCGACATCCTCGCATACAGTAGGTGCTCAATAAGGGTGCTCCGATTCTCGAGCTGTGCTCCGCGTCTGGAGGAACAGCCCTCCCAGACAGGGGTCCCCGGCCCGCCCCAGCGCCCCCACATCCCCGGGTACCTGGGCCTCAGCGATAGTACTCAGGCAGCTCAGGGTCACCCAAAGCTGCACCGCGGCCGCTGCCCCGGCCGGGCTGCGCCGGCGGCCAGCTCGGCTCATGCTGCTCTCGCCTCCTTCCTTCTTCCTCCGCCGCGGCCGGGGCCGGGGGAGAAGGGGGGCCGCGCCTCGGCTCTCCCGCGCCACCAAGGCGCCGAACGACGATGAACGACTATGAAGAGCCCCAAAAGCCCGGCGGAAGAGCCCCTCACTCGATGGTCAACGTCCCCACGACACCTGTCAGGAGGCTGGAAACAAGTCTACCAAGCCGCCCACTGGCGGCGGAGCGGAGCCCGACTACCTCTCCTCCCCTCCCCACTAGCAACGGGGCCCCGCCCCCTGCCTTCCCGTGCTCTTCCCGGCCGCTCCCCGCCCGCGTGCGCTGAGCATTATGGAACTTGTAGTTCCCTACCGCTCCCAAGGGATCCCTAGGCGGGGAGCCGGAAGGACCCGCCGAGGAAGGCCGGGAACTACAGAAGGGGTGGGAACTCTGTGGTCGGCGGGAGCACAAGGCCCCGCCACGGCCTATCAGGAAGGACCACGCGAGCCTCCAAAACAAGAGGAGGTGGCCACATGGGCGGTGGGAGGCTTACTCGGTATTGCGTGTGAAACCGAGGATGGAAAGTACCCTTTATGGGCCACCGCTGCCCCACTCTCTCCGCCACCGCCCCGGGAATGAGTCACTGTGATTTACCCTCTTGTGGAACTCGGGTTCAAAAGGAAGCTGCTGATTTTACCTCGTCCCCAAGAAACTCGCCTTGGGGTCTCCAGGATCATTGGGTCCCGAGTTTGACCCTGGTTTTTTTCCAAAAACCAAAACAAAACGAAGCTTCTCCTAGGTTGTCTGTCCAAAGCCTTTGAATTCACCTCTTCCCCCCAACTAACCCCAGGATCCCACTAAAGCCTCCTTGGGCAGCCAGCCGTCCCTAGCCCCCCCGCGAAGCCCACAATGTCCCATGTTGCTGTCCTTGAAAAGAGAAACCAGAAGTCTGGTTTAAAAAGAAAAGGGTCGAGAGTTTACTCTCAAGTTTGCTATTCGAGTTATGGGACCCCTACCTGACTCCGTTAAACTGTGAGCTCTTCGAGAGCAGAGACTCTCTTGGCTTGGTTTTTGCCCTCCAGCGCTTAGCCGGGTTCCTGGCACACGGTAGGTGCTTAATAAATGCTTGTCGAAATTGTAGTATCTGACTGTGATGAAATGTTGTTGTTCAGTCACATTCGACCCTTTTACAGATAAGGAAACTGAGGCAGACAGGGTGAAGTGACTTGCCTAGTGTCATCCAGCTAGTTAGCGTCTGAGGCCAGATTTGAAGTCAGGAAGGTGAGTCTTCATGATTCCAAGCCCAGCGCTCTGTCCACTGAGCCACCTAGCTATCCTTTGTGATGGAATGCTGTTGTAGGGTAAGCAATGAGAATGAGGATGGTTTCAGGAAAACCTGGGAATATTTAAATGGAGTGGTGCAAAGGGAAGTGAACAGGGTCAGGAGAACACTGTACACAGTAACACAGTACTGTAAGGATGATCAGTCATGAACTACTTAGCTACTCTAGTCAAGACCATGATCCAAGACAGTTCCAAAGGACCCATGATAAAACATGCTATTCACCTCGAGAGAAAGAACTGATGAACTCAGAGTGCAGACTGAAGCATACTTTTTTCACTTTATTTTGTGTGTGTGTTTTCTTTTGCAACATGGCTAATGTGGAAATTTTAAAAAATGCTTGTTGACTAACCAGTGACTGTGGATATATTTTTTTCTTTTTTGTGGATATTTTTTTAAACACCTTCTACTTTCACTGAAAATATTAGAAACAATATTTTTCCACTTTACAACCCTTTTCAAACTTTTCCCGTTGTGAAAGTGGGAAAAACAAAAGCTAAGACCTTTCTTTGAAATGAAAAATTGATAAGGATTTGAGAGTTGGCAGAGGAATAGTTCATAAATTGGTTATCACCAACTTAGCCCTTATCTAGGTGAGAACAGTGACCCCCTAAGAATTCTCCACTTTTGAAATGCTTCTCTTTTGATATTTAAGATATCAAATGGGAAGAACTCTTCAATCCTAAATGGGAGTGTTGTAGGAGGGAATTGAATGGTGATTCTTCTGGAATTATTATTGTATTTGAACAACTTATAATCTTTTACCTGTTTAAGCTTCTACTAACTGTTTCCTAAAACTGTCTTGGTGTAGAGATTCATGTCAGAAGAGAAGGATACATAGAGCTGATTGTTAAGTTTTCAGTATAAGCATTTGCACTTCAGAAATCTGCAAATCAGAATTTGATTTATTTTTCTGTTGTTGCTGTAAGCTTAAAAAAGTGTTGGAGAAATGTTAATAATGCTGATTAAATTTAAAAGTATGTGATGTATCTAATTTTCTTCCAGAAAGCCTGCTGTTAAACATTACCCTCAGACCACTGGAACAGTGCCTCTGTGTGTGTGTGTGTGTGTGTGTGTGTGTGTGTGTGTGTGTGTGTGTGTGTGTGTGTGTCCCTCCCCACCACAGCTAGAACTGGCTTACATATAGATTAAGATAAAATCAATAAAATTGTTTCTAGTAAACTTTAGTGAGCTCAGGTTGCCTAATATTAATAGTATTATTTTTTTCTTCAGCATGACCTTGACCTTCTCCCCTGTGAGGACCTCAGTGTCAATCATCTGAGAGCCTCTAAACCTAAAGGCATCTTTATGTGTTCTCTTTGATGCACTGAAAAAAAGGAAATAAGATTTATTTAATGCTTACTATGTGCCAGGCACTGTGCTAAGCATTTTACAAATTTCTCATTTGATCCCCACAACACCGCTGGTAGGTAGGTGCTATTAATATCCCCATTTTAGAGTTCAGGAATGTGAGGCAGACAGAGGATAAATGACTCACCCAGAGTCACACTAGCAAGTATATGAGGCTTCATTTGAACTCAGGTTTTTCTGACTCCAGGCCCAGAACTACATTCACTGAGCTATCTGGCTGCTTCATTGAATTCACATGCAAATTATATCAGCCCTACCTTGAAAAATTCCTTTAGCTGATATTGCTCTTCCTTCCTTCCAATTTTAACATTCTATAATTTTGTTTGTCTCTATCACTATGTGAAAACATATCTCACAAGGTTAACAACGACCTATTGTCTGAAACCAGTGGATTTTTCTTAATCTGCATCTCTTCTACTTCTTTAGATGGTATGGGTCAGCTAATATACCTTTTCGTTGGTTTCTCTGATGTTTTACTTTCCTGGTTCTCCACCTCCCTTCTCTGCCTCTTTTGTTGTCTCTGCTTACTCCGCCAAACTCCTTAACTTGAGGATCATCCAAAGGTTTATTCCTCATATGCTTTTCTTTCTTTCTTTACTCTCCAAGACAGCTCAATCACACTCATAACTTCACCTACAATCTGTGTATATACCTATCAATGCTCACGTGTGCTTTAGAACATGTTACAGTGTCAGTACCTGTAGCAACTTTAATCCTATTTACTCTCTTGAGTGACTACAGATCTTTTTCTCCAGTTTCATTTGCTTTTCTTTATCTTTCTTATCATCTTCTCTTTTCTTGGTTTCCCCTTGCTCCAACTTCCCAAAGTGTGAACTGTCATATGAAGGAAGGGAAAAATGGAAACCACCCTATTTAGGAATTTTTTTTTCTTATAACAAAAAACTTCAATAAAGTTTTGCCCTACTCCCCACCCCAGCTTATTTACCTTCTTAATTTATGTTTAAGTAGTTTGTATTACCTAAATCATAATAGCTAAAGGACTCTTGAACCAATTTAAAACCCCAGAGACTTGTCAACTAAGTAAATGTACACCATATTTACTTATGAGCCAGTTTCCTCATCTGTAAAATGGGGCTAACAATACTTGCAGTATTGACATCACTAGATTACTGAGAGAATCCAGTTAGATAACATGAAACTGCTTCATAAAACTTAAGGTGCTATATAAACAATAATTATTATTCCTGTTGTATTATTGTCAACTATTAATATTTTAATAATTTTATTTTCCCCCAGTTACACATAAAAATAATTTTTTACACTCATTTTTTTTTTTAAGTTTTGAGTTTCAAATTCTGTCCCTCTCTCTTTCCCATCCCCGCCTCCCTGAGGTGGTAAGCAATCTTATATAGGTTATACATGTACAATCATGTAAAACATTTCCATATTATTCATTTTGTGCAAGAAGGCTCAAAAAAGAGAGAAGGAGAAATGAAGAAAAAAGAAAAATAGCATGCTTCAGTCTGTATTCAGACAACCTTACTTCTTTCTCTGGAGGCAGATAGGTTTTTTCATCATAAGTCCTTTGGGATTGTCTTAGATCATTATATCACTGAGAATAGCTAAGCCATTCACAGTTCTTCCTTGTATAATATTGCTGTTAATGTGTACAATGTTCTCCTGGTTCTGCTCACTTCAGTTTGTATCAGTTCATGTGACTCTTTCCAGGTTTTTTTGTAATCAGCCCATTTGTCATTTCTTATAGCACAATTCTATGCCATCACAGTCGAATACCACACCTTGTTCAACCATTCCCCAATTGATGGGTACCACCTCAATTTCCAGTTCTTAGCCACCACAAAAAGAGCTGCTACAAATATTTTTGTACGAATAGATTCTTTTCCCTTTAAAAAAAATATATTTGGGATTCAGGTCTAGCGTTGGTATTGCTGAATCAAAGAGTATGCACAGTTTGACTACGCTTTCGGCATAGTTCCAAATTGCTCTCCAGAATGATTGGATTAGTTTACAATTCCACCAACAAGGCATTACTGTTCCAATTTTTCCACATCTCCAACATTTATCACTTTTGTTTTCTGTTATTAGCCAATATGATAGGTGTGAGGTGGTACCTCAGAGTTGTTTTAATCAATAGTGATTTAGAACATTTTTTCAAATGACTCTAGGAAACTTTGATTTGTCTGAAAACTACCAATTCATGTCTATTTATCAGTTGGGAAATGACTTGTATTCTTATAAATTTGAGTCAGTTCTCTATACATTTGACAAACGAGGTCTTTATCAGATATTTACTATAAAAATTTTTTCCAGTTTTCTGCTTTCCTTCTAATTTTGGTTGCATTGTGTGTGTATGTATGTGTGTGTTTGGGCGTGTGCACACACATATGTAAAAACTTTTAAATTTTATATAATCAAAATTATCCATTTTACATTTTATAATGCCATGTATGTCTTTTTGGGTCTTACCTTCTTCCCTTATCCAAAATTCTGACCAGTAAACTATTCCATGCTCTCTTAATTTGCTTATGGTATCACCCTTTATGTAGAACTCATGTACCCATTTTGACCTTATCTTGGTATACAGTGTGAGATGTTGGTCTATACCTAGTTTCTCCAGTACTGTTTTCCAGTTTTCCCTGAAGTATTTGTCAAATGAATTTTTGTCTCAAAAGCTTATCAAACTCTAGATTACTGTGGTCATTTACTACAATATATTGTGTACCTAATTTATTCCACTGAGCCACTACTCTGTTTCTTAGCTAGTACCAGATTGTTTTGATAATTACAAGTCAGCTACTAATATTATTGTTAATATGACTACGTGAGCAACTGCATGGAGTATGGGTGTGGCCATTTCTATCCTCTTTCCAACTCCACCCTTCTTTGTCATCCTTTCCTCCCTATCTCCAGTATTTAATAACTTTTAAGCTCTCTCAGTATGGGGCAACTACATGCAAGAGGCAAGAGTAACAGCAAGCTCTTGATTTTTGTTGGATTTCCATACATGATTTCTGAATTAGGATGAGCATCCTTATCTTGAGTAGAATTAGGATCAGGGATCCACCACGGACACCCAAACTATTCTGACCCCAGGGCAGCTATGCTACTCATCCTAGAAGAATTGACCCATTTGTTTGAGGACACAATTTTTAATGGGCAGATGGCATAGTACCAGAATAATAATTTCCAGATGACTATCTACAAAGAGGATAATTGATAAGGAGTTGAAAGTTGGCAAAGGGTTGGCTCATAAACAGACTGTGAAATAAGACCCTTAGCTGCCAGGAAAACTTCACAAGAGGCCCCATGTTCCTTTTCTTCTCTTCTCCTTCCCTCCACATCAAAATTTACCTATTCTGTGCCCCTTTCCTTTAGCACCCTTATTTCTCTCTTATTTCTCTGGCAGTGAGTTCTAGTGAATTAATTAGATAAATCAATCTGCGCTAACATGATAGTTACCTAATGCTGTATTCCTTTCATGTAAGAAAAAAATATCTAAAGCCCAGTTAAAATTCACAATTCTTCTAAAGGCCCTTAATAAGTGATGTAAATTTTAGATACCCTGGCTGGTAGGACGTATATTTTTGGTCAGCTTTCTGAGAGTAAGGACTGTCTAACTTTTTTTTTTAATTGCATCCTAGTGCTTAGGATAGTGCTTGGCACATAGTAAGCACTTAATAAATGTATTTCATTCATTCATTATTCAGACTTGCTCAGATCATGACATTAGGTGATTCTCTATTTTATCTACTCTCAGGGTAGGCTCTTTTGCTTGGTCCAGACACATGATTTCATCAGCCTAGAGAAAATCTCACCACCTATTGCAGATCAGCAACTCATCCATAACTTACAGACATAGAGAATTTCCTGCATCATGAACACTTTATAAGTCTTGCCCAAGGTCACAGAATTTACCATTATAATGTCAGCTCACTGAGTTCAGAGACTAATTTTTGTTGTTTGTATCTCTGGTACTTAGCATAGTACTTGGCATGTAGAAAGTGCTTAATATATATTTTCCATTCAGTCATTTATTCTTCCACTAAGATAATTCTGACTGTCTCTGATTATACATTACTAATTACATGTTTATTAGGGAGACTGGCCAGTAAGATCCTAGTTCTCTGCCTGCTGCCAATTCACAGGGAGCCTAGATGAGCCTGCTTCCAGAAATGCATGATGGAAGGGTCCTTTCCCTCTCCTATTAAGAGCATGGGCAGGTATCCTCTGATTATTTCCTGTCAGCTTACCGTGTAGTGATGAAAAACCTTGGCTACTGAGTTGGAACAGAATGGACAAATTCTCAGTCTCTTCCCTAGTGGTAAGCGAGGCAAGAATTGATGTGAGCCTCTGGGTAGGGCTAGCTCACTGGCAAGTACATGGCACAATGCATAGAGCTCTGGACCTGGAGTTAAGAAAACCCAACTTCAAATCCAGCCTTAGACTCTTAATAATCATGTAACCTTGGACAAGTCATCTAACCTCTGCCTCAGTTTCCTCAAAAGTAAGATGGAACAATAATAGCATCTACTCTACAGGGTCATTGTGAAGATCAAATGAGATAATATTTGAAAAGCACTTAGTTCAGTGCCTGGCACATGACAGATGCTTAATAAATGCTTGTTCCAGGCAGACTTCAGAAAATCCTGGAAAGATTAATATGAACTGATACTGAGTGAAGTGAGCAGAACCAGGAGAACATTGTTCACAGAAACAGCCACAGTGTGTGATGACTGATTTTGGTAGACTTAGCCCTTCTCAGAAAACAATTCCAAATGACTCATGATGATGAATGCCATACACATCTAGAGAAAGAACTATGGAGATGGAATGCAGAGTGAAGCAGACTATTTTCTTTTTTGTTCGGTTTTGTTTTGTTTTTTCTTTCTCATAGTCTCTCCCATTCATTATAATTCTTCTATATAACATGACTAACATGAAAATGTGTTTAATAGGAATGTATGTGTAGAGCCATGTATTGCATGCTGTCTTGGGGAAAGAGGGAGAGAAAATTTAAAACTCATGTAAGTGAATGTTAAAAACTAAAAATAAACAAATCAATAATTTTAAAAAATGCTTGTTCCTTTTACCCAAATTGCACTCATGAATGTAGGTCTGGAGATGGGATTCCAGAATTCTCAGATTTATCATAGCTACCATACTGCTACAACTAACAGGGGTAACCTTAGTGTAGGGAAAATATACATTTATACTCACGGCTGTAGCTCCTGAGCCCCCACCAATGTGCTTCCCATTTAACAAATCAGTCACAATGGCACCATTAACTCTTGACCATGAAACATTCACTAGACAAGAGCAAAAATCATATAACATGTATTAAATGGGAGGCAAAAGCAAGAATAATTATAAAAACATTCCACATAAGTTGTGAATTGTTACAACCATTCTGGAGAGCAATCTGGAACTATGCCCAAAGGGCTATAAATAATTGCATACC
>CM053586.1:251627860-251641825 GCA_028646515.1 Pseudochirops corinnae
ATGCTTATTCCCTTTCTTTCCCACTATAAATAACAATCTTAGAATTCTAAAGACTTCTGTGATGTCTTTTCCCTTTCTCTTATCTCCAGCAAAATTCTGAGACCAGCATTAAATTAATGAGAAGAAGAAGGTCAATGAGTGTGAAAGCAAGAGTTGGGATAGAGAAGGTGGGTAGGAAGATATTATCCTTACAGCAGGGCAAATTAGTCAGACTTCCCTGACACTAGACTTCGGAAGGTCACTTGATGTAATCAAAGCCAAGCAGTCAGAGCTGAGCAGTGACTCATGGCTGAAGAGAGAGAGGGAGAAAAGGAGGCAGTCCATTAATATGAAAATGCAGCAATCTCTCCCAGTATCTCCTATTATTACCACCAAACCAATGCTAACTCTTTCTCCTTCCTTATTTGAACTCATAATTTCCACCATCCCCTGCTGCTTCCCCCTGATTGCTTTGATGTTCATTAAAAAAAAAAAAAAAAGGTGACACCTGCAAAGAATGTTAGTGGAAGCTGGTATGTAATATGATTTTTCCCTCCGGGATTTATACTCTTCCTGGGTACATTCAAAGAATGGCTACCAGGTTAGAGAAGATTGATTGAAGCAATTGGGTACGTTTATCCTAGAGAAAAGAAAGCTTTGGTGGAGAGGAGATGGGGATATGATCCTTTATTCAAATGTTTGAAAGGCTGTTATTTGGAGAAAGAATTATACTTGTTTTGCCAGGCACAAAGATCAGAATAAGGGGCAATGTAGTTAAGTTACAGGGAGGTTAATTTTGGGTTCATTATAAGAAAAACTTTCTAATAATTAGAATTGTTCAAAATTACAGTGGGCTACCTTGAGAGAGAATGAGTTCCTTATCACAGAGCTATTCAAGTGGAGGCTGAATGATACTGTTATAGTGGGGGTCATTGATCACTTATGGGTTGGACTAGATAACCTTTGAGATTTCTTCAACTCAAAGATTCTATGACAGACCTAAGCAACCATAAAATGCTAGTTGTTGTATATTTCTTTTCTTCCTTGAAATCTGAAGGAAATGTGATGGAATACTTTATAGAATTTAATTTGTAGAAAGAAGTAGAAATGATGATACTAATTGTACCAAGTTTGATTTCTCTAGTATATATTTTGCATTAACCTCTGA
Organism: Pseudochirops corinnae; assembly: GCA_028646515.1. Lineage (NCBI taxonomy): Eukaryota > Metazoa > Chordata > Mammalia > Diprotodontia > Pseudocheiridae > Pseudochirops > Pseudochirops corinnae. Next base: position 251,629,008 of record CM053586.1, read on the forward strand.
GGCAGCCATTTGTTGGAGGTATTTTTTTAAACACTCTTCTCCAAATTACAATCCTCACTATGTAAACTCTTCTAGATATGGAAATCATTCTTTTTCCAAGTGTATCTAATGCTGTTCAGCAGAGAGAACCGTTGAGATTTTCACAGCTGAGTAAATATATGTGCAAAGAAATACAAAGCACACCTTTGAGAGAATTAACAACTGAGCCATGGGCCATGGAGGTTTTCTTTTATTCTGGTTTCTTTTTTCCCCCTGCTGCCTGTCAAAAGAAGAGAAAAAACACCCCTTCCCCAACATGAGTCAGAAATCCCATTACCGAGCAAGAATTACCTTTTATGATCAAGTTCCTAGCACAGGCGCAAGTAAATAAATCACCAATCTGACCAATGGCCTTCAACACACAATGTAATAATATTTACAAACACAGTTGTTTAAATACGATTTGTTGCCAACACCCTAACAGGTTCATTAATCACAATTAAGCTTGCTATCATAAGTACACATCAATTGAGCTGTAAATTTCTGCCCAATCACCTCGACTGTATATAAAACTATCAATAAATCAACTGGCTCCTATTCTATTAGAAGGACAAGTTAATGAAGCCATAAAATTGTGGTAGAAAAACAATACAGTTGATAGTATCATGGAAATATAATCAGAAGGCAATTTGGATTATTCATACACTCCCTTAGATATTCAGATGATCAAAAGCAAGGCAATTTTCAAAGTGTTTTCTATTTTTTCAAAGGCATCATTAGCTAACGACATTTTAAACAATGCTTATAAATAACCTTCTGTTGACCACATTCCAATAATTGACTAGACATATCTGACAAACCTTCAGAGAGTCTAACAATAATTTTGATGGCCTAACCATATGTTTATAGAAACTGTCATCATTCAATTCATTAATGAAAGATACCAGTGTCACCTCTTTCTATTACATTCCTTTCTCCATGAATGTCCCTGCTTAACAAATCCATCCCCAGTTCTTTAAGAGAAAGTTCTACCTGCAGTGAGATCCCTGAAGAACAGATTATAATGTTAATCATAGCATCACAGAGTTTCAGTTTAGAAAGGGACCTCAAGAGTCATCTAATCCAATCCATCCATGAAAAATAATGACTTCTGTAACAAGTGATCAGTAAGTCTTTGAAGATCTTCAATAACAGGACTACTTCCTCTTAAAGATGATGCATTCCATTGATGGGAAACTATGATTTATAAGGAGTTTTTCCTGACATCAAAGCCTAAATTTATCTCTGCAACTTTCACTGATTCTGTCTTCTGGGATCAAACAGGACAAATCACAAAGAATCAATCAACATTTATTAAGCTCCAGTTGTAGCCATTCACTGTGTTAGGTACTGGAATCACAGAATTTGAAAGTTGCATATAATTTTACTGGTCCCCTCCTCCAATCCATCTATGAAAAAGAATCCCAATTACAACACAACTTGTCAAGTGACTGTCTAGCCTTTGTTGGAAGATCTCCCCTGGAGGAAAGCCACTCTTTATTGGTGCAGCCCACTCCATTTTTGGGTTGCTCTAATTTTTAAGAAGTCTTTACTGATATCAAGCCTAAATTTGCAACTTCTATGGAGTCTATGCATTCCTCTTAGTCCTGCCCTCTGGGAACAAATGGAAGTCTAACCCCTCTTCCACATGAAGACCTTTCATTAGAAAACAGTTCTACTTTTTGTATCTCTGCCTGGTTTCAACTCCATAAAATAAGATGCTCCTCCCAGGATAAGTTGATCATTTCTTGGAAACCACCTCCCTCTTCTCTCCTTGAAAATCTAATTCTGTTTTCAGGGAACAGTCCTTCCAAAATTGAAGGCAGCTCTCATGTTTCCCTTGAATCTCCCCCTTTCCAGGATAAACATCCCTGTTTCCCTCAACTGGTCCTAAATTTGCACAGACTTATAGCCTCACCAAGCTGTTTATCTTCTTCAGGACACTCTTCAGGTTATCAATGTCCTTCTTACAATATGGATCCCAAACTGAGTATAATGCTCTAGATGGGGCCTGCCCAAGGCAGAGTATAGAGGGAGTCCTTATTCCTTGAAACCAGGCCTTTCATGATGCATCCTGAGCTTGAGCTTGAGCTTTCTTGGTATTCTTCTCACACTGCTGATTCGTACTGAACTTGCAGTTTTCTAAAATCATCAAATCTTTTTTTTTTTCAGATAAACTGTTATCTAGCCATGCCCTTCCAATCTTGCTTTTAAGTTGTTTTTTAACCAACATGTAAGACTTTATAAACACCCCTAATAAACTTCGTTTCATTGAAGGAATGCAGCAAATTGGAAAGAAGGCTAGAGTCAAGATTTGCTTTCAAATACCACCCTGAACACTTGTTATGTCTCCCTGGGCAAGTCCCTTAACCACTATGTGTTTGAGACAGCTGCCTAGGATTTGTCAACTAAGCCCTTCATGGATTTGAGTCTGTATTCGTGAAGGAAATTCTTATACCAGAATTAACCCACAAGGAATGATACTGTAGACTAAGTGAGATTTAATTGGGGTCACTTTTGTACCTATGTTTCATAATATAGTTTTCTATTCTGTCCATGGCCCTCTTTTATTTTATTTGTTCATATTTATATTTTTTGTATATTTATATATTAACATTTATTTATATTTATTCTTGGTGCCCTAATATTCTTTTGTGGCTTTAATAACTCTGCTATCCAAATTATATACAAATCTTTACCTATAGCTCTAATGCCTAACCTCTCTCCCAAGTTCCAGATCAATGCATGTACCTGGAGGTCCCAACAACACTTCAAAATCAATATATCCTACATTAAGGTTCTTTCCCTTAAGTCTTCTTTTTGACTTCACTACTCTTTACATGGTACCACTATTTACCAGGTTTCCCATATTCTTAAACTTTGATGGTATCTGCACTGGATAAAACACATATACATAACTTTTTTAAAATATGAAATGTTTGTCTTCTAATTGTCCTCAGCATTTTATTTGTAGTTTTCTTTTTTTTCTTTTTAAATAATAAGCTGATAGACCTGAGATAAACAATCAGTAATGATGTCAGTCAGATTTTATCATGGCAAATGCCACTATTGCTTAACAGCAATCTAACTCCTCACCCTTCCACTTCCACTTGCCCATTGTCTGATTGTCAAGGTAGAAGTGATGCCAATTATAAACTGCTTGATCTTTTTTATATTTGCAAATAACTTGGTGCCTATAGATTAATGACTTAAACAAATAGTGGCTCATGAATATGTGGAATATTATTGTGCTATAAGAAAGAACGAATACAAAGAATTCAGAGATACATGAGAAGATTCATAAGAACAAAGCAAAGAAAGAAAAGCCAGGAGAATAACATTTACAATGACTATAATAATGCACATAAAAACAACACTAAACTTAGATTAATTTCAATGACAATATTGATCTTGGAAGATAGATGATGGGTCATTAATTCCTTTTTTCTTGAAAGACAAGTTCTTTTCTTCTCTCTTAACTCTTCTCACACTACCTTACCCCCTCTCCCGCTCCTACTCTTGCTTCACTGAGAAAACAGAACCCACTCACCAGGAACTTCCTCTTTTATCCTACTCTACATGTTGAAAATCTTTGGCATCTTTCCCCATGCTCTTCTCCTTTATCCTGGTCTTTGAGAAAGAGGTGGCCCTTCTCCTCCACAAGATTAATCCTTTTACTTGCAGTAATTTTCAACTCCTCACAAATCTGGCTTCTGACCTTGTTCATCAGTTGAAACTGCACTCTCAGTTACTTACAAGAGTAACAGTGATCTCATAACTGTCAAATCTGATGGCCTTTTCTTAGTCTTCATTCTTCTTATCCTCTGAAGCATGATGTCCCTCATGGGACATATTGAATCTTCTTAAGGCTGAAAGTTCACATTTAGGGAAGAGTCAGAAACACAGTGAATTGTACATAATCAAGGGTCAGTTACCAAAGGTATGGGATGCCAAGCCGAGATCCTAGAGGCAAGAGATGAAAGGCTAAAGGAGCAAAAGTTCAGGAAGCAGCCAAAGAAAGTTGACTTAGGACCATGCAGAAATTTCTGCTAGACAATGAGGAAGGTCTGAGTTTAACAGACAATCTAAGCCAATACACCACATGAAGTATTTCAGGTATATGTGTGGTTTTTATGACCTGGGTATGTGAGACTAGTCCTTCCATAATTCCCTAAAATGAGCTTCAGCTGGATTTCTTGATGCCACCATTAGTATTACCTTTGTAAAAACCAGCCATCACTAAGGGGCATGAACACTAGCCAGTATTCCCTGTAATTTTGTGAAGTTGAGAGCAGATGAGCAGACAGCCATACTACACAAGCCATAAATATGAAAACGGAACATTACATAGAGTTTAGTGTTGTAAACAATGAGGAGGGGAAACTTGCAATTTCACTGGTATCAGGAATTTTCAGGTGAGGCAACTTCCTCTTCCAACATAGATCAGCATTTCCTCTGCAACTTACAGCCTTTTTTTTTTTTTAATTAATTTATTTATTTTCTTGTTTACATCACTCATTTCCATGAGATTTTGATTTACAAATTTTGTCCCCATCTTTCCCCTTCCCACCACCCCAAAACAGTGATCCCACTGTATAGCCCCTTCCCCAATCTGCTGTCTCCTATGTCCTCCCCCCATCACCCCTCTAACTTTCCCATAGGGCAGGATGGGTCTCCCTACCCTACTGCCTGTATATCTTAATTTCCAGTGCAATTTACAGTCTTAAGAGAGTTGTCCAGAGCACTAAAAGGTTAAGTGGCTTGTCCAGGATCCCACAGTTAGTATGTAGCATAGATAACACGTGAACCCAGGTCTTTCTGGCTCCAAGGCCAGTTCTTTAATTCATGATATCGTGTTGCTTCTTATATGCAAAAAAATAAGATTTAAAAGTAATCTGACACATTTAGTTACATGCATGACTATTATAGTAATATGGTAATTAAACAAAATGGGTGGCAATTTACACCCATGGTTTTTATATACTTTTATATAGTTAAACCAAATTTTTACAATTTTTTTCTTTCCTTTGTTGGTTCCCTTAGTACTATAAACAATACTGACATTAAGATTTCTTTGATACCACCATAGAGTTTCATCATCATACATGTTTTATACTTACTAAAACACAAAGGCCCTGAATCAACTTTTTAAGAATCAAGGCTTTTTAAGCTTCTCCCCATATAGAGATTTCATGTACTATCCTGCTTTCACCTTGCTGCCATCTCCCAACACAGTCTTCTCCCCTTGTCATACCTACCATCACACAAAAGGGGTCACACAAAATCATAGTAGTAGAAGGGACCTTCAAGGTCATTTTATCCAACCTGTACTTGCATAAGAATGGTTTTACAATATCTCTGATAGGTAGTCATCCAATGTCTACTTATAAATCTCCAAAGAGGGAAGACCAACTACCTCTCTAGGTAGCTTTTAGTAGCCTACCTTTTTAATGGCTGAAGGGGCAAGTTAAACCCCTCTTTGAGGAATAAGATCATACAAACCAAGACACCAACTCAATAGGACCTTTCTATTACCCTGAGCTGTTTTGGAACAGAAAATCCTGGGAACATGAGGGCTGCGCTTCTCCTGGGACCCTGGCCAGGACCTTGAGAAGAGATATGGTTAACTGCCCAGCTCCTGGAACTAGCCATTCCAAGGAAACATTGTTATTGGGGGGGACTTGGAGGGATTGGCCTCCCTCCCTGGCCTCACACAAGCTATGATGCTTGCTAAAACACACCTGGCAGTATGTCTTCTTTGTTCTTAGCACTACTTAAACTGTAAGATTCGGACCCCAAATTGGAATCTAACCCATGGAGGAGACATCCTGCCTGGGACCCTCCTGAGCAGAACCCTGATGGCTGTACCTGGGATTCCCCAGCTTGTGTGGTCAGGTGTTGGTGCTTCCCCGCATTGGTGATGTAAATATGTATAGATATATTCTACTATGCAGTTAGGGCCCTGCCTGTCCTGAGCAGGACCCTGACAGGTGTCAGGTGTTGGTGCTTCCCACATTGGTGATGATTGTGGATGTGTATGTATATATATAAATCACAGTTGCTCTTATTTTGCTATTCCTAAGCCTTTACTCTGTTATCTCTGGCTTCCTTCCCCCTTGCCTATGTTCCAAATAAACTATATTGGATCTTCTGAAGTGCCAAGTGTTCCATTCACGTGTACCCTCGACCTCCTTAATCAGACAGTGGCCTGTCTGTCCTTAGCAATACTGGCATTAGCTGAAGCTAAGCTACCTTGTATTCATGTCTGCAAACCCACAGGCAATGAGACAGATATTAGTCGTGTTTGATATGGTGGGTACAGTGATTAGGTCAAGGAGACGGTAGTCTCTTTTGAATAGTACAGTGCTCTTCCGATTTAAAAATTTTCATTTGGAAAATACATACAGCTTCACTGACCTTCAGATCTGCCAATGCTTGAATTACATAAGACATGATATTGCCTCCAGCCCTCAAGAGGACAAGACTGAGCAGAAATGAGGATGGTAACATGTGATTTGTCTGGAAGTAGTCACAGAACTTAGACACAGACAGGCATAGACTTCATGGGGCAACTAGGCGATGTAGTGGATAGAATGCCTAGCCTGAAGTCAAGAAGATTCAACTTCCTGAGTTCAAATCTGGCTTCAAGACACTAGCTGTGTGACCCTGGGTTTGTTAAACAAACAACCCTGTATGTTTCAGTTACTGATCTGTAAAATGAGCTGGAGAAGGAAATGGCAAACTACTCTAGTATCTTTGCCAAGAAATTGCAGAATGAAGTTACAAAGAGTTGGACATGACTGAACAACAACAAGCCCACGTAACTTCTAGGCATTCTTATCCCAGCTTCCACTCTCACAAGTGAATCAAGCTCCCAGAACTAGACTGGCTAGATGACCAGCTCAGGTTTCTAAGGCTCTCTCTCATGTTGGAATGTTTCTTCTCTAAAGATATTAGCTTAAGCCCCCACTGGTGTGCTTCTTCTAATCCCCCAAGATGATCAGTTGTGGATCATCTCATCAGCTTTAAGTAACTTTTAGAAAGTAACTTTTTAAAGTAACATAATAAAAGTAGCTGGTACAAAACTGAGCATATTCCTGCTCTTTCTTCCAGTTTGGCAATATTAATTAATAATTAATAGTAACAGTAATTAAAATTTATTACATGTAATACATTTAATAGTGATAATTCTTGGTAATACATTTCTATCCTCCTTTTAGGAATGTTTATGTGTCTTACCTATTTAGGTTTTTTTTTCTGTGTGGTTTATCTTTTTTTTCCTCCAGTTTGAACTTTTGATATCATTAACATGGGAAAATCCTTGTGAGGAAACAACCTTTACCAATGCAGGTAGGCAGATATTTTGCATCTTAACAGTCTTAAAGTGTTGTCTGAAGCAGTGAAAAATTAAGTTACTTGCCCAGGGTCACACAGCCAATATATTTTAAAGGTAGGATCATAGCTTGAGTCCTGAGCTTCTGAGTTCAGAGCTCTCTATCTATTGTGCTAGGCTTTCATTCTCGGCTATTATCAATTTAAAGAAGTCATTTTGGTGGGTTTTTAAGTTATTAAGCTAGAAGAGTTCCCAAGAATCCATTAAATACCTTTCTATCTTACCAATAATATTATTGCAAACAGTGTAATAATCCCTAGGGAAATGTTATTTGTTGTTCAGTCATTCAGTCACGTCCAACTCTTTGTGACCCCATGAACATTAGGCCCTTCTATCCTCCACTACCTCCCAAAATTTGTCCAAGCTCACGTTCATTGCTTTCATGACACTATCCATCCATCTCAACCCTTGCCATCCTCTTCTCCTTCTGCCTTCAATCTTTCCCAACATCAACAGCTGTTTCCAACGAGTTCCCTCTTCATGTTATATGGCCAAAGTGTTTAAGCTACAGCTTCAGTATTTGTCTTTCCAATGAATAGTTTGAATTAATTTCTTTAAGTATTGGTTGATTTGATCTCTTTGTTGTCCAAGTGACACAATTTGAAAGGGTTGATTCTGTAGTACTCAGCTTTCCTTATGGTCCAACCCTCACAGCCATTCATTACTACTAGAAAAAAAAAGTAGGCAGCAAGGTGACGCAGTTAATAGAGTACTGACCCTGGAGTCAGGAGGACCTGAGTTCAAATGTGGCCTCAGACACTTGACACACTTACTAGCTGTATGATCTTGGACAAGTCACTTAACTCCAATTGCCTTGCTTTCCCCCTCCCAAAAAAAAAGGAAAAAAAACAACAACACAGTTTTGACTGTATGGATATTTGTCAGCAAGGTGATGTTTCTGCTTTTTTGTATGTTTTCTAGATTTGTTGTAACTTTCCTTCCAAGACCATCTTTTAATTTCATGGCTGCAGTCACTCTCTGAAGTGATATTTGAGCCCAAATCTGACACTACTTCCATTTCTTCTCCTTCTGTTTTCCAGGAAGTGATAGGACCAGTTGCTGCGATCTTAGTTTTTTTTAATGTTAAGCTTCAAGTCATCTTTTATACTCTCTCTCTCTCACATTCATCAAGAGGCTTCTTAATTCCTCACTTTCTGCCATCAGAATGATATCATCTGCATATTTGAGGCTGTCGATATTTCTCCTGACAACTTTAATTCTGGCTTTTGATTGGTTCTGTATGATGTACTTTCTATATAAATTAAATAAATAGTGTGACAATATACAGCCTTCTTGTACTCCCTTCCCAATCTTAAATCCATCGGTTGTTCCACGCTTGGTTCTAGCTGTTGCTTGCAGGAAAGCAGTACTGGCTTTTAAAACAGACAGTCTGATTAAAATAACCCATTCCACTTTTGGCCAGATCTAACTATATGAAAATTTTTCTTACACATATTTAAAATATTGTTCCTAACTCTGCCCTTTGGAACCAAGGACATGAAAATCCTTCAAATTCTCAAGACTAATATCATGATCCCTCTTAGATCTTTTCTTCTTTAGACATAACAGCCTCAACTCCTTCAGCCATCTTCACATTTGATAACTATAGTTATCTCACTCAGCTGCCTTTGATTAGTAATTTGAAGATTCCTGCCAAGCCCAGGTACAAACACAAGCTGCCTCAAGTTAGAATCCAATTACACTAAGATTTTTATCTAATTTATCCAATTACCAACCTCTTTTCTTCTCTCTTTCTCCTGTTTATTTTAGATATTTCCTTGGTCACATATTTTTGTGTGGGATGGATTGAGTCTCAAGCCAGGTTGTGGACACAAAGGAAGGAATGGAGAAAAAGACAACATGGATTCTGGATTGCCGTTAGCAGAGAATTTTGCAGAAGATTAGAGGGGGGGAATGAGGAGGAGAGGAAGACAGAACTCTATCAATCAGGGTAAGGTGAACTTACTGTGCCAGACTGGCACCTGGAAAAATTTGGTGATACAAGAACACATTTTCTATTCCCCAGAACTCTGGGAAATGAACTTCCTATAGCTGTAGTCAGGCATGTGACTAGCTAATCTTCAGGAGAAGAAGAGAAAGTCCTTCTGGGTTTACTCCCTAAACCTGCACTTGAATTAACAGACAGGTTATCCAGAAGATAGTTGATTACAAACTATCTTTAACCTTTAGGGTTCAAAGGGGTAAGGCTGAGAGTCACTAAGGTTTTTAGTACTGTAGCTCATTAGCTCTGCCAAAGTACTCTCAAAAGATGGAGTTAAATTTTAGAAATGGAATTTACTAAACAGGTATAGCAAGAACAGTTGCTAAAGAAGCATCTCCCAAAAACCAGGGACATACTCTCCCTTAGCGCATACAAGATTCCCAGACAGAGTGGGCTCAAAGTTGGAGAGTTCCCATGGCCAAAGGGTAAACACACAACTCCTGGTTACTATAAATCTTTTTTTAAAGAAAAAAGTTTTAATGAAGTTCCCCTTACATGTAGCTCTCTGCTGTGTCCAATGGTCAGTGAACTTATAGAGCCCTGAAGCTGCTTGTCCTTGTCTTTCTTGGAGTGCCTTTTTATCTTCCAGTGCAGATGCTGCTATCAGGTACTGCTGCTTCTGGGGCAACGATCTTGGTTCCAGGGGAATTCTAAATCTTCTGATCTTTTGAAGTGCTGATCTGGTGAGTAAGGTAGAATAAGGAGAGAAATTAGACATCTGCTGCCCACCACCAAGAGAAATTCCCTCTCAGGAGGTTTTTGCCTCTGGATTCAGTCACCACTTGACTGGCTGCTACTACAACGTGAGATTCCAAACAAGCTTGTTCTATTTTTAAAAGGTTCAAAGGCATGTTTGCAAGCACAGAAACTGGGGAATAAAGATTCCACAGGACTTGGAGACTCATTGGCTATTGTGGGGTAAGGAAAGGGGAGGAATCGAAGACAGCATCTAGGTTTTAATCCTGGGTGACTAGAAGAACAGTAGTACCATTGACTAAAATAAGCAAATCAGAGATGTAGCAATAGTTTTTCAGAGGGAGCTGATGAGTTCTTTTTTTTTTTTTTTTTGCAGGGCAATTGGGGTTAAGTGACTTGCCCAAGGTCACACGACTAGTTTTTGTATTAAGTATCTTTGTCCAAATTTGAACTCAGGTCCTCCTGATTCCAGGGCCAGTTCTCTATTCACTGCACCACCTAGCCGCCCCTTAGCTGATGAATTCTTAGCACAAAATGACTAATATGGACATTTTTGACACGATGACAGGCTGTTGCTATTTGGGAGCAAGGAGTCTTTCAAATCATACTATTTATGTAGGCAGTTCTCTAGTATGGGTTGTTTTTTTTTAATATGGTGATCTCTGAGGACCAAAGAAATTGTGGTTTAAGTATTAAGCATAATTTAGCTGTGCTTGAGTTGAAGATAAAAATAGGTCATTTCTAGTTGCATTGCAATATAGTTTTTAAAAAGAAAGAAAGTAGCTTCTGATGGAACAATAAATGTGGTACAGTAAGTTCTAAGATTAAAAATTAAAGACTGGGGTGGCTAGGTGGTACAGTAAATAAATCACCGGCCCTGGAGTCAGGAGGACCTGAGTTCAAATCTGGCCTCAGACTTACATTAGGGGAAGGCAAAACTCCCAGAAATTTTTTCAATGATACTTCTATTTGGAATTTATGTTCAATTTTTTAAAATGGGTTAACCATGGATATAGGAATACTGTATTATTCACATGTATAAAGTGCTGCCTTTTCTTATGTGGAGATTTATCTGCTAAAAGGACAGGAAAGGGGCATTTCTGTGAAACAGAAAAAAAGCTTGAGGAAAAACACAGATTTTACTGAAATAACTTGAAAGAAAAGCCCTTCAGATAAAAATTCTTAGAGCACTTGAGAGAGAACAACTCCTAAAACAGAAAGGCACTGACTGATTGTAGAGATGACAAGAGTACAATTTCTCCCCCAAGCAGCTAACTTGAAAATAATATTTTTCAGTATTTTAAGATTATAGCTAGGAACATCTGAATTAAATTATTTGGGGACTGCAGGAAAATTATATAATTGTTATTTATTTCATGATTTCTCATTCACTAATTCATTTGCATATGACATAAATGCAGATTTGGAGTTTCCAAATTGGGGTCACAAAGAGTTGGACATGATTGAAATGACTGAACAACAAAAATCTAAGTTAGAGGTTGGTGGTTTCTCAAGAGGAGACCCTGATTTAGAACATTAGAAACTAGACTGGAAGATAGGAGTCAGTACTGAAAGCATCTGAGTAAAAGAGAAAGGTCAGAAAAGCTAATCAGATAATGCCAATCAGAAAACATGCTTACAGAAGCCAAGACATCAGAAGACAAAATGGAACACAAAATCTATGGAACTTAGAACCTGGTTGAAGCTGAGGCCAGCTGATAAGAAATAGCTTCTGCATTTGATAAAAGGAAACTTATATGATTTGATGAAAGCTCTGTTATTTAAAAGAGCTGATTGGAGGAAAGGAGAATCCTTTGCTGTGGGTGAAGAGCTTGCTGAGGAAAGACACCCTTGCTCTCCTCAGACATTCAGCTTCAGAAGAAGCAGAACCCTCACATATTTGCCAGTTTTTCCCTTTACTGTCCTCTATGTGTAGAAGAAAAGCTCTTTTCCAAGTACATGGAGGGCAGATATGAATAGTTTTGCAGATCTCAGATAAAAAGAGATCTGCTTTTCAGTGAAAGAGTGTAATGTTATTTTAGTATCCAGTCATAGGAACAGGCCTGGGAAGCTTTGCAGAGCCTCAGACTTAGGATTGCTTGACTAGTTAATCAAACTTAACTCTCTTCAAAGGTCTGAGAGTAGGAGAGAAGTTAATTCATCCAGCAAAAAAGTAAGAGTAGTAGAGAAGCATCTTCATCCAGTAGGAGAGCAGAGAGGCTCAGAAAATCAATCTTACCCAAGGAGAGGCATATCATATAGACTACTCCCTAAAAAGACTTGCAGACATTCACATATGTAGTCCAGAATAGTGATTTGCCTCTGAACATATGGGTTTTCCTATTCATTTGCCTCTCTTCTAGATTTCTGTAAATTTGTGCCCATTTCTACGCTGCTGTGCTGTCTTCTTCCCACGCCCCATTATATTCTGTACATTTGAAGGAGAACATAACTTAAGGTTTCTATGTGGAATGTTTTTTTTTTTAATTTACTCATTTACCTTTAATTTACAAGATTCAGTTCCACAATCACTTGAGGTCCAGATTTTCTCCCTTCCCTTCCTCCCCCCCCCATGGTGGTGTGCAATCACGCATAGGATCTGCAAATACTTTCACATTGTACAATAGTTTGGTCATATAGAAGGGCTGTAACCAATGAGTGATCACTGGGAAAAGAAAAAAAAAAAAAAAGCAAAACCAGACATAAAAG
>CM053586.1:251644316-251665983 GCA_028646515.1 Pseudochirops corinnae
AAGCCCGTCTGCTGATCTGTTTCTTTGTCTGCTTGTAACTTGTGTTTGTATTCTGTTTGCATTCTCTGAAGTTCAGGGTGCTGACTTTTTCCCCTGAACTAGGTAAATGATATGTGTTTGATTGATTAAAGCAAGACTGTTAACCCTTTTTGAGTTTCTTTCCTTTAGAAAAGCAGATCTAAGAATCTGTGCTAGCAGGCACCCTGGGTATGCTAGGGCGCTTGCTAATACAGTTCCTAAGACCACTGGAAATATGTGTTTTCCCGTGGTCTTAGGCGACCCCTGTGACCCCTGTGAAAGGGTCGTTTGACCCCCAAAGGGGTCATGACCCATAAGTTGAGAACTGCTGCTTTATACTAATTGACTTTCATTGATTTTGGGCACATCACTTAGCTTACCTGCGCCTCAATTTTCTCAACACATATACTCTTTTTTTTTTTTGGAGGGGGGAAGGCAGAGCATCGGGGTTAAGTGACTTGCTCAAGGTCACATGGCTGAGGCTGGATTTGAACTCAGGTCCTCCTGATTCCAGAGCCAGTGCTCTAATCAGTGCACCACCTAGCCACCCCCGTGCCTCAATTTTCTCATCAGCAAAATAGGATGATATCTGTACTGCAAATCTCACAGAGTTTTTGTGGAGCTTAATGAGGTAATGTAGATGAAAGTTATTTGCAAATGGTAAAGGGCCAAATGAATGTGAGTTACTATTGCTGTGAAGGCCTACTAGATTGTCTTCTTTGCTACTTCTACTGAATCTCCTGCCTTACTTTCACTCTTGGCTCTCTTTCCCAGGACAGCCTTGAAGAAGTAAATAATGGACTTGGAACCAGATGGGTACCTTTTTTCTACTATTGCCATAGTTCAGGCTCCTATCAATTCTTACCAGGATTATGAAAATACTTAGCTGAAAGGAAGGGGCCTAAACCATACCACTCCACTGTTGCCTTGCTATATTAACTAGGAGAGAACATAACTTAATCAATCAAACATGCATGGGCCTTAAACTAAGTGCTAAAAGGCTTTTTACTTTGCACAAGAATCAAGTTTGGATTGTTGTTGTTGAGCCAACTCTTTCTGACACCATTTGGGATTTACTTAGCAAAGATACTGGAGTGATTTGCCATTTTCTTTCTCCAGTGCATTTTACAGATGAGGAAACTGAAGCAAACAGGGTTAAGTAACTTGTCTAGGGTCACACAGCTAGATTTGTACTGATCAAGAGGAGTCTTCTTGACTCCAGGAAAAATCCACTGTGCCACCTAGCTGCCCCAATGTTTGGATAGCCTGAGGAAACCTGGCCATGCCCCAGGGATTGTTTATAAATTACCAAGCAAGTTGAGAAGTGATTGAATTCCAGAAATAGGAGCATATCTGGATTCTGGCTGAACCTCCTAACCCTCCCTTCCCAGGACTTTGGGTAAAGGGAAGGGGGGGGTATAGAGAGCCTTGACTTCAGTCTTGGCTAGATCTCCTTTCCTCCCCTCATTTCTGACCAGAGGAGATACTTGAAATTTTTGGGCTTCTCATCTTTCCATCAGAGTCCTAGCAATGTTCCTGGATTGGCTGGTGTCTATATCAGGAGCCATGAACAGATGGATGTAAATTCATCATGCTTAGGGGAAACTTACTGAGTACCCCATGAATGAGAGAAAAGAACTTTTAGCAAGTAGAAGCCGTGAGTTACCATTTTTGTCATTTTTGCTTCCCCTTGGGTTCTATATGTTTCTGTGGGAGAGTGTATCACAGACTTTAGTGGACATATTTTATATCAACTGTTTTTATTGTACCACTTTGGTAAATATATTTTTCTAAAGGCTATTTTAAGGTTGACTAATGAAATGATTCTCAATTGACAATTTGGTGGGGGATCAAGATCATGGCATTAGAGAATCACCCTGACCTCTCAAGGGTACCCAAATTCCCTAAGGGGGAACATGTAGCTAGTCAGGCTCTGGGAATCTGACTAGTCTTTGGGAGTAGGAGCTGGGATAAGCAGTCATACATGGGCTACCTGCCTAATTGGTCTCCCAATATCCAGTCTTTCACCTCTAACCTTACTCTGCACAGCTACCAAATCAATATTCCTTAAGAGCAGGTTTTACCATGATATTCCTCTGTTCGGGAAGCTTCAGTTGCTTCCCATTGCCATCAGCACAAAATACAAACTTATTGCCCTTCATAGTATCCAGTCCATCTTTCCAGGCTGACTCCACACTGACTCCCCCTTATAAACTTTACATTCCTGCAAACTGGCCTAATGGCCCAATACATGGAATTCCATCCCTTACCGTTATGCCTTTATATAGGCTGACTCCAATCTTTGAATACTTTTCTTCTTTATCTTTCTCTCTTGGAACCCCCAGCTCCCTTCAAGGTTCAACTCAACTGCTACCTTCTTTAAGAGATGTCTCCTGATTTCCCTTTGTTGTTAGTCCCTCCCTCCTCACCCCTCCTCACTTTATATTGACTTTGTACGTAGACTATATTTTGCTATGACCATGAAGGATACCCCCAGGAGAGTATAAGCTCCTTATAGGCAAGGACTCTCAGGTTTGTGTCCCCAGGACCTAGCACAGTGCCTGACATAATAAATGTTAGTTGATTGACTGACTGCTACCTGTGTGACTAATAAAATTGACTGCTACCTGTGTAACCTTGGGCTAATCTCAATCCCCCTTGGTTTCAGTTTCTTTATGTATAAAATGCAAAGTGACTTGGGTGATCTTTGGGGTTCTTTCCAGATATAAATCCTGTGATCCTCTAAAGCATCTCTCTCTCTGCAGAGGTAGGAGAAGAAATGTAGAGGAAACAAGAGCTCTGACAAGTGGGCATGTTCTCTCCCTGTTGGTCACATTTCAACCCTCTGTGCCCTGGAAAATGGAATGGAAAAGTTCACTGTATGTAGGTGGCAGGAAACTATAGGGAAACTCCTGTTGGGTAGTGGTGGTGGTTGACCTTTATTTAAGCTATGATAGCATCTATCACTATGTAGATTGGTTTTTTAAAAAAGTCTTTATTTGTAAGAAAAATACAAAATAACAAAGGAGATCCATGATGAAACCTCACATACAATACAAATCAAAAAGTACAGTGCCAAGACCCACAATAGGAGAATACCACAAAAGAGTGCCCATCGTTTAGAAGCTGAAATCTTCCTTACTCACTGGAGAAATATCCTCCATGGAATGTCAGAGGGTATTTGTCAAGTTAAAAGGAGTAAGCTGTTTTTCATGGGTTGCAATATTTTTTCTGTTACAAGATGATAAAAGAAAGAAAATCTGGCTTAGTTTAAAGGAAGTTGAAATAGACAGCCCCCTTTCAAATCACTAAAATAGTTGATAAAAACTCTGGTCTTTGATTGTAGAGTTTGCATCTCCACAGCTAGATTCTGTTCTCTGGGATCCAACTATGGTCAGGACAGCAGAAATCAGGAACAACACTGAAAAGGTCTATTAGCTTCTGCCATGTGCATACAAGAAGGTAGAAAACATGGACCTCTCCTGCTAGGGCTGATTTCATCACCAGAACCATTCAGTTCCAGCCAGGAACACTCAGAGCAGCCTAAGGACATCCAACACAAAATCTGGCAGCTTCACTCTAAACATAGGAACATAGCAGGAATGAGAGACGCCTGTATCCATTTTGCCACCAGTGGTATATGGTTTAAAAGGTGGAGTCACAGACAGAATTAACAAGCTGGATTCCATGGAGTATACTTGAAGGGTGGTTTCTAGGATTTTGATGCATGTATGTGTAAGTATGTTCTAATTACAAAATCTGGGGGAAAAGTTATGACATTATCAAGCCATATGCCCATTTATTAAAAATGACCCTTTGTTAAATGAAAAGTTCAATAAATTCCAACTGCATTCATAAGCTAAGCAAACAGACAATAAAATAGCACCAAGGAAGGAGGCTGTAGTGCATATATAAAAGATATTGATGCTTGAAACCAGAGAAAAATTTCAAGTGCACATCACCAAGATGAGTGACGAGAATTAAGGAGAGGGAGAATGGAGAAAGAAGGCAGCCTAGCAGATGTGAAATACTCTTTTCAAGAGAGATAGTAGCTTTTAGTAGAAACTGAATAAAGGCGTGCCTTAATCCTCTGGAAGGAAGAAGGGTGAGCAGAAGACATGGCTGTGTGTAAGCTATTAATGGCATATATAAATGTAAAAAAAAAGAAATCACATTTTTGCATTACATCCTAAAGAAATGTCAGAGAGATTAGTGCTACTGATCCATACTTATTACCTTTTGATATGAAAAGCTACCCTTGAGGGGCAGCTAGGTGGTGCAGTGAAGGGAGCACTGGCCCTGGAGTCAGGAGGATCTGAGTTCAAATCCAGTCTCAGACACTTAACACTTACTAGCTGTGTGACCCTGGGCAAGTCACTTAACCCCAACTGCCCTGCCTTCCCCCCTCCAAAGAAAGAAAGAAAAAAAAGGAAGGAAGGAAGGAACAAAGGAACGAAGGAAGGAAGGAAAGAAGGAAGGAAGAAAAGTTACTCTTGGCCTCAGCCCCATTTATTTATGTGGGTTGTGTCAAAGTAAGTTTCATTTACTTGAAAGAGAAAATAGTAAAGATGGCAAGCCCAGGATCTACATGGGAGAAACTTTAATGAAAAGAATGAAGGTCCTATTATCAGTGGCCATGGGGTACTCTTGCTTCCAGCTCAACCACTATTAATGTAGATGAGCCACATTTGATCCTAAGAAAGGTAAACTTAGCCACCGACTCATTATCAGATGCTCAACAATGCACTGGGCTCTCTGTCTCTCCATTTGCAAAATGTGGAAACTTGCCTCGTCTCTATCTTATGGGGTATTACAGAGGTATTCTAGGAGTTCTTTCTGTGATACCTGTAAGAATTAGAGTTGGCACTCAAGTACATAGATACAAGGCTGGTGGCCTCATGGACAAGTTACTGAACCTGTATGGGTAAGCTATCTTTTGTTTTTTTTGCTTTTTTGAGGGGAGAAGGCAGGGAAGTTGAGGTTGAGTGACTTGCCCAAGGTCCCACGGCTAGTACATGTTAAGTGTCTGAGGCTAGATTTGAACTCTGGTCCTTCTGACTGGAGGGCCGGTGCTCTATTCACTGCACCACCTAGCCACCCCATTAGTTATCTTTTCTGTAAAATAAGGGAGTTGGGACACATGTTCCCTAAGGCCCCTTCCAGCTCTGAATCTATGATCACCACTGAGCTTAACTAGCAGCACGTCAGAAACGCTCCTAATTCCAATTCTAATTCCACAGCTTTTAAATTCCAGCAGAGGGCAGTATCACATCAAAATTCATTACTATTTTCACATTAAAAAAGCTTAACCATCAGCTGTTATTGCTACCATAGACTCGCCATTTCTATTTGTTCACATGAGATATACTAGTCTAACGCTCTTTTGTAAAACAAGTGGGAGAAGGAATTTGTATACCATAAAATGTACAGCCTTAAAGTGTATTTCACTATAATCTCCCTCCTTTTCAGGAAGGTAAGAACAACAATCAGATATCTTCTCTTTCCTTTTTCCTAGGAATAACACAAATCTAAATGACAATCGACTCGAAATCCCTAAATTAGCCAAGAAACAATACATTCCAGTCAACCAGAAGGCATGCTGCTTACTTATGTATGTACAAAATGTGCCGCGTATTACTGACATTGAATCTCATTATAGAACCCTACAAATGAAAATTTGGTATAAGAAGAATCTGTAATAGGCCATATCCAAAGAGCTTAACGCATCAAAGAATCAAAAGAACCTAATACTAAGGCAATTTAGTCCATAAAGTGCTCACCTTGCATGGACCCTGAGGACAGCATTAGAATGGAGCTACTGGGCTTGTACTAGACTTTAAAAAATGAGAAATAATTTTTCTATTTACTATGAAGTTATTTCCTATCTTCCCATCCTTTTCTTCACTGTACTTTCTCTTTGCTTGAGTTTGTCCTAGTCCATAGAACCCTCCCAAGCATGTTATAATATTGTAGTATTACCTAATGTAAAGAATTATTATTAAGGAGTTTTGGATTAGCACACATATTTGACTTATCTACATTTATTTTCGGGCTCAAACTACTTTTTGATCTCATGGATCTATGTATGCAAAACTCACCCTATGGTGAGTAATTTGTCCTGTGGTAATACATGTTTAATTTCTGTTTTTATCTAATATAGTCAACATTGTCTCAAAAAGATCAAAGTATTCCAGATTTTAGAACGAGTAGAGAAAAATTAATATAGTGAGAAATAGATGTCAACTTCTCTATTTGCTATGGGTAGGAAAACACCAAGAACTTTTAAATTTCATAACCATGCTGGCTAAATAAGCAAATGGAAGATGTAATAGTGGAAGGTATTAGTAGCAAGTATCTACCTACTCTGGAAAAAGTGATGCAAATGAGTGGGTTGTATATTATGGTTTATATCTCACAGGTTTCAGTGGGATTCCCTTTAATTCCTAAATGAAAAGATAAGGACAACTTTTGGTCTACGTCCTATTTAACTCAGTTAAAATTTCTGGCCTAACTTAAGAAAAGAGCAGTAATCCAGACAAATAAAAACTGGTCATTTCATGACACGTCTATAAAATGACTTAATACAGGCCATACCCAACATATGTATAAAAGGGCTGTGTATGTTACAAAAGTTCATTTGTAAGTGGATTGTTTGGGACTGAGAACACACTTTCCCAGAGAAATGATGTCCCATATGGTGGATTCCCGTGTTAGTTCACAATCACCTATAATGTACCTAAAGAAGAGTTCTGCTATACTGTTTGCACACCTAACAATGTATTGGCAGTATTTCTATGGAAAAATGTACCAAACAGATTGCCCTTATTTCCACTTGAAGCACTGACAAGACAGCAGAGATTGAACCTCTTTACAACTGCTGGGTATTAGGGTTTGGGGCTCCCCCAGCTCCCAGTCTATGATGGTGGCTCCAGCAAGGTTGGATTTAGGGAAGGCTGAGCAATGGCAATATGGGTTTTGAGATGTCAAGTGACTGAGGACCTAGGGTAGAGACCCTGATGAGTAAATTCATCTGCTACAGATCTAGCCACTAGGAAAAAGTGACAATCTGGAAATGGGGTTGGCCAAATGGGAGTCTAATGCAGTATGGAGTCTACAGTAGTGAGGAAAAAGGGGACAATCTTCCTGGAGACAATTCCCTCTAGTGGAGAGGGAAGGGGAATTCCTGTGCCCATACAGTAGGTGTGGCCATTTTACAAATAGGGTGGAAGTATGTTGAAGATGGTCTATATTCTAAAAATCCAATACCTTAAGAAGGCTAAAGGGATGCAAAAAGTAATGAGAATCTAGCTTGGTCCATACCTGCATCTATGTTATTCTTTATGCACCACTAAATAAACACTGCCTTTTTAGTTTCATATATTTACAAAGTCTAAGTGAATACCAATTATAATTACATTTCCTTTCAACAAACTATAGGAAGAAGTAGGAGAAAGCCATATTTAGGTTAAACAGGCACCCAGGGGGGAACCTTCACTTAAATGTTCAGCATAGTGCCTCCTACATTATCAACATTCAATAAGAGCTAAACAAATAGTTTATTGGTTCTATTTAACAACTTATTAAGCATCTATTTTTAAAAATTACATTTCATTGTAAATTGTTTCAATCATATAGTAATTCCAACGAGGGAAGAAAGTGAGTTGGGAATAACTAAGAATGGATCAGAAATTTTAGCAAATGTCTCTTTCATTTTACAGTTAAAGTTCAAGGGCCGCTAGATAGTACAGTGAATAGAGCACTGGCCCTGCACTCAGGAGGACCTGAGTTCAAATCCAGCTTCAGACACTAATGCTTACTAGCAGTGTGACCTTGGGCAAGTCACTTAAGCCCAATTGCCCTGCATTACCCCCTCCAAAAAGAAAAAAAAAGTTAAAGTTCATCCTGCCATGGTGGAGTCTATTAAATTAGCAATATTAGGCTCTAAATGAAAACTATCATAAGGCATTGCTAGAAAGAATGTTGGTGGCTTAGCAGTTTTATTCTAAGTCACCTCTAAATTTTATTGATGTTGAGAGGCACTGTACTTCAAGAAAAGAAAAAAAGTGTTAGCCTCAGGGCTTTTGATACCTAATTCTCACACATGTCATTTATTTTTACTTATATACATTAGGGATCTGGACTGAGCTAAAAACCAGATATCAGGATGAACTGCCCTAAAATGTATAAAGCCCAGAACTAAATCCAAATATTTATACTTTAAAAAATGAACTACGTTTTGTTTCCCCATTCCCCAAAACACATGACTACTGCTTAATTAATTAGTTCTGCGGAGGATAATTTGGTATACTGGGAAAAGCACTGGACTGAGAGTCAGAGCATTTAGGGTCTAACTTCTGCCTCTATTAATACACTTTGTGTTCCTGGGCAAATGATCTAATCTTTGGGGCCTGAGTTTCCTCATTTACAAAATAAAGGGGTAGGAGGCTGCATGATACAATGGAAAGAGTCAGAGGAAATGAGTCTGACTTCCTATTGTGCCTGTGTTCCCCATGGGCAACACAGGACTTAACTAAATCTGAAGTTATTTGTCTAAAATAAGGAAGTTGGACTAGGCTACCTCTCAGTTTCCTTCTAGCTCTAAGACTATGACTCCATGACTAGATGACTCAGTTCTTTCTAGCTCTAATGTGCTATGATTCTGTGAGAAGTGATGCCATCTATTCCCACTACTAGGAATAGAGAAAAGATGATAGTTTGGGGAACTGGACAGTCTTTCCATAGCATCCATATAGACCATCAAGCCAGAACACTGAAAAAGTCTCTGAGCTAAGCCATTAATTAACTTAGTTGGATTCCTGGATTCTCATTCCCACTTGTGGAGGTTTTTCACTCCTTAGCTAAGTGCTTTTATAGGGTAGCTGGGGCATGTCTTAGCTCAGCAGTTCTCAACCTGTGGGTTGCGATCCCTTTGAGGGTCGAATGACCCTTTCACAGGGGTCACCTAAGACCATCGGAAAACACGTATTTCCCATGGTCTTAGGAACCGAGACACGGCTCCTCTATCCGTCTCCAGGTGTGTCTGCCCACATGCAGATATGCCCACATATGAGTATTAAAGGGTCGCGGCATTAGGAAGGTTGAGAACCACTGTCTTAGCTGGTACAAGAGATGCTAGAGATACTATGTTTCAATGAGAGGTCGGGAGATCCATATTGACCTCTTAATGGAGCCTTAAAACCTTTCACTAGCAAAACACTCAGTCTCAGTCTCACATGGAAGACGCAAAAATGAGTGTTATATTAATTTAACATAATTCATAACTAATATTAAAGCACTCTGAAGGCCACTCATGGAAAACTCTCCTTCTAGAGAGCAAATACCTAGAACTAAGCTCTTGCTCTAAGGCTGTACTCTAACCTCTATAGTATTTACTTGTATTTTTTTAAAAATTTCTTTCTTTGAAAAGTGAGCAAATAACATCTCTTTAGACCCCGGAAAGGGCATAGTGGTATTCAATGATACTAGATGGGTATATAACTGAAGGTAACCTCAAGATGATAGTAATATCCCAGTAGCTGGGCCTTATAGCACCTTACAATGAATGAGCAATGATGACATGAAAATAAAATGGGACAATCATTCAATGGTGTTTGGCCTCCAAGCAATGGAAATCATTGGTAGATATTTTATGTGATTCCTTTGGGGTCATCAACAGCTTTGGGCCCTGGTAATTGTTCTTATAGTCAATGGATAAT
The DNA here is from genome assembly GCA_028646515.1 of Pseudochirops corinnae. NCBI lineage: Eukaryota > Metazoa > Chordata > Mammalia > Diprotodontia > Pseudocheiridae > Pseudochirops > Pseudochirops corinnae. The sequence continues at coordinate 251,654,051 of CM053586.1, forward strand.
CTGATTTTATAAAGGAACAAAAGCATTTTGCTTATAGGGATTGGTTACTTTATAAGTTCGCCTACCACTTTATTTTATCCTCCTAAGGTTCTGGATTCAAACATTAAATCAAAATATGGATGTGCAAACACACACACACACACACACACACACATACACACACACAACAACAATAACAACAAAAACCAAACCAAAAACTGCTTAGGGGGACACAAATGTCATCTTTTTTTAAGTAAACACTTTAAAAAAAAAGAGAGAGAGACCAAGGACCTATCCTTCCCTCCATCCCAAGCTACAGTGGTTTTTAATATCCAAAGAACCAAAGGAATAAAGGAAGAAAGCTTTTAAAAGTGATTATGGTAGTCTCCATGCCTCCTCTTGGGCCATTCTTCTTCCACCCACCTCCGCAAGACTTTTTCCACATCAACTCTATGATAGAGCCTACAGAGCTCAATCAGTTGATCCACAGTTTTGTGACTATTCCGGAGCAGGAACTCCAAGGTAGGACTCTGTTGTTTCTGTTCCAGAAAGCATAATTCATCATAGTGCATTCCCCATTTGCTTGCAAAATTTCTCCAGTTTTTTACTGTTGGGTGACATGGATCCAGCTTTATTCTGATCACATCTAGCAAGTCCTCATCGTTGAGCAAGTCACTGATGTTGGGGGCCTGGAGTGAGCATAAGGAACATGTGCAATTTTCTTGGCAAGAGGTGTTCTTTATATCTGTAGGGGAAAAATAGTAAGTTCCAGTAAGTCAACAAGAAAACCACAAATAAGTGGGGTTTTTGCTTCCTTTTTTGAAACTGATTTTCCCCATCTCATTCAGGTTGAACTACTGAAAGACCTAGTCCCATGTGGATAAACCAGAGAACTTTAATCTGCCCCATTTCCAACCTATCATGGTCTGCCCCTTCTTAGGCAGCCTGTTGGCTCCCCACTCCTGGAAGCTCACCATAATGGTCCTGGACTTAGTATGGATGCTCTACTGGCTTAGCTGGCTGCAGCTAAGAATTCCTGAGCTCAAGAGATCCATCACCTTTAGTCTCTCTCTGAAAGCAGGAGTTACAGGTGTGCCTCAACACACCTGGCTGTCTCTTCTAGCTTTAATCTTATTATCCTCTAAGTTGTCAGTAGCATCTGAATAAACATGACATGGGATGGTGAAGGAACATTAGTATTTCCAGCATTTTTTTTTTTACTATATCTATGATTTCCTCAATATGAGGGAACTCCAGGGAGGAACTTCCTCTAGGGCTAGAAGGGCCCATCATCCAGTTCAGCCTCCTCATTTTTTGGAGGAGGAACGTGAGACCTGGAGAAATTAGAAGCCATATTGTCAGTATGTATCAGAAGTCCAGCTCTCCATTCACCACAGCATGCTGTTTTCTATGCATGTATGTAATGGAGATGTATATTATAAACAATGGATACATAATGGAGATAGGTACATAAAATGGATACATATATGCACATATATTATATGTGTATAGATATAGATATATACCTGTGTATATATGTGTATGTATCTTTTTTTACATACACAGAAATTTGCATTCCTCTACAATGAGGCTACCAAACTATACCCACCTGTTTTTGTACTGCCTGAGAGCTAAGAACAGTTTTTACTTTAAATAATATTTTACATATTTAAAAATGCAAGAACTATTCTTAGCTCTCAGGCAGTACAAAAGCAGGCAAATGGCCCTCCAGCAAGAGCTGACCCCTGTTCTCCATGAGGATCAGCTGCTCTTCCAGTAATGAGGAAGGGTTTGCCCTTAACTAGCTACAATCCCCTTCCTTCTTAAGAACTTCAAATACTGTACTCCCTTCCTTGACAGAGATGGCCAATCCTCTATGACTCAACAGATGAACAGTCCTTGGGAGTTGCTGTGGCCAGAAACCTTCACCCCTTTGTGGCTGCCCTAGCAATGAATTTCTTTGAACTTAACTAGGCTGGTCCTCAGATGACAGAAGTATGATTGGTTTGCTGCTAGGTCTGTATGTAAAGCCTTTTTTCCTTGGTAGGACCTGCTTGTTAGATCTTGTACCCTGCTGGCACAGCCTTCCAGGTTCAGGAGTAACGTCCATGGCACAATTAGGCATGAGAGGAGGACTCTAGCAGAAGAATCCCTTTCCTAGTCCTTTTTATAATTTTTTCAGAATAACTAATAACATGCATTTGTGAGATAGTTGGACTGAGTTAGGAATTCCCAAAAGGGTTTTCTCTGAACAAAGATAAACTGCCCATCTGTGTATCAAAGTTACCCTCATTAGCACCATGTTCTACCCCATCTGAACCAACCAGCCCAGGCATGTACATAGCCCCAGACCTCCCTGCCCCAACCCCCTTCCAATTTTAAAGTCAAGTCTGACAGCTTTTAAATGCCAAACACAGTACTTTAGGGTGTAAATGATTGAAAAACCCTTAAAGAGTTCTTTTAAAACATACACACAAACTTGAAAATCCACCCTGTACACATATTTGAAAATGAGTGATAATTGACAATGTCAAAATACTGATTTAAAAAAAAATTATGGCCAATTTATCATCCTTCTGGTTTTTTTTTCACCCATGGGGCTCTCTTTGAAGCTGAGCCAAAACCTTAGCTATGTACATGGGATGAGAATCAGGCTGAAAAAAAAAGGCATCCAACAGCTGTAGAATCTTCTCCCAAGTTCTCATTATATAAAAACACAATTCTTCTGCAGCTTGAGTTTTCTGATCCAGTGCAAGACAGCATTCACATCTGAAGTGCTTTTTATGTTGAAGGTGCATTTAAAGTATCTTACTGAGAGGATAAAGGAAAATGGAGCTGGTTGGTAATTGTGGTTCCAAGCAATTCACACTAGCTAACTTTAGGTGTCCCCATATAACCAGAGCAAAGAAGTTAATTCTGTCACAATGCCCCAAAGTGTCTACAAGACTCCACTTGGGTCAGGTTAAAACTGTGATTGACTATTAAGGCATTTGCTCTCGTTGATTTGAGTAGGGGCCAAGAGGACCCTTAGTAGATATCACATCTCATTCTGGGCTCTCTAACTGAAAGAAATAGGTATCTCAGAGTGACATATTTTATGATTCCTCCCTAAAGCCATGCTAGACCCTTCCAAGTTACTAATGCTTCCCTTCTACTCACAAAAGCACTTTATCTCCTAATGTAGTAGCATGGATAGGCCCTAGATCTATGATTCCATTGGAGTAGGAAACTCCCTCTACCATTGAAGGTCAGCACCCTCTTGGCCTGGGAGGTACTAAGAAGTTAGGTGATTCACCCAGATTCACAGCCTGCGTGTGTTGGTCTTCCTGGTTCTGAGGCCATCCTCCCCACTCTATTCATGATGCCATACTATCTCTCATATCATATACTACTTTATATTACTGTTATCTGATAATATGTACTTCAGACATAATATTTGTCATACTCTGATTAGACAGTAATCTCCCTAAGTATAGGGACCATGTTTAAAATCTGTAGGTCCCCAGCAAAGGACTTGTTAAGAGAGAATTGGTAGATGGTGCTGTGGTACTTGATACATATTTGTTAATTAGAATGGACTAAAAGATTAGAAAATAAGAACACCGAAGAACACCAAGGTCCAAAGATTAAGTAGCTTAAGGAATGAAGTCTTAGTAATGTGACTTCAAGGAAATAAAATATACAGAAAATCACCCTTATCTTCATGAAGGGCAGAGAAAGGAGACAGATTTCAGCTGTAATATATATAAGAGATTGGGGTTAGATATGACAGAACTTCCCAACAATGAGAGTTCCTTAAGGTCAGAATGAACTAGTAAGGGGCATTGTCAAATTTATTCTAGAAGCCTTTAAAAGATGCCCATCATTGCAAGATTATGCATAATGTTGTATGAAGACAGAGTAGAAGTTTTAAATAGTCTCTTCTGGCCCTGTGCTTGTATGATTCTATGCTACCTTTGTTTTTATATTCAAGAAACAGAAATAATCAAGGAAAAGAATAATCCAGTTATTAATGTGCTAGTAGAACTACTTCAAATCTTCATTTTGTAAGATAATTGTATTTCTTTAAATCACTGGTGAGAGCATGCATTAGTTTCGGTTTAAAAAGGCAAGATGTGCCAAAAGAGTGATTGCCTTTGTGGGTTTTGTTTTGGTCTTTGTACTTCAAACACTAAATTGACAAACCAGTTAGTATATTGGAATTCACTTGAGCTGGCAACATCAGTGAATTTAAAGCAGCTCGTGAGAGTCATAGACTATAATTAGCCCCTCTGAGGGGTGTGGGAGGTGGAACATGTTTTATCTACCAGATACATTTTGTCCTGCCATATTTTAAAAACCTATCATGTAAAGTTACACATAAAAGGGTAGAGTGGGTAATGCCAAAAGGAAAAAATAATAATGGGAGGGAGGGAGATCTGGAAATCACAAAATTTAAGTTAATTAACAATTTTAATAAATGTCAGTATTACTGGATAATTGTCTAAAGCAGTGGTTCTCAACCTGTGGGTCGCGACCCCTTTGGGGGTTGAACAACCCTTTCACAGGGGTCGCCTAAGACACCGCTCCTCTATCTGTCTCCAGGTGGGTTTGCCCACATGCAGATACGCCCACACGCCAGTATTAAAGGGTCACAGCATTAGGAAGGTTGAGAACCACTGGTCTAAAGCCATGTGAAATTTTATTAGCATATAGAAAAGGCACTCATTAACTGTTTGTTGACTATGATTTCTACCTTCCTTAAGTGACTGGACAGATTCGTTATTATTGCTTAAAGAGATGTTAGAACCTAAAGAAAAAATGGTGATAAGAGAAAAGGGTTGGTGCTTAACAATATATAAACAGAAGTATTTTTGGAAAACAGCAGAAAATTCATTGAAGGGGTAGATTTAGATTCAAAGAGGTGGGTGCCCTTTGAATTTTTTTAAAGTTAGTATTAAAGGGATAAGACTACTAATGTTCAAAACTCACCTAGATTCCATAATAACAACTACGTAAATAGGGTCTCCTTCCCATTATCTAGCTTTAATATTGCCTGGTGCCCCCCTATTTTGAACTTTGAAGCTGAAAGCAAGAATAAGTCCCACCATTCATACTTTTGGCAGGAAATTCATTAACCCTTACTAAGTACTGAAGATTGGATGGACGTTTCTTATAACAAGCCAAAACTCAGAGAAGACTTGATACCTGTAAGAGAAGTTAGTTTGAATACTATTTGGGAATATAAAGAAGGACTGGAAAGGGAATACTGAGAATAGAATTGTGGTAATCTATGACAGGGCAGCTAGGTGGCACAGTGAATAAAGTTCTGGGTCTGGAGTCTGGAAGATTCATCTTCCTGAGTTCACATCTGGCCTCAGACATTTACTAGCTGTGTGACTCTTGTTTGTCTCAGTTTCCTCATCTGTAAAATGAGCAGGAGAAGGAAACCGTGAATCATTCTAGTATCTTTGCCAAGAAAACCCCAAATGGGGACACAAAAAGTTGGAAATGACTGAAAAACGACCAAAAGACAACAACAAATCTATCATAAGGAGATTTACAGAAAAACTTTAAACTATGGTTGAGCGGCTTGCCACAGGACAGTTAGGCAGGTAAACCATGAGAGCTATTATATGCTTGTTACTTAGATGAGAGAGAAGTGTCTTACATTTTCTACATTTGGAAAGTCAGCCTATGCCATCTGTCTATCTAAATCAAGCTCAAATGCAGTCATTTTGGGGATGGCTAGGTGGTGCCGTGAATAGAGCACCGGCGCTGGAGTCAGGAGGACCAGAGTTCAAATCCAACCTCGGACACTTAACACAAAGCTAGCCATGTGACCTTGGGCAAGTCACTTAACTCCAATTGCCCTGCCTTCTCCCCTCCGAAAAAAAAAAAAAGCAAAAAAAAAAAAGAGTCATTTGAATTATTGTAAGACTTTACATCAAAATCAAATTGTGCCCTAGGGGGTATATACACCCAAGCATGGTAGAAATCTTCATAAAATTAAACACTGGAAATATCATGCATGTACCTTGAGGAGCAGGGTGGAGGGAGAGTATTAAACACTGGACCTAAGAGTCAATTAGATCTGACTTTGAATCCTATCTTAGATACTTACTAGCAGCATGGTCCTGGGAAAGTTATTTAACTCATTTTCCTCATATCTGAAATGAGGGGGTTGGACAAGATGAACTCAAAGGTCCTGGACAGCTCTACATTTATGACTCCAATCTTTATCTTTTATGGAAGTTAGGTAAACTAGCTTAAAACGGAACAAAGACTTTTGGGACACCCTGCATTGCAGGGATAGAAAGAGAAGACTGACAAATTTTAAATTTCATTGTTAACTGCTAGAGTTGACAGACTTTGTTATATCCTTCCTCCCCTCGCTACCCGTTACACTGTAACCTCTTTCAGGTGAGGAACTATCTTGCTTGCTTTCATTTCTATCATCAATGCACAGTACCTGACATATATACCTGGAGTCTGGAAGATTCATCTTCCTGAGTTCAAATCTGGCAACAAAGCACAGTACCTGACATATAATAAACAATAAGTTCTCTCCCTCCTTCTCTCTGTCTCTGTCTCTCTCTCTCTCTCTCTGTCTCTCTCTGTGTCTTTCTCTCTTTCCTTCCCTCCCTTCCTTCCTCCCTCCCTCCCTCTCTCTCCCCTCCCCCCTCATCTCTGCCTCTGTCTCTCTACCCCCTCTCCCCCTTTCAATCTCTTTCTCTTTCTCATTCTATTTTAGATAACACACGACGAGAATCCATTTTCATGGGGTGTTGAGTTTTAAAGGAAAGGCACAATTTCATTTGCGATTTCACTGGCATAGGGACCTCCCAGGTGAGGAAATTCTCTCTACCAAGGCAAGTACACACCTTCACTGCAGTTGAAACTCTTAGAGAATTATCTAGATTATTGAGAGGTTTAAATAACTTGCCCAGGGTCACACAGCTAGTATGTTTCAAGGGGTGATGTGATCCTAGGTCATCCTAACTGAGGCCAGCTCTCTATCCCTAAACCACTCTTCTTGTCAATGTATCTTAGCAGTGCAGAGTATATAGTGTATAAATGTGTCACTTTTTTTTAAGACAGAGAGACAGGAGAAGAACAAAAAGGATGAAATAATAAAGTTGCCAGTCTCTGGTCAATATCACAAAAAAGTTCTCTCCAGTAAACCTTGACTAGAAACTTTTGAGCCTATTTACATTATTTCTGTCCTTGCTTAATTCAGTTATTAATGAGAACTTTAAGGTAACAGGCACTTTCCAAGGTAGAATGAGGCCTGGAAGGTCTTCTAAATAGTATGCTTCTATTAAAATGGCATGGTTATTTGCTTCAAAAAGGATGAGTCATCTTTTATTATTTAGAATATTACTTTAAATGACATTTTGCAATTACAATGACTTGAGCTTTCATGCCTGTAATTTTCAAATGAAAAAAAAAATCTGAACCATCTATGGGAGTGGAAGATATTTCCTAGTACTCACATAACTCAGAAAATTGCTGAATGTATTTTCTTTTTAGGTTCTACTTTGGTGGAAATTTATACCTTTATGAGGGATTCAGACACCAAATATATATGCTGTTAGAAGCAACTAGTAAGATGTAATGTAAAATTAGGCTGCATTTAGCTTTTTTTTTGGCTTGCAGACTGTAAAATACTGGTCAATTAACAGTTAATTGGGCATTTGAACAAGACTCCGAAATCACAAAGGTCATTATTAATTGTGCCTAGAAAATGGCTGCAATCAGGATGTTGGCAGTGGATCACAGATTAAGTTAATAGATCTACTTGCAGGTGAGAAGCTCTTTTATCTTGCATGTTCTGGCTGCTAGAGAACTATTACCACGTGGGTGTTTCCCAGAACTTTATGAAGGCACTGAAGCACAACTGTTTAGATCTCAAATCACTCCTAGTGATGCTCCCCAGGTTAACTGAGGCTGGAGCTGAGACATTTGATAACTTAAAAAAAAAAAAAGATGTGGTTAGCATTTAGCATTTTTATATTGGGGCCTTTGGAGATAGTCAAAGTCTATGAAGGAGAAAATGATCCTTTAGCATACACAAAAAAAAGATGCAGTTAGCATTTTTATATTAGGGACTTTGGAGAAGCCCAAGTCTATGGATGAAAAAAATATTTCTTTTGCATATATATGACTTTAAATTCTAAAGGATTTGTAAAATGAAGTGTATTTATGTGTCAAAGTTGGGTTAACTATTTTTTCATCACGGATGTGCAAGCACACAGCTTTTCTCTGTGTGGTTTCCAATGTGGTTGGTAGCAAAACTATTTAAATGCCACTTCAAGGTTTTGAGAAATTAACTGTCCAGTCATGTGTGCACATACAACAGATGTAGTTGCTACATTGAGAGCTGGAAAGTGAGAAAGAATTATTCTTATCATAATCTCAAGCTAGCAATAGGATGCCGGTTTGGTGTATTTATGGAAGAACATGGGGAAGAGAGACACAGAATGGGCGAACATGGATAGGCAGCAATCTGCATCACTGGAGAGAGTACCCAAATTGGTGAGATAAGAGATGATTCTTTTTTATACAGAAGAAACCGGCTTAGGGGCTCCAGTGGGTTTTCTCCTGTTTCCCAAAATATTCTTATTAAGATGGCATCAACTTGAAGGTTGTGGCCCCTAATATCCTAACTGCTGCTAATGAATGCTCTGTTATGACCAATTGTTTGAATTGTTTCACGTCTTGTTTCGCTTCTTGGAGGAGTGCTGACTATTTTTATCCATCTCAGGAATGAGAAATGTTTGGAGAGAGACATGGAATAATATAAATCAAGTAACTTGAGCTCTACTGGAAGAAAGCTACTAAATAAAAAATATAAGGCATTAGCAGCTTAATAATACCCATGATTTCCATAACTATTTGTGTTTAATAAGTTTCTTTTAAAATCACCTAGTAATTTTTTCCCCTCACTATGGCTATATCTAATATTTTCAGGAAGGCCCCAAATATTAACTAAAACACCCAAGTAATTGAATATTATCCTTTCTAAAGGACAAAATTAAAAACAATTAATTAATTTCAATAGAAATATTTTAAAAGTGCATTATATGTTTTAATACTTTTCAAAATAGAATATAATACCAAGCACATTTAACTTGGATAAGTTATTTCTTTTACGAACGTTCAAAATGTTGGAGAGAGACTAGATGATTGCTAAGGTCCAAAACCCTGGGATGCTATGATAATCTGATCTTTTCTTAATAGTTTAGGGTCAACATTATGAATATCAATTTTTATAATGTTACTATTTGCCCCAACATCACAAAGTGACTGACTTTTCTAGGTTTTATGTCACTATTTTAATTCTCATCTTTCTCCTATCTCACAGTCAATTTCTTTCATTTCCACCTGTTATCATTACTAGTATTTAGCAATCTTTACCCTCCCTCATCTCTCAACTCCAATGAGTTGCTTCTAATCTGTAAATGACTGTGCAAGATAGCACATATTTGCAGATCATCCAAAAAAAAAAATACACTAGGAAAAATCACAAGCTCTACAGGTGGAAAGGATCTGAGAGACCATCTATTATCCTATTTTTATGTCCAGTTAACCTATTTTTACAATTGAGGAAACCAAGGCTCAGAGGAGTTAATTTGCTTACCCTCTCTCCTTTCTCAAATTGTCTTTACTCATCTATGGATGTGTCATATCTCTCAGTAGAATATAATATGCATGAAGGCAGTGTTTTCTAGGTGGTCCAGTGGACAGAGCACTGGACCCATAGTCAGAAAGACCTGAGTTTGAATCTTTCTTTAGATCCTTACTGTGTGGCCCCAAGCAAGTAACTTAACCTGTATTTGACTCAGTTTCTTCATCTGTAAAACAGCGATAATAATAACACCTACTTTTCAGGGTTGTTGTGATGATAAAATGAGATAACACATGTAAAAGACTATTTTTGTATTATTATTACTAGTACTTCGAAGATGCCTTAAACATAAGTAGGTGCTTAATAAATGTTGAATTAAACTGAATTACTCCAGGTCAAACAGATAGTAACTAGGGGTAGAGATGCAACTAGAATTTGAATCCAAGTCTTCTGATGCCAAGATTCAATGTTCTTTCCACTAACAGCACATTGCCTTTTAGAAGTGAATTTAAGATTAAGACTCTCTCTTAAAATTTATAAGATACATCCACAAGGGCTTCCTGTACTGTTCTCTTTTTTATTTTTTCATTTTGATTTGCTTAGTAACTTTAAACTTAAAATGCAGTTTTAAATTAATTTTGGACTTGTCTGTAAAAAAAGCAAAGAAAGAAAAAAAAGGCAATGTGAACAAAGATGAAGTCTTGCTTTCATATGTAGACAAATACCACAAATTTGAAAAGACTGCGGTCTCTAAGGATTATCCTATCTTAATGTAATTTAGCCACAGGCACATGCTGCATCTCTAGGTGGTACAGTAGATAGATTGCCCAAGGAAGGCTTATCTTCCTGAGTTCAAATCTGACCTCAGAAACTTACTCAGCTGGCCTCATCTATAAAATGAGCTGGATAAGAAATGGCAAACCACTCCACTATCTTTGCCAAGGAAAACCTCAAATGGGGTCACAAAGAGTAAGATACAACTGAAATGACTTAACAATAACAATAACTTCTGATTCTAGATCTAGGGCTTTTCTCTCATACTGTGATGATGCGTCCTTGGGGACAAGCCATTTGAAAACTCTGCATTAGTATAAACCAAGGCTTAACGAATGGAAGTTTGGCAATTTCTCAAAATATTTCTTGCTGTTTTACAGATTTGTTTTCAGTTAGAAAATGTTATTTTGTTAAATACTTTTTTTCTTAAAGCTAGAACTTGGCTGTCATTGCAGCTTAGACATAATATGGTAAAGAGGTTACCTGAAAGTGGATCCCCAGTGCTGTCTGGATAGCCATTTTCTTCTCGCTACAAACAAAAAAGAACAAACTTCATTAAACTTACACTATTAAATCCAACGACAGTTATCCAAGTTAATCAGCTAGATGGCTATAAAAATGTAGAATTTTGTGAGAGGTTAATATATATAAGAGAGAAAATATAGATAATTAATCTTCAATGATGTAAAATATATTTTAAATTTAAAGGATATATCCTTTTCAAAAAAAATTAAAGCATGAAAGAATTGCTAAATTTTCTTTTTACATTATAGACAGGGTATGCTCTCCAAAAAGACCCATCTGACACACTTTTAAGTTCAATTTACATTATTAACAGTTTTCTTAAGTGACAATCATCCAGACAATAAATCACGCCCTGATTGGTAGTTTGCTGATTTCCAAGGTGTAAATACTCACACTGAAAATTTAACAATCAGTCAGCTAGTCAGAGCTGTCTCCAAAATAGATCATTGTTTATTTAATTATTTAAATATGTTCCACCATATTGCCTCTCCCCCTAAATATCACTCCAAAGCTTTTTTTTTTTTTTTTGCTTTGGGCCTAGGATTTTATGATGTAGAGAATCAATCCCTAGTAAGGAAGTTCCCTCTACAATGTGGATGGGCGACTCTTCTGCTATTTCTAGTCTTAGAGAATGGCCTGGGGGTTAGCTAACTTGGTCAGTCATAGAGCTAGAAGCAGGAGCCGAGCCTGTGCATCCTCAACCATCACCTTCACTTCATCGAAATACCAAGCAGGAAACAAACTAAAGCAGGGGTAGCCATGGGTGAAGTCTTTGATGAGAGGTGCTGCTTCTACAATGATGATGAAGAAACAAATGGCTGCTTGGCAAGTGTGGTAAAGTGGAAAGTGCGCTGAAACTGGAGACAGAGAATCTAGCTTCAATCCCCACCTGACTGACCTTGGCAGGTCACTTCAACTCCTTGAATCTTAGTTTCTCCATCTGTAAAATGGTGAGTGTAAATAATATTTGCACTACTGACCTCAAAGGATTTTGCTTAAAATTCTTTGTAAAATGTATATGTGTGTATATATAAACAAATAAGTA
>CM053586.1:251666483-251706512 GCA_028646515.1 Pseudochirops corinnae
TATAACTTAATGTAGTTTATTTTTACTTTAAAGGATTTTTTCTTTTAAATTTTAAAGGATTTAAAAAATATATTTTTAATACTAGTGTATCCCAGTCTCAGTATTTTCAACAGCAACACATTTATGGTAAATTCACCTCAGTACAATAAGCCTCCTTCTCTGTAGCACCTGCTCCTCCTCTACCTGCCACGAACAGAAGGACCAAAACCAAAACCAAACAAAAAACTACCTTTTCAATTGTTAGGCATGAAAATGCATTCACCAAAGAATTTGGGGGAAGAAAAGTCTTCTTTGAGACTGTCAAGAATAAAAAACAAAAAAGATCATAGATCTAGAGCTAGAAGGGCCTTCGAGGTCAAGCTCAACACTCATTCTGCAGAGACCAAAAGCGAGGCCCAGTGAGGTTATAGTGGCCAACCCAACGTCAGAAGGAAAAGAGACTGAACCAGACTTGGGGCCCAGCTCCTTGTCTGTCAAACGCAGCCTTTCCATTAACAAAATTTGCGTGGGGGATGTCTTCAATACAGCTCATTCCAGAGCCAAGGCTCTGTGCTTTATAACCTTTAGGGAACCAGACAACTGGGAGTCCGTCTAGTCCTAACTAGTTGTGTGATCTTGAATAGGTTGCTTAGCCTCTCTGAGGTGCTGCTTCCTAATCCATAAAATAAAGGGGTTGGTCTATATGATCTTAGGTCGTCCCTCCCAGCACTAAAATCCTCTAATTCGATGTCCTTTGCTATTAGCTCCCACTGGAGAGACTATCTTTAAGACAGGAAGGAGAATAAGAATGTATTAAGTGCCTATTATGTGTTGGGCATTGTGCTAAGTGCTTTACAATTACTACCTTGTTTGATCCTTAAATTTGCAGTTGTACTTGCATCTGTGTTTCAGTTTCAGTATTAACATCAAGGTTCTTATTTTTATTACTTCGTTTTGTAGCATCATGGGAAAAGCTGGGAAAGGGAGCTCGAGAAATTATCAAGTCCATTGCCTCGGCTCCAGAAAGAACTATATTGAAGACATTTTACAAAAGAGATAAGTTAATGGAAAGACCCCTGCATTGGGCATAAGAAGGGCTGGACTCCCAGTCTGGTACAGTCCCTTTACCTTCTGACCTTGGGTTAAAGTTACTGTAAAGTTCCTGGGTTTCTTTCTTTTCTCTATAAAATGAGAGAGTTAGATTTGACCTCTAAGAACCCTTCTAGCTCTAAATCTATTATTTTTTTCCCTTGACAATCTACAAAGAAGACTAGTCCCCTTTTCTTCCTCTAAATTCTTTGATAAATGCATTTCCATGTCTAACAATTGGAGAGGTGTTTCGTGTGTAACTTTTTTTTTTAAAGGACTCACCTGCTTCAACTTAATCTCTTCCCCTCAAAACTGTCTTTAGTGGACTGAACAAAAACTCCTCCCTGTCACTCATGCAATATCTTTTCATAAACTTGAAGGCTGTAATTTCCCCTCAGTCCCTCCAGCCTAGGAGCACTTTTTTGTAATGTGTAGAGACAGTTGCTGAAGGAACAGAATAGATCTTTTCCCATCTGACCTTTCAGCTCTATACAAAGCTAAACACGTACATTAGGAACCTCATTCACCAGGTCATGCAGAGGCCTGTCTTTTCACTTCTTGCATAGTTTCAGAAATCCAGGATCATGGTACATCAATTTTTCTCCCATTTTAGTTATGGTGTCCTTACCACCACTGAACTGAAAACTTGGGCTGAAAGAATGGAAGCAAGAGCTTTCTGAGGTAATGCTAAGAGACATGAATGCTACTACCTGGACACATTTTTCAGTAGCATTTTTGTAGTTTTTTTTTAAAGGTTCACAAAGCACTTTACAAATATCATCTCATTTGATCCTCACAACAACCCTAAGAGGTAGGTGCTATGATTACTCCCCCTTTTTTTACAGATGAGGAAACTGAGGCAGATAGCACTTAAGTGACCTGCCCATCATCACACAGCTAGTAAGTTTCTGATGCCAGGTGCAATGCTCTACCCATTTCACCACCTAGCTACTTTTTGTCAAGAAGAGGTGGTTAAGGGGTGGTTAGGTGGCACAGTGAATAGAGCACCTGCCCTGGAGTCAGGAAGTCCTGAGTTCAAATCCAGCCTCAGACTGTTAACACTTACTAGCCGTATGACCTCAGGCAAGTCACTTAACCCCAATTGCCCTGCCTTCCCCCCTCGAAAAAGAAAAAAAAAGAGGTGGTTAAAAATATAAATGAAGCTACTAATAACTAATACATTATATGGAGCATTTGATTAGAGAAATGTAAAATATTTTAGTAATTTTTACTGGAACTGAAACCACTGTGCATTAAAAAAATCTTTGAATGTTCTTTAAAAACTGTAGGAAGAAATACTGGCATTTTGGATGGGTAGTTCTTGGAGTAAACTTGGATTGGACCACCTCTATGTGAGGTTTAGAGGAGAATATAAAATAAGCGCTGAATACAAATAGAAAGGGTGGATGATTTGAGAGCTATGATGTTAGAGGGGATGCCCACATTGATGAGCACTGATGAAATCACAACTCCACTGGAGGATTACCAATCTTTATCCTGAAAGTACTTTCCTGAGCTACATGCCTGGGGCAGTGTTATCCCCAATATATAGATGGGGATTATGGCTAAAAGAATCATTAAGTAATTTGCTCAATTTTTTTTTTTTACTGAACCTGTAATTTCATTAGTTTAGGGAACTCTCAGCAAGGTAACTCTCTCTATCAATGCAGGTCAGAAACTTCTCTAAAAATTATAGTTATTAGAGAGTTGCCTTGGCGAGTAACGGGATAAGAGATTTCCTTAGGGTTGTACAACCAATGTGTGTTAGAAGATGATGGGGTGCTTGGGCCCAGTCCTAAGATCATGTCTCTGGAAGCGTCCCAATTTCTCACTAGGCCCCCGTCCTGTGAGAGTTTTTCTCTTGGTGCAGAACACATTCCCTTATCAGAACAGAAGAGTGCCCAGCCCAAGGATTTTTTGTGTCTGGCTGGCCCAAGGACTCCCAGGTCCCCCCAGATTCCCCAGGTCCATGCCTTTGACAATTTCCTCAATGTCTGGCATACTCCCTATACCTTCCCATCCATAGCTCCCAAAAAGCTGAACCCTTAGATTACCTAATTAGTATCCCTGGCTTTCCTTTCCCATGCCCCTATATTCCATATAAATCCTCAGTCTCTTGCTGGTTCCCATAAGGACTCTTTCCTACTTTTGCTATAGCATTACAATAAACTTTTTTGGTCACTTGACTAAAAGAAGGCTTGAGTGTGTGAATTCATTTCAAGCAATTCTGCCTCGGCATTCTTGGGGTTCCTGCACCCCCAAAACCTCCTCAAAGAGAGTGTTGAACCCAGGGTTTATTCCCTATGAGGTTGACTGTTCACTACTACAAATGACTTCACGCTTAAGGTTATTATGGAAGAGTTTGTACTTGTTCAGTTGTGTTTGACTCTTCGTGTTCCCATTTAGGATTTTCTTGGTAAAGATATTGAGGTAGTTTGCCATTTTCTCCTTTAGCTCATTTTACAGATGAGGAAATTGAGGCAAACAAGGCTAAGTGACTTGTCCAAAGTCACACAGTCAGGAAAGTGTCTGATGCCAGATCTGAACTCAAGAGGATGAGTCATCTTGACTCCAGGCCCAGTACCCTATCCACTGCCACCTAGCTGCCCAACTAGAATCTAGAAATCTAGAAATCTGTTCTGACCATTACCTTAGACTCTTTTCAGTTAATCTCTCAATTACAAAATGAAGTAACTTTGTGGGGTTTTTTTGGTTTTCACTTGAATTACAAGTGAATGCTTGTGGTTCATAAAACTACTTTAATGGTATCATTTATTTTTGAGAAAACAGATCCATTTCCATACCTTAAGCATTTATCTTAGAAAGGGAGGTGGTACTCATAATTTATGATTTCAGACTTGGAATTCAAATATAATCTAGGGCCTCGAGGCCGCAGGTTCCCCACCCCTGATGGTTCTTGAAATTGGATCATAGCATCATGGCTCTACAGCTACAAGGAACCTCAGAAGTCATGTAGTCCAACTGCCTAATTTTACAGATGAAGAAACTAAGAACTAGGGAAGTTTAAGTGACTTGTTATGGTCATATGGTAAGGGAGGAGGCAGGATCTGAACCAAGGTTCTCTGACTCCAGAGATAGTACTTTTAATTATGAGAGCCAGAAAAGCTTGGGATGATTTTTTAAAATGTTTTCTAAAAATACTACTGTCATGAAACCACAATTCATTTCCTTTTAAAAAACCTCACTAAGTTTTATTTAAATGTCTTCTAAATAGTTTAGTTTGTAAAACATCCTGGCTCTTAGATAACAGATTTTGGTGTAAGCTTGGATCTCTATCTAAAAAAGTAAAGAGTTGCTTTATTTTTAAAAAATTCTCCTGAATTTAACAAATACTAAAATAATAGCTCCACACACAAAGCAGAACAGATAAAGAGGATTATTGTGAGATTGTGAATCTCTATTGCAGACAGCTTACTTTAAAATAAATTCAGTTCTTTCCAAACTGTTCTGCTCTCTGTGTTTCCTTCTAAACTTCCTTCTGTCTATTTTAAAAAAAAAAAGCTTCATTTCTTTCTTTTCTGGCAACACTATTGTTAGGTCCCCTTTTTCCTCTACTGAAACCCTGTCCCAAGGCCCCACAAAGGAAGCTTTAGAAGTAGGCAATCTCCATCAGAAAGTAAGTTGTAAAAGTGCTACTTGTGAAAGGAAACAACAAAACAAATTTTAGTTTGTGGACAACCTAATTAAGATCAAAGAGTGTGAATGAGAAGAGGAACTTGGAGGAATTCCACAAAGTAGCCATAGAGCCCTTCTGTTTCAGAAAAAGGAACCACAGCTATCTTTCTCTCTCTGGCTTCTGCCTCATTGAAATAGCAAGGGCTGAGAGGTCATGGAACCAACGAGTGGCAGAACTCTTAGAGAAGATGGAACATGAGCAAAAGCAAATGAACTCTTTCCTATTATTAATTTACAAGCATGGAACTGAGGCACACTTATACTAGGGAAGTTAAGACCACTGGTCACAAAAAAAAAAGAAACAGAGCTTTGAACCTGCTGATTTGACACCTAATGAAGCTGTGGTTGTGGACAGACAACCCAGGAAAAGCTTTTTGATGTTGAAATTAACATGTGGGGTGAGCAGAGGCCTACTAAAGAGTTTTCTAGTATAAGGGGAGACTTAAGCTGAAATAATTTTTTTTAAAGTATATGCTAAATGTATATTTCCTTTGATAAAATTCAAGGCATCTTTTCTTCAAGGTAGTCCTTGTTGAAACGAATTGTGGACCACATTCATTTTATACACACTTGCACCTTTCTCAATTTCATTTTCCCTACTAGAACTTTATATATACAGACTTACATGCCAAATTTGAGTGAGACTACTTGGGAAAGTATGAGTTGAATATTAAATCTAACTTAAAAGTCAGATTCACATTCAGATAATCAGCTGGAATTTCTTTTAAAGTATATAAGCCTCGTTAATTGTAACTCCACTAATTAGGAATCTGTGATCATTTAGACAGGACTGGGCTAAGCTGTTTGTTTAACAAACTCTTCATGGTGCAAATTACATGGAAATAAGATTATAGGGGAATACTTAAAAAGCTAAGAGAATTGAATGTTTCAAGTGTCCTTGAACATTCTAAGAGAGTTTTTCTATATAAAAAACTTAATAGTCACTTACATTCACCTATTAAATTCTTTATGTAAATGTATTTTTTAAAAAAAATAAATACCTACTATGTGCAAATCACTGTGTTAGGTGTCGGAGATGCAAAGATCAAATAAGACACAATCCTTTTCCAAATGAAGTTTACAATTTAGTAGGGGGACTACAAATGCAGATAAGTACAATACAAAATAGGAAATGAGAAAAAAGGTACTGGCTGGATCATATATTATCTGAGGTTCCTTGAACTCAGAAAGCTTTCCAAGAGTCTGTGCTTCACGCTGAGAAAGTTTTCAGGTGGATCCATTGTGACCTTAACAATGCAGATGGTCTCTCCACTGATGTAGCTGTAGCACTTCCATGCCTCCATCCTATGTGACTTTGACCATGTCCTCCTATAAGTTCACCACCAGAGGCCAACTAATATGCTCTAGGACTTCTTTGTTGACACAGTACGAAGGGAAAAATGCAAATGACTGCAGATGGTCCCAGATCAAGCTACATTTTAATGACAAATTATGCTGGGCATCTCAGCTTACCACATTGCCCTGTTTATGCCAGACAGTTGTGCAGGTTGTGTGTGTGTGGGGGGGGGGGACAAGTACTGCAGATGTTTTTGGGACTTGAATTTGGGAAACTGCATTATTCCTTCAATGACTGACTCCAAATTGCTTGTTGCTGTGAAAGCCTGTCTTACCAGCTGCATTCTCTCAGTGACACTACATGGCCATGCCCATGAATCACTAAATGCCATTATCTCTGGAGGGTCAAAACTGCAGATAACCCAAAGGGCAACAGAAAGATCCTGGTAGACAAAGGTAGGCTGAAGCCTAGTATTAGTGATGTTTTGCATATAAAAGGCACCATCAAAGACATGTATGACCAGAAAAGGGAGAGAGGTCATGTAGTAAAAGCAAGGTATAATGGACAGACAGCCTGGGTGCTGCATTTATAACTGCACAATATTAAAGGCCTAGAGAGGGCTTCCAGCACATTGGGTAGATAACTCCATGCAGAATTTATGTAAAGACAAAAAAAATCACAAGGTATGAGAAGGCATAAAGGGATAGTGGAGAGATTACCCACGCCAAGATATATAGAGCATCAAAACTAAATGAATACGTGGATTCACACACATATGCATATATATGCTTCATACATATCTTCAGTAGGTTTATATCATGGTTAAAGAATTTAATAAAGTTTTTCTGCCATTATCCATTTGGTAAATGTGGACATAGGCTCATAAAATTCTAGCACTGTAAGAACTTCAGATCATTTACTCTAATGCCCTTATTTAAGAGATAGCCCAAGAGGTAAAGTGACCTCCCCAAAGTCATACTGGTTGTAAGTGGCAGAGCCAAGATCCAGACTCAAATAATCTGACTCCAATGGTAGTGTTCAATCCAAAGTCAATCAATCAGCAAATATTTATTAATCACCTACTATGTGTCAGACATGATGCCGGGTACTAGAGATACAAGTACAAAGAATGAAACAATCCCTCCTTGCAATAAGCTTACATTCTAATGGGGGAAACAAGTGTACATATGTGTGTATGTGTCTGTGTGTGTGCATGTATAGTGAATAAGTATACACATATACACATATACACACAGTGTATACAGGACAGTTAAGGAGAGCACTAGCAGTCGGTGGGGATCAGGAAAGGCTTCAGGTGAAAGAAGGTATCTGAGCTATCTCTTAAAGGAAAAAGTTGACTCTGAGGCAGGAAGGAGGGAGAGTGAGGGAGCACATTCCAGGCACGGAGAATGGTTAGAAAGAGCAAGGCCATGGAGGTGGGAGGAATGATGCCAGGGAGGGACAAAGAAAATGCCAGTTTCAATGGATTGCTGACTGTGGGAGGAGAAGCAATACTTAATGTAGTTAAAAAAATAGATTTGGGCCAGGTTGTAAAGGGCTTTAAAAGTTAGACAGAGGAGTTTATATTTTTTTTCCCCCCCAGAGACAGTCAAAGGACTTGGTTGAATAGCAGTCACATGGTCAGATCTGCATTTAAGGAAAATTACTTTGGCAGCTGTGTGTAGGATGGACTGGAGTTGGTAAAGACTTCAGGCAAGGAGACCACTTAGGAGGTTATTGCAATAATCTACATGAGAAAGCGATATGGGCTTGAACTAAGATGGTTAGCTATACAAGAAGACAGAAAGGGTCAGAGTTGAGAGACGTCATGAAGAGAGAATGGGCAATATCTGGCCACTCACTGGATAATAGAGGGTGAGGAAGAATAATGAGTTGAGGATGATGCTGATATTACAAACCTCAAACATTAGAAATATGGTGGTGCCTTTGGCAGAAATAACGAAGTCTGGATGAGGAGAAGGTTTAAGGGGGAAAGATAATGAGTTCAGGTTTAGACATGTAGAATTTAAGATGATTCCGGATCATACAATTTGAGATGTCCAATAGGCAATTAATGATATAGGACTGAAGTTCAGGGGAGAAATGGGCTGGATAGGTACATCTGGGAGTCATTTGCATAGACATGATGGTTAAACCTGTGAATGCTGATGAGTTTTTGAGAGTGAGCACAGACGAAGAACAGAGGAGGTCCCAAGACAGAACCTTGGGGAATACCCATAGTTAGAGGTTCTAATATAAATGATAAGCCATCAAAGGATACTGAGGAGTCATTAGAAAGGTAGGATGTGAACCAGGAGACTCATGTCATGAAAACCCAGAGAGGAAGAGAGGTCAGTGGTCAAATGCAGTAAATAGGTTGAGATGTTTAGGAAAGAGAACAGATGATGAGATTTGTCAATGAAGAGACCTTCGATTACTTTGAAGGCCTATTCCAATTTCTCCCCTGTTTAACTGAGCACTGAGAAAACTTCCATAACCTGTCTTGAAAAGACAGTCTGATCCTACTTGCAGATAATGGGTGGGAAAGTGAGTTGAGATTTTTTTCCCCAGAGTTCAGAATTAATCACAAATGATATTGCCCAGAAAGAGGAGACAAAAGGATGAATTCTCCATGTTTCCTCCCCACTGAAATTAAGGACTGTTCTGGGGAACTATCCTCTAAAATGACAAATGTGATAGCTTTATCCTTAGGGTCAGAACCCAGCAGAACTTGACATTCTATTAAGCAGATCTTGCTGAAGCTTGAAAAGATTTCAGTACATGAAAAAGAACAGGTCAGAACATGCTATGTTGATTCACGTGAAGGGATCACCTGTAGCAAGTGCCAGCTTCGTTACATTCCCTGTTATTATAATTCTCTTTATTACTCCAGGTTTGCAGATAGTCTGGGCAAACCATTCTATTTATTGCCAAGACAAAGAGGTTGTTTTGTGGACAGTTTTCCTATTACCTCCCTCTATCATTTAAAAGATCACCTTTGTTTATTGATGAGTCCCATGAGACAGTGGGTAGAGCTCAGGGCCTGGCCAAGTCACAAGACTTGGGTTTAAACCTTGCCTCAGATACTAACTAGCTGTGTAAACTTGGGCGACCTCTCAGTTCCTCAGACCCTTCACCTGTAAAATGGGGGTAGTAATAATTAATAGTAATAATAATGCCTGTACTACCCCCCCCTCACAGGACTGTTGTGAGGAAAGCACTTTGTAAATTTTCAAATGCCGCATAAATGGTGAGTTATTATTGTCAGTATAAATACTTATTGACTTCCTGCCAGAACAACAACAACAAAAAAATCCATAATTGTAGAGAAACCTCAAGTCATTCTGAATATAAGTAAACAGGGTCTGGAAGGGAAGTCATCTAATCCAGAGGTATCATACACTCTATTCAAGGGCCAGCAGAACCAGATTATAACTGGGAAATATTTAACAAGATAAATAAAAATACAATAGAACACAGATAATATTACATTATTATCTAAGTCAGTATGTGGCTAGTGGAGATCCTTATGCATGCATTAGTGCCCCCATTTCTATCTGAGTTTAACATAACTGATCTGGCCCAAACCTCTCATTGTAAAGATGTGGAAACTCAGGACTAAGGAAGTTAAGTGACTTGCCCAAGGTCATACAAGTAGCCTCAAAGACAGAACTTGAGCCACAGATGCTGCTCTTTCTGGGGTATTACACCACCTCCTAAGAGCATTTGGAGTGGAGATCTCAATTCTAGTCTTATTTCTATGTCTAGCTAATTATATGACTCAAGACAAGTCACTTAATTTCTTTGTAATCAACTTCTTTTATAAAGAATTTCATAAGCTGTAAAGTGACTGTGTATGTGAATTACTATTTTCATTACCTAATAATAGAAGTTAGCACTTATACAACACTTTAAAGTTTGCAAAATAATTCATAAATATTAACTTATTTGTTCTTCACAACACCGCTGGGAAGAAAGTGTGCCATTATTATCCTCATCTTACACGTGGGGAAACTGAGGTTGTAACTTGCATACAGCTGCCATCTGCAACTGGATTTGAAATCGGGTCTTCCTGACTCTAGGTAAAGTGCTTAATCCGCTGCACCATCTAGCTGCCTATGAGAAATATTGGACTAGTTAATTTCTGAGATCTCATTAAACTGTAAAAAATGCATAATGGCCTCTGGACAAGTCACCTAACCTCAGTTTCCTCATCTGTAAAATGGAGATAATAGCACCTACCTCCTAGGGTTGTGGTGAGGACTGAATGAGATCATATTTGTAAAGTACTTTGCAAACCTTAAAGTGCTATAGAAATGCTAATTATTATTATAATGTAACCAAAGAACTCTTAATTGCCAAATCCAATGGCCTTTTTTAGTACCTATTTTTCCTTGAGTTCTTTGCAGCACTGGACACTCTTGACCATGTATCCTCTGGATATTTTCTCCTCCCTTAGTTTCTTTGGTTTTCTTCCTACCTCTTTAATGTTTGGGTTTTTTTTTCTATTGAGTTTAAGTGGGTGTTCTCTGAGGTCCTGGCTGTTTTCTCTTTTTTTCCCCTTGGAAATCTCATTTACTCCCATGGCTTCAAATACTTGGGGATAGGCTTCCAGAGTTCCCCAGATACAAGAACATAAGGTGGATCCCAGGACACATCACTTCCTGCCTTCTGGCTGTGCTTCCTGACAGAGCTGCACCACCTCCTACTTCTTCAACAAGGTTCCAGTGGCAGGGGCCATAATACCACTAGGCCTGTTCCTGCTTGCCTTGAGGAGTGCCTTAGAAGATACCAACCACCTCTGGCTCTTGTGAGGTAACTCTAGATGTTAGGATATCTTCACTCCTTTCTCAATGAACTCAGTGTACCTGGTGATCTCTCTCTGTCTCTGTGTTTCACTCTCCCCACCTCCTCAACTCCTGTCCTTATACTAGGGGACTTTAGTATACACGTTGCTCTTCCCTCAAATACCCTAACTTGGCAGTTTCAACTCCCATGACCTATTCTTCAATTTTATTCCAACCATACAAAAAATGGTCTTATTTCCTTGAACCTGCTTTCAACCACAAGTATTCCCTTTTCATGTCCAAGAACCACCAAAGTCTTTTTCTGATCATTATCTTTTATAATTCCGTCTTCTATAACTTCTATAACTCCCTCGTCCCTGAGGGGCTGGGGATGGTTTTCTAACACTGTGTAGCTTATGAGCCTCACTGGTGTGTTTCCTGCTATGATTATTAATTAGAATCATTTAATCAGCCAGACTTAATGCAGTTTTTGAAAAGGGTATTTACTAAAGCGGCACAATGAGAATTAACTGGTACAAAAACATCCCTCTTTCCCCCAAAAGTCGGTAACACAGTTTCCCACAAGGCTATACAGAATCCAGAGGAAAATGGGCTCAAACTTAGTGAGCACTTACGGCCAAGTAGTAACTCACAATTCCTGGTTGCTTTAAAAGTTTTCCCCTACTCCATGACACGCTGAAGAATATTCCCCTCTAAACACAGCATAGATTTTTGCTGGGCTCTTTGTAAGTCTATGAATCTGAGTTCATTATGGACTTGACTCCTGATTCAGACATTGCTGCCATCCACTGTTCTCTCAAACACGATGCTAGGATACCGAATGGAAGATGGGAAGTCCAAAATACTCTGGACATTCAAAGCTCACAAAGTCATCCAAAAGAGCCAAGAGAGACAGAGAAGAAATAAAGACTGAAGCCAAAGTGCTCTCCTCTCTTCCAAGGTACTCCTTTCTAAGGGGATTTAGCTGGAATGATCTCTTCCCTTCACTGAAATCTCTCTTGCCTGCCAGATGCTCAAATAACTTGAGGTCAAAACTGATCTTCTGTTTTATAGATGATCCACGAGTGAGAAGAGTTGGCAATTTGGACACAGGAGTCAGGGACCTGGGAAGGGTGATTATAAGGATGTGAACCTTGGTGGCTGGAAAGATACTGGTACCATCAAATAAAACTGGAGATACTTGAAGAAGAGATGCTCTTATTCAGGTATGGGTCGGATGAGATGACTTTTGGGATCCCTTCCAACTCAGTTTCTGATTAAAATTCTGATGAGTTGGTAACTGATCAGACTTCAGTTTTTCCATTTATAAAATAATCTGTTTGGAACAGGTGATTTTTAATGTCCCTTCCAACTCTAAAATTCTACAAGAAGATAAACCTGTGTAAATAACAAAAATTATTTTTGGTATTGTGAAAAACAAATAGAAAATATCTTGAATTCTAGGACAAGAAATACAGGAAACAGGAAACTTGAGGGACGTGAAAGGTTTATAATCTTTCAACCTTATCTCTCCCAACCAATAGTGCATATGTCAGACAAGGTAGACTAATAGGTCTTTTCCTGAACATGCCCAATACTTTATCAACTGTATCTTTTTTCACACTGGAATTCTTTTCCCATCCATCCATACCTTACCTATGTGTGTACCCAGTGGCATGTTAGTAAATGTTTAACAACCAGCCGTGTGTGTGTGAATGTATGTGTGTGTAATGCACTCAGGGCACACTTTTAAGTTTAATTTGAATTATTAACATTTTCTTCATCACTTTCTTAAGTCTAGATAAACAATAAAACAATAAATCAAGCCCTGATTTGTGGCAGATTTTCTAGGTATAAATGCTCACACTGAAAATCTAATCATCAAGAACCATTTGAAGCCAAGTAGAGCAGGTTCCAGGATATTCCTGAGGGTATTCTCAGATTTTTCTCTGGACCCTCTCATCTTTTCCCTTTATATTGGTGACCTACTTTATCATCTCCAATGGGTTCAATGATCATCTCTGAGCAGATGACTACTAGGTATGTATCTGCAACCCTAGGTTCTCTCCTGAACTCTGCTCTTACAGCACCAACAGCCTATCAAATTGGATATTCCCATAGTCATCTCAAACTTAACATCTTCAAAACGGAACTTATTTTCTTCCCCTCTCCTCCTCCCTGAAAAAATTACCCCTTGTTCAAATTTCTTTATTTTTTCTAGGGCACCACCATATTTCCAGTCACCTAAGCTTACAACTTTGTAGTCATTCTTAACTTTTCATTGTCCCTTACCCCGAATATCTAATCTTTTGTCAACTACTGTTAAATCTACCTCCAAAATAGTTCTCACATCCTTTCCATTTTCTCTATTCACAAAGCCATCATTCTAGTTAAGAACTTTATTACCTCTTTCCGCAAGTGCTTAAATAAGCACTTAATTGGTCTCTCTGCCTCAACTCTCTTCCCCTTCCAAACTATCCTCCATAGAGTTGCCAAAGTGAGCTTCCTAAATAAAACCGGATTGACTATGCCACTTCCCTGTTCTATACATTCAATGAGCCTATAGGATCAAGCACTGGCATCTCTGTTTGGCACTTAAAGCCCTCCCTTTCCAAACTTATTATGCCTTACTCCCCCTTAGATACTTTCTAGTTAGCCACGTTGGCCTTATGTTGTTCCTCACACACCATTCTATCTCCCATTTGTGTGTCTTTGCACAAATTGTGCATGCCTAGAATTCATCTCCTCCTCAACTCCACCTATTAGAATCACCAGTTTCCGTCAAAGCTAATTCAATCAGCAAGCTTTTCTTAAGGTCTTATTATGTGTCATATACATACAAAGAAAGGCAGAAGTACAGAAAATCAGTTCCTGCCCTCGAGAAGCTTACCTATAATTGGGGACACAACATGTAAATAAGTAGACATATATAATACAGATATATATGTAGAAGGAAGCTAACTCCCTGGGGTCAGTGAAGTAACTAGGGGAGACTGGAAAGACCTCCTACAGAAAGATAACATTTGAAATGAATCTGGAAAGAACACAAGGTGGGTATGAAGGTGGGTATGAAGAGGAAGACTATTCCCTGCATGAGGAGTGCACAGCCAGTACAAAGGAGAAAGACATGGAGTGTTGTGCACAAAGAAGAGCAATGTACCAATACTGCTAGACTCAAATTTGTGGAGGAGTTAATTTTTTGTTTTTATTTTTTTTCCTATTTCCTGGCCTTTATTCACATTTTCTTGATTGTATGATTCCAGCCTGATTTCCAGAACCATGGTCAAATGTTCCCAGTTGAAATACTAGAAACTAGACTCTATCATTGATGGTAAGACACCATAGGGTCTTGGATATACAGAGTAGCCACTCAAATGTTTATTGAATGAATCAATGAGTGCTTCAACACTTCGGATTAGGAAGCCTGGATGCCCCAATCACCATCCCAGCCAAACCTTTGCTTTGGAGGCATGTAATTTTTGTACTAATCGTACTATTGCCCCTCTGCCCCCAACCCTTAGCCCTTTATTACCAGCCCTCCGTGGAGGGACCGAAATGAACAGCCAGGGCTATGAAGACAGTCCACTTTGAAGCCCTTCAGCCAAGAGGGTCCCATCCCATCAGTTCTGAATGGGCCTGCTCTTCATTGTCTTCCCTCCTCCCTCTCCCATGCTAAGCGCTGTTTTCTGGCCACTAAGGTCAGTCAGCCTGTGACCTGGCTGGCCACCTGCTTCTCAAATGGGAAATGTAATCTCTTGATCCCTCTGTCCTGGGGGACCTCTCTTATGGAGTTTTTTCATCAAGTTCTTGACTTCATGAGGCAGTAACAGCATCAGGATCCAATTTTCTTCTTTTCTTGAGCTGGTACAGGTGTGACTTGGACTTTGTATGTGCTGCCCATTCACAGTCCCCACTAATGATTCTGTCACACAGTTCACATCTGTGATGACTCTGTTTATTCTCAGTGATATCATACTGCAATCTTATAGGAGTGGCTATGAGTTGCTTGCTGGCTTAAGAAGCGGTTTTTAGCCTATTTGTTTTGTTTCCGAGCATATCTCTTGATCACTTGTTTTACAGCCTCAATAAGTTTTGTAAGGAGGAGGTTACTTGTTTCTGGACTGCACTGGTCATCACTGATCAGGTATTCATGGAATTCCTTGGAGCCAATGGACTGAAAGATACCATGTTGGTAGTTCTGACAATTCTCAGCAACTTTCTCCCGATTGTGGCGCTTATGAAACTCTTTCAGCTCTTCCAAAGTCCAGTAGCTATCATTTCATCCACCCTCTTATCCAGGCCCTGGTCTAGAACTGCTTGATCTGCATGTAGCCAGAAGATACAGGGGTTAGGGAATTTCAAGGGGCCCCCCACCTTCTTCTGCGTGTTGATGACTGAGAAGTTCACTATGTGAGATTCCTGTTTCTTCAAACACTTGCAAACTCCTGGCTACTTTGTGTTTATCATGTGGGTGCAGTTTGGAGGCCATTTCTGGGTCCACCTGGCTTAGCCGGTAATGCAATTCATTGCCATCCATTTTTTCCAATTCCATTTTCCTGTCAATCGCTTTCTCTCCCTTGGGTATTTTCTCTGAAGAATGGAGAGTTTCCCCCTTGGTGTTGATCAGAACCTTCCAGAGCAAGGATTCAATATAATAATTAGTACCTCCCACAACAATTGGGATCTTCTCTCTAGCAAATATATCTTCAATTAGGGCAGTTGCTTTGTTCCTGAAGTCCACTACAGTGTAATTCATCACAAGGGGATCCACAAAGCTGATTATATGGTGTTGGCAGAGTCTCTGTTCTTGGGGGGAGACCTTGTTGGTAATGATACTTAGACCCTCATACACCTGCACAGTCAGCGCTGACGATATCACAGCCCAGCCGATGGCCCAGCTGTAGCACCAGCTTGGACTTTCCTGTGCCCGTGGCCCCAAGGACCACCACGAGTGGCAGGGACCCCCAGAGGGCCCCGGCCCTGGGCCCTGCGCGTACCATGTTAGCATCCACCATCACTGCCACTGCGGGCGCCATCCACACCAGAACTATTGCCGGGGCTGTGGGGGAACCTTGTGGAGGAGTTTACTGAGCAGGGGAATGGCATGGTGAGACCCAAGTTTTAAGATAATCACTTTGGCAGATGTGTGAAGTGATTAGAGCAGGGAAAGAACTGAGGCAAACAGACCAATTAGAAAGCTACTGCAACTGCAATAAGGCCCTAAATTAGAGGGGTAGCTATGTGAGAGGAAGCTTGGGGGTACAATGGATGGAGTAGTGAGCCTGAAGTCAAGAAGACTCATCTTCCTAAGTTCAAATCTGGCCTCAGACAATACTAGCTGTGAGAACTGGGCAAGTCACTTACCCTGGGGTTTCCTCATTGGTAAAATGAACTGAAGAAGGAGATGGCAAACCCCTACAGTACCTCTGCCAAGAAAACCCCCAAGATGAGGTCGTGAAGAACTGGACATGACTGAAACAACTGAATATATATGAGTAGAAATATTCAAGAGATGTTGTGAAGATAGAAATGACAGGATGGAGCAACTAATTGGGTATGTGTTATTGTATATAAGTTTGGAGAGTCGAGGATGACAGCATGACAAGATTACAAACCTAGGTGACAGGGAGGATGGTGATGCCCTTATTAATAATATGGAAATATGGAAGAGGAGTGTGTTTTAGGGGAAAGATAATGAGTTCTGTTTCGGATGTGTTGAGTTTGAGATGCCTACATCATATCTGGTTTAAAATTTCCAACACGTAGTTGTAGATATGGTGGTGGAGCTCAGAAAAGAAACTAGGACTGAATGAAATAGATATGGGAATCATCTGCATAAATCTGATAACTGCCCATGGGAGCTGATGAGATTACCCATGGAGATATTATAGAGAGAACAGAGAAAAGGGCCCAGGACAGAGACTTACAGGACATCCACAGTTACTGGAGTGATGAGGATAATAAAGATACAGCAAAAGAAACTTGGAAAGAGGGGTCATGAAGGGAGAAAAAGAAGTAAGAGATAGTATTGTCTTGAAAACTCAGAGAGAAGAGAGTAAATAACACCTTCCTACATGTGGCCTTTGGTGGTTCCCCTAAAAATTACCGTATATTTATTTCATATATGTAAGAGAGGGAATTTCCTTCCCCACCTCAATTGATGTGGTCAGAAGGGCCCCAATGTAATCACAAAGTATTAAGTAGGTGTTAAGCAATTTTCCCACAACCTTAACACAATATGTGAATGAGTACTTTATCAATTTGAAAGAATTATAAGTCATACCAGATTTTAATCTGTATTATAAAGCAGCAGTCATCAAAACTACTTGGTATTGGCTGAGGAATAGAGTAGTGGATCAATGGAATAGATTGAGTACACAAGACTCAGTAGTCAATGACTAGAAATCTACTGTTTGATAAACCCAAAGACCCCAGTTTTTGGGATAAGAACTCACTTTTTGACAAAAACTGCTGGGAAAACTGGAATATACTATGGCAGAAACTGGGCATAGGCCATTATCTAACACCGTATGCCAAAATCAAGTCTAAATGGGTTCACAATCTAGGTATAAAGGCTGATACTGTAAGCAATCTGGGGAAGCAAGGAATAGTTTACCTGTCAGATTTATGGAGAAGGGAAGACTTTATGACCAAACAAGAGTTAGAGAGCATTATAAAATGCCAAATGGATAATCTTGATTACATTAAACTGAAAAGTTTCCATACAAACAAAGCCAATGTAACCAAGATTAAGAGGGAACTGGGAAATTGGGAAAGAATTTTTACAACCAGTGTCTCTGATAAAGGCCTCATTTCTAAAATATACAGGGAAGTGAGTCAAATCTACAACAATACAAGTCATTCCCCAATTGATAAATGGTCAAAGGATATGAACAGACCATTTTCAGGGTAGAAATTAAAGATATCTATAAGCATATGAAAAAATGCTCTAAATCACTATTGATTTGAGAAATGCAAATCAAAATAACTCTGAGTTACAGTCAGATTGTCTAAGATGACAGAAACAGGAAAATGACAAATGCTGGAGAGGATGTGGAAAAATTGGAACACTAATGCATTGTTGGTGGAGTTGCGAACGGATTCAACCATTCTGGAGAGCAATCTGGAACTATGCCCAAAGGGCTATAAATAACTGCATACCCTTTGAACCAGTAATACCACTTCTAGGGTTGTATCCCAAAGAGATCACAGAAGTAGGAGGAAGACCCATATGTGCAAAAATATTTATTGTAGCTCTCTTTGTGGTGGCAAAGAATAGGAAAACAAGGGAATGCCCATCCATTGGGGAATGGATGAACTAGCTGTGGTATATGAATGTAATGGAATACTATTGGGCTATAAGAAATGAGGAGCAGACGGACTTCATAATAACCTGGAGAGACTTATATAAACTGATGCTGAGTGAGAAGAGCAGAACCAGGAGAAATGTGTACACGATCACAGACACGACGTATGTGTGGCGACCAACCTTGATAAACTGGACTCTTCTCAGCAATGCAGTTATAAGACAACTCTAAAAGACCCAGGATGGAAGGAGATGTCTACATTCAGAGAAAGATCTAGGAAGAACAGAGTTTAAATGCAGACTGAAGCAAGCTACATGCTCTTGTTCTTCTCCATGTTTGGTTTTGTTTCCTCTTTCCCATTGTTCATTCCAACAATTACAGCCCTTCTATACAACCAGACTAATGTGTAATGTGAAAGTATTTGCAGATCCTATACCTGATTGCATGCCACCATGGGCGGGGAGGGGGGGAAGGAGGGGAGAAAATCTGAAACTCAAGGGATTGTGGAACTGAATCTTGTAAACTAAAAGTAAACAATCAATAATTTAAAAAAAAAAAAAAGAATTACAGGACCTTGACCTTTGGATAAAGACCACCAGCACCACATAGAAAATATCTTGTGATTGGCTGAGAAAATCAGTTATGCTCCCTGGGTCTATATATAAAAGCAACAAATTATTTAATGGCAGAAGATTCCACTTCAACTACTAAATATTTTCAACCACTGGAATGCTCTCCCTCCTCACCTCTACCTCTTGACATCCTTGGCTGCTTTCAAGATTCAGTCCAAATGTTACCTTTCTCAGTTTCCCTCCCTCCCTCCTACCCCCAGTGTAGTCCTCCTATCAAATTTACCTACTTTTTACTCACTACCTATAATACATGTCCTACTTACTTACATGCTGTCTCCCCAACATGTAAATCTGAAGAGTATTGTGTGGAGGTGGACTTCTCCAAATGTACCACACACAGGTTCCACAAGAACCATGGGGCATCAAGGAGGGGCAAAGGAGATTCTCTCTGCTTTTCTCTCTGACCCCCTCTCCTCAATTGTCCACATCATCAGAGCTCTGGTTCAGTAGGAAACAATGCATCCAGTTAGAAGCCAAGAGGAGAACAGTAACAACAACAACAAATACTACTACTACTACTACTACTACCACCACTACTACCACGACTACTACTACTACCACTACCATTACCACTACTACTGCTACTACTACCACTACTACTACCACCACTACTACCACTACCACCGCTACTACTACTGCTACCACTACTACTACCCTACTACCACTACCACTACTACTACTACTACTACCACTACTTCTACTGCTACCACTACTACTACTACTACTACCATTACTATCACTGCTGCTGCTGCCGCTGCTACTATTACTACCACCATTTATATAGTGCTTATTATGTGCCAGGAACTATGCTAAGTGCTTCACAAATATCTCATTTGATCCTCACAACAACCATGGGACATAGGTGCTGTTATTATTCCCATTTTACAGATGAGGAAACTAAGGTAAACAGAGGTTGAGCAATTTGCCAGTCACATAGTTAGTATCCGAGGCTGTATTTGAACTCAGGTCCACTACTCTGTCCATGTATGCTGGTTTCGATACAGAAGAATACTATCTATGAACTCAAATAAGGAGCAGAGCCTGAGAGCCTGGCTGAATGACCCACTAGCAGAGATTCCTCACTTAAGGAGAGCTATGTAAGGACTCTGTGGGGAGGAAAAGAACTTCTAGGCCCAAAAGTATTGGGAGTTGTAAGTTGTCATTGTTCCAGATGTGCCCTATTACCACTGTACTTTAAGCATGACCCTACTTTCCCCAGGGATGTGTCTGTTATTTGTGTAAGAGTGTACCCCAGATTTATTGAGGCACATTTTATTCCAGTTGTTCTTATATAATCTTAGTAAATGTCTTTGCTAAAATCTAATTAAATTTACTGGCATGATTATTCATGGGAATCACACCAATGGGAGCTCATGGGCTTCAAGAGTAAGAGCAATTATCTACAAGGTTACCCCAAGAACTCAAGTTGCCCATAGGACCCAATAAAATGTAAAACATAAATGTAAAATGGTGGACTATTCCAGAAAGGTTATGTTAGACATACTGTGCACATGGTACATCCTCCCAGGAAAATGTATCCCCTAGGATTAGCACAGTGCCTGGCACATAACATATGCTTAGTAATTTGTTGTTTGATGGATTGATCTCACTCATCCTTTAAGACCCAGATCAAAAGCCATCTCCTCCTTGGAAAACTCCCAACTCCTTCAGAAAGTGATTTCTTCCCCCAGCAGAGCCTCCATAACATTTAATTTTATTTTTCCTCTTACACAGTTCATCATACTCAAGTTCGTAATATATTTACCTGTGTTTGCCTCTTCAAAGAAACATAACATTGTAGATTCAGAATTGAAAGGGATTGTAGAGATCATTTAGTCCCATACCCTCATTTTAGAAGTGAGGAAATGGGAGCCCAGAAAGGTCAAGTTGCTTCCGTACACCATCTTTGTACCATCTTTTGGTTATGTCCCTTTCTTTCTACTCTCTTGAGACTATCTCAAGTCCCTTCCCACTCCAATTCATGCTCTATACAGCTGCCAAAGTGATTTTTCTAAAGCACCAGGTAGGTTTTTCCCTCTACTATTGTTACTCCCTACTATCTGCAATGCATGTTCAAAATATATGTACTTATGGACTCATTCTATGGGTTTCCCATCCAACTTCATATCATAATCCAGATAATATTTATTTTTAATATGTATCTTTTGTCTACATCACAGACGACTAAGCCAATCTCTTCTGAACTATCACATGCTTCAGTGAAGAAGCTTTTTGGTGCTTCTGGACTTGATACAATGAGTACAACATCAACCCCAAAGTGTTGTTGTTCAGTCATTTCAGCTTTGCCTGACTCTTAGTGACTCCACTGGGGGTTTTCTTGGCAAAGATATGGGAGTGGTTTGCCATTTACTTCTCCAGCTCACTTTACATATAAGGACACTGAGGCAAACAGGGTGAAGTGACCTGCCCAGGGTCACACAGCCAGTGTCTATGGCCTGATTTCAACTCAGGAAGATGCTTTCTGAGTCCAGACTTGGAGCTCTATCCACACTGCACCACCCAGCTGCAGGCATACATAAAGAACCTCTCAATCAATATGGATTCTGTCTTTATTTGAATTTTGCACTGGTGATCTTCCATGATCCTGATAAACACTGTTGATAAGCATTCTGGCATATTCTTTTTTTTTTTGGAGGAAGGAAGCCAAGGCAATTGGGGTTAAGTGACTTGGGACTTGCCCAAGGTCACACAGTTAGTGTCAAGTGTCTGAGGTCACATTTAAATTCAGGTCCTTCTGACTCCAGGGCCCATGCTCTATTCACTGTGCCAACTAACTGCCCCTTCTGGTATAGTCTTAATAAATGTTTTTTGAATGAACAAGTGAATGAATGAATGAATGAATGAAAACTCCTGGTGCTCCTTGAATACTGAAGGTAGTTTGCCTACTGTCTCCTACTCCATCTCCCAAATAGGCGACCAGGGAGTAAAATATAGGCAGTCCCCAATTTACAGGATACACATTAGATACAGCCTTAAAGAGCATACCCTATAATAGACCTTAGTTCTTAAAGCTTCACTGGAGGGGAAAAGGGAGAGTTGGGTTATAACGCTGGGGTCTGTGATGCTATAGAAGATGGACAAAGCGATACCAGTAAAATGAGGTAGATAACACATTTCTAGAGTTTTTTTTAAAAAGGAAAAATGTATAGGTAAATTTTGAATTGAGGGCCAACGTTTAGAAACAGTGCATCATTCACAGCATAGGCCCTGGCTTAAAAGGAGAGCATATCTCCCTGAAAACTCCTAGGCAAAAGGTTTAACGTGGCACACATGACAGGAGAGCTGAATATTAAATGGCTACTTTTTCTGCTAGGGCCCGAGGGCTTTAGGACCATCCTTGAAGGACTTTAGCCCTCCCTGTTTCCTGTACCCTTCCTCATAGTATATCAGATCAGAATAGGAATAGACCCATCTTCTTGACAACAGTTACATTATAGAGGTAGGTGGGTGGCAGAGTGGATAGAATGCTGGGCCTGGAGTCAGGAAGACACAAGTTTAAATCAAGTCTTAGATACTGTGTAACCCTGGGCAAGTCACGTAATTTCTGTGTGCTTCAGTTTCCTCAACTGTAAAATGGGCATAATAATAGCATACCTACCAGGGCTGTTGTGAGGATCAAATAAGATGATATTTGTGAAGTGCAAAACATGGTGCCTGGCACATAGTAGGCATGTATAAATGCTTTTTTTCTTCCTTTCTTCCTATAGAAAGGACAATATCAGTAAGATGTGATGTACTGTGTTTGTAGGAAGTCAGAAGGGTTGGGTTCTAACCCTGGTTCTTTCACAAACTAGCTGTATAAACCAGGAAAAATCACTTAATTTTTCTAGGTCACAGTTGCCTTATCTTTAAAATAAGGTGGCAAACTTAAGTGATTTCTAGGGTTCTTCCCAACCCCCAAATTCTATGATTCTACAACGGAAAGAGTATTAGATTTGGAGTCAGAGGGACTGGGTTCAAATTCTACCACTGTCACTTACTACCTGACATACAGATATAGAGTAAATCAAGTAACTTTTCTCGACCTCCTTTTTCTCATCTCTAAAATGAGAATTTAAAAATCTGTAAGAAGCTAGATGGGGGAAAGTGAAGAAGGGAAGAAGCTTTATATAGCATCTAATGTGTGCCAGGTACTGCACTAAAAGCTTTGCAAATATTATTTCATTTGATCCTCATAATAATCTTGGAAGGTAGTTGGCATTATTATCTGCCTCTTATGGTTAAGAAACTGAGGCAAAAAGAGGTTAAGTGATTTGCTCGGGGGGGTCATTCTATCAATCAGTAAGTATTTACTAAGAACCTACTATGTGCTAGGAACTGTTGTAAGGGCTAGGTAAGTGTCTAGGGCCAAATTTGAACTTAGGTCTTTCTGATTCAACGTCTAGCACTCCATCCACTGTACCACCTACCAGTTAAATGACATCTAGCTCCAAATCTGTAATCCTAAAATATTATTTGAATTGAATTATCCTGAATACATGCATAATATTTTAATTGAATTATCCTGAATACACGCATGAGATGTGAATAAAGGGCTAGCCTTGGAGGCTTAAGAAATTGGGTTCAAATTCTGCCTTTGACACAGTAATCCTGGGCAAAGCATCTATTCATTGTTCCAGGCCACTCTCAGACACAACTTTGAAAGACTTAAAAATTCTTACCAGCTCAATGACCAACCATGCTTCCAAAGAACCAGTGATGAAGCATAGGGGGTGAACTCAAGGTGCATAATGAGACATACATTTTTTTGGACATGGCCAATGCAGAAATTTGTTTTGATTAATTATTCATGCTTGTAAAAAAAAACAACTCTGAATATATTTTACAAGAGTTTTCTTTTTATTTTTTTATTGGGGAGGGGGACTTGGTAGAGAGAGAAAATATATTTTTTGTTAATTGAGAAAACCCTACATGTTATACATGAGTCACTGACTTTCATCAGTGGTAATTCTACCAAAGATTGGACCATCTATGTATGAAATCACGGGTCCAGACTGGAAAAAAAAAAAACCCCAACATCTTTAAACACATAAGGATTTCTACCATATCTAAGAATAATGTTGATCCAATATAATCAAACAGCCAAAATGAGAACCATATGTTAAGGCATAAAAATCACAGAATCTTTGAACTGGAAGGAATCATCTAGTCGAGAGATGTCAAACTTAATGCTGTAATTGAGAAATGTTTCATAAAATAAATAAAAATAAATTAAATACAACATAAATAATGTTATTTTGTGGTTTTCAATGCCAATATGCAGCAGCAGGGGTCCATTTCTATTTAGTTTCATACCACTGATTCTAGTCCAATTTTTTCAGGGGAGTAGGGGCAAGTGGGTTAAGTGACTAGCCCAGGATCATACAGCTAGTGTCTGAGTCCATATCTGAACTCAGGTCCTCCTGACTCCAGGGCCAGCACTCTCTCTACTGCATCACCTACCTGCCCCTCTAGTCCAACTTTCAGCAGAAACATATGAATCCTCTACAAACATTCCTTATTCTTAAAGACTTCTGTACAAGTTATTTCTCATATCTGTAATGCTCTTCCTCCTCACCTTTGGCTCTCAGGATCCTTAGCTTTTTTCAGGGTTTAGTTCAAGTTCCATCTATATTATCCTGATCTCCTCAGTTACTAGAACCACACCCAAACCCTAAATTATATTGTATAAATTTTGTATTTACTTATCAGTCAATTAACAAGCATTTATTAAGCACCTACTAGATTTCAGAACTGTTCTATCTACTGGGC
Organism: Pseudochirops corinnae; assembly: GCA_028646515.1. NCBI lineage: Eukaryota > Metazoa > Chordata > Mammalia > Diprotodontia > Pseudocheiridae > Pseudochirops > Pseudochirops corinnae. The sequence continues at coordinate 251,691,043 of CM053586.1, forward strand.
TTACAAAGATAAAAATGCAATTCAGTTCCTGCCCTCAAGGAGTTTATATTCTTTGGAAAAAATTTTTTTAGTACTATCTATCTTCTGTTTTATTGTATTTAGGTAGCTGAGATGAGGAGGGAGAAAGTTCTATGCATGGTTGGAGCAGCCAGTGAAAATGCTCAGAGCTGGGAAATGGAATATCTTGTTCAAGGAACAGCAAGGAGCCAGCATCGCTGGATCACAGAGTACATAAGGTGTAAGAATTCTAGAGAGATGAGGGGAGGGCAGGTTATGAAGGGCTTTGAATATTAACCAGAGGATTTTATATTTGATCCTGGAGGAGATAGGGAGCCATTGGAATTTATTCAGTGGGGTGTGTGTGTGTGTGTGTGTGTGTGTGTGTGTGTGTGTGTGTGTGTATGTGAGAGACAGAGAGAGAGAGAGAGAGAGAGAGAGAGAGAGAGAGAGAGAAAGAGAGAGATAGAGAAAGAGAGAGAGAGAGAGAGAGAGAGAGAGAGAGAGAGATGAGCTTTAGGAAGATCACTTTGACAGCTGAAAGAACTGTAGCAGGGAAAGACGTAAAGACGTGAGAGAGAGAGAGAGACCAACCTTCAGGATATTGCAATAATCCAGTTGTGAGGTGATGAGGTCCTGCACCAGGCTGGTGGCAGTATCTGAGGAGAGAAGGGGTCATATGGGAGAGATATTATGAAGTTAAAATCAACAGGGCTTGGCAACAGAATGGCTATAGGGGGTGAGAGAGAATAAGTTGAGGATGCCACCTAGGTTGCAAACCTGGGTAACTGGGTAAATGGTGATGTCCTCACCAGTAATAGGAAAGTTAGAAGACAGGAACATTTAAGGGGAAAAATAATGAGTGCAGTTTTGGATATATTGAATTAACTTGGCTATAGGATGTCCAGTGAGAGATGTCCAATAGGCAGATGGAGATAGGAAGTCAGCACAGAGGCTAGGGATGGATAAGTAGATGTGAGAATGTATAGAGAATGATAATTGAATGCATGGGAATGGATGAAATCACCGAGTGAAATAGTATAGAGGGAGAAGAGAAGAGGGTCTAGGATAGATAGGGTATGATGTAGATGAAGATGCAACAAAGGAGACTGAGAAGGAGTGGTATGATATGTAGGAGGAGAACCACGAGAGAAAAATAGAGAAAAGAGAGTATCAAGGAGAAAAGGATGATCAACAGCATCAAAGGCTGCAGAAAAGTCAAGAAGAATGAGGATTGAGAAAAGGCCATTAGATTTGGCAATTAAGAGACCCTTCGTAACTCTTGGGAAGGTGGTGCAGTGGATAGAGTGCCCAGCCTGGAGTCAGGAAGACTTATTTTCCTGAGTTTAAATCCTATGTGACCCTGGGCAAGTCACTTCACCCTGTTTGCCTCAGTTTCCTCATTGATAAAATGAGCTGGAGAAGGAAATGGCAAATCACTCCAGTATCTTGGCCCAGAAATGACCCCATTTCCAAATGGAGTCATGAAGAATCAGAGACTACTGAAACAACTGAATAACAAGAGTAACTTTGGAGGGAAAAGTTTTGATTAAATGATGAGGTTGGAAGCCAGACGGTTAGAGAGTTAAGGAGAAAGTAAGAAGAAAGGAACTTTAAAAATATATTGCATACACACACATATGTATACGTGTGTATACTTATTTTGTATTTACTTCTATTGAATATAAATTCCTTGAAGGTAGGAACTGTTTCTTTTTTATATTTGTATTTCTAGCACTAAACATAATACCTGGCACAAAACAGATGCTTAATAAATTCTTCATTGATTAATTCATTTATTTTTGGGTGAAAGTGTCGAATTCTTGTGATGAAGAATTTTTGATGTAGGAGAAAAGCAATGAACTAAGCTAGAGACTCATTTCTTTTGACTGCAGCTTTCTTGTCTACTTAAGTCACATTTATTAATTGTCTATCCTACACAGAATGGGATAATTTTAAGTGCTGGAAGTAACTTGAGTTGAATTTTTAAGGAAGTTGGGGATTCTAGGAGGAAGTTGAGGGGGTGCATTCCAAGCATGTAGGACAGCCTGACCATGGAGGACTGCAGAGACAAAAAATGGAATGTTATGGAGGAGGATCAGCAAGGCGACTAATTTGGCTGGAAGTTAAAGTGAGGGAAGAGAAATACTGTATGAGAAACCTAGAAAGGTAGGAGGCTCAAACCAGATTGTGAAGGGTTTTAAATGTCAAACAGATGTCTCCAAAGGCAGAGGGAGCCATTGGAGTTTGGGGTTTTTTTTTGTTATTATTATTATTTTGCTTTTTGGAGGGGGGAGGGCAGGACAATTGGGGTTAAGTGACTTGCCCAAGGTCACACAGACAGTAAGTGTTAAGTGTCTAAGGCCACATTTGAACTCAGGTCCTTCTGACTCCAGGGCCAGTGCTTTATTCATTGCACCACCTAGCTGCCCCTCTACTGGAGATTTTAAAGGAGGGAAAAAAGGGAGGTAGGGAATTATCTTCATGGAAATTCCTTCGACCAATTAAAATTGCAACCCATCTTTGATTTAGTAGTTGTCTTACAAAACTGACTGTGGCTGTTTACTTCCCATATTTAGACAGCTAGTAAACATCACAGGATTTGTACCCAAGACTTCCTTACTGCAAAGCCAATACTATATTCACCATTCCAGGTTGTCTGCATGCTGTCAGTGGAAGAATAAATAATATGAGAGCCTTTTAAAGGAATAAGAGGCTTGAAAATGCTGCACAATTCTCCAAATGCAGTCTGGCTTGCAATGTAATTCAGTTCTGGGTCCAGTTTAGTATCTCTCTGTACTGTCTGTCCAACACACACACACACACACACACACACACACACACACACACACACACACACACCTTCAATAGGCTGCTTGTCAAAATACATGGTGTCATCTTGACAATATCCATTTTTCATTAGCTGGCTCCATCTATTGCTGATACTCTGGAAAGCTCAGACTCCATGCTCAGAGTCTTTACAGTTTAGAAGAGCCTTCAAGAACCTAAGAGTTACCTCCAAATAATGATGAGCCATTAGAGGAGGACTTTGTGAAGACACCCCATATCTTGTACTTAAAAAAAAAAGCAAAAACCAGAAAACTAGAATTTTTTAAATAAATCCGTGGGCTCAGAAATGGAGGAAGAATCCATAAAAGACTAATGTGATTTGAGGTTGAAATACAGTATTGAGAATGAAGGAAGGGACAATTTCGTATTCTGATCTAGTCAAACCATATCTAGAAGGCATAAATGTGATAAGAATAAAGACATCCAAAGTTAGAGATTAGGTTGGAGATAGAACTTAAAACATTATCATATAACTTATAGATTGACAGAACTGGGGATATTTAGCCTGTAGAAGAGAAGCCTTGTTGAGGCAATAGGGGTATAATAGCTAATTTCAAATGACTAAAGGCCTGTCATGTCAAAGATGGATTAAACTCATTTTCCTTGGCTCTGAAGGATAAAACTATGACTAAGGGGTAAAAGATACAGGGGAGGCTGATTTTGTTTAAACCTAAGGAAAGAATTAGAGCTATTCCCAAAATAGAATATGTTGTTCTGGAGGAGTAGTCTGTGATGAGGTCTGGGATGCTTTGTCTATAACCTCAGTTTGTAAAATCTCACTTATGTTCAGGTACCTATGTATGTAACATCAGTTTGTAACAAGCCTGTGCAATTAAACTGTAAAAGTCACACTTTCCTTCAGCCATAAAGGCATTAACTCTGCCTCTCCCCAGACCCCAACCTAAAAGTCTTTTTCTCTGAGCTACCAGCCTGTCTACATAGTTTCCCATGAATACTTCACCCAAGTATTTTTAGAGAAATACATAGCTCCTTTGTTCTTAGTGGTCAGCTGCACCCAGAAACCTTGAACAATATTATCAAGGAGATAACACCCTCCCAAGATGGTACCTCCTGAATCCCTAATCAGTCTCGCTTCCAACTTGGCACCTCCTGAAACAATCAAGCCTATCCTCCCAACAGCTATATTAGACCTATGTCATTCATCCTTGACCAAAAAGTTACCTAGCAATGTGTCAAGGCAAAAACCACACCTCTCCCTCCCCTCCCCTCAGCTTTCTCCCAGTGAATTATGGGCAATACACCTGTGCAGTTGATATAAAAAATGCATGTCCCTTTAAGCACTGATCATTCCTAAACTCCTCCCAAACTCCACCCTTGCCCACTTAGTTAGCATAATGGACCTTTGACTGACAATTTCATGGCTTTAGAAACTGCATCTCTAGCCCCTGCATTTTGCAGGCTACCCTTAACCTTTTCCTGCCCGCTGCAAAAGCATAACAATAAACTTTTGTAACTTGGCATGCCAAAAGATAGCCTGAGTCCTGTGAAATTCTTTCCAGACAAGAACCCACTAGGGATTCATATGAAATCCCTTCTTCATCCACATCTTCTATACCACTTCAGTCTGTATGTAATGAGTTCAAAGGACCCACTTGTTAATTAGGCTGGGTCAAGAACACACTAGATGACCTCTGAAGTTCCTTCCAGATCTTGAAATTCTATGTTAAAACCCTGGGGTTTCACCTTATACCCTGAAAATTGGCAAAGATGATGAAAATGGGTGATAGTCAATGTTGGAGGAGTTGTAGGATGCCAGGCACCCTAATACATTGTTGGTAGAATTATGAAATGATACAGCCATTTTGGAAAGCAATTTGAAATTATTTTTAGTCTCTTTGAATCAGAGACTCCATTAATGGGCTCATACCCTTATTGACAAGAAAAAAGTCTTCCTATTTATAATAACACACACAATATTTATAACAGTACTTTTTGTGAAAGCAAAGAATTGGGAACAAAGACACCCATTGACTGGGAAATGGTTAAACAAATTATGGTATATGACTATGATAGAATATTATTGTGCTGTAAAAAATTATATTATGTGATAAATACAGAGAAGCATGGAAAGATGTACACGAACTGATGCTGAGTGAACCAAGCAGAACTGAGAAAACAATAAACATTACAATGTCAATGGAAAGAACAACCAAATGCACAAAAAATAAAATATGAATGTAGCAAAATTACAAAGATCAAGTATCTGCAGCTTCCTATCTGCAGCTCTGTTTGAACTCCAAGGAACATGACTTCCTGCCCTGGATAAGTTGATTCCCTGAAATCTCATCAATATGATATTTAACTCAACTTTAGATACTCTACATCTCCCTAAACTCCTTTCCCCTCTGACTTGGAGGGCTGGAGGGTGGAGCACTAAATCCCCTTGCACAACTTTCCTTTACAGAAGGCTGGATCTGGACTCTGCAGTTTAATCTCCACTATTCACCCGCAGCTTTGCCTGGTTTGAACTCTATAAAGAATATGATGCTTCCCCACACTGGGTACTGTTTGGGGTTTATCTCCCCCAAACCTTGCTTTCCAGCTTCCTTTTGTATGTTGTCTTTCCCCTTTAGACTGTAAGCTTCTTAAGGGCAGGGACTGTCTTTCTTTTTCTTAATTGCATCCCCTGTGCTAAGCATAGTACCTGGCACAGAGTAGTTGCTTAACTAATGATTATTGAATTGAATTACTGACTTGAATGAAGAGATTTGAGAGAATAGCCTGACCTACCCTTTTGTGGTGGTAAATGGCCCACAGAGGTCACACATTACATATATTTTTGGACTTTTTCAATTAATTGATTGTACCGATTTTTTCCTTTTTTCTTCGTCTTTAAAAAACACGATTTGCTATATGGGATAGCTCTCTGGGAGGGGGAGGGAAAGGAATGCTAGGGAAAATTATGATGATTAAAAAAAGAAGACAACAATAAAAATTTATTTAAAAATAAATTTAAAAAGGAAAAATTCTGTTAGATCTTCAGTACTGCTTGACAATCCTTTTTTAAGCTTTTTGTGGTGACTCATAATCTCATTCCTTATCTATGGAGGCCATTCTCAACCTTCTTCACCCTAATAGCATTCTGAGCTCCACATAAGTAGTTCCTTTTCTCATTCTGTCCCCTCATTTCCAAATGACCTCCTATTAACTTAAGACATGAGGCTATTCTAGTTAGCATCCCTAACTTCTCATTCTCCTTTATTAATTCATCTCATTTTTCACATTACACTAATGAAATAGCTACTTATGTGCCAGTTTCTACAAAAAAAAAAAAAAAGCAAAGGGGAATTTTATTTTCAAAGTAGAACCTCACTGTTTTTTGTAAATGTATTATTATCTTTCAAGGGAGTCTTTTTCAATCTTATTCATCCTAAACTATGAAAAGCACGTAGATAAAAGGATGAATATTATGTACCTAATCTTAAATTAGTTACAGTGTGATACAGGCCTCACCTTAAACAGAGAGAGACAACATGGTGGTGTGTGTGGTCCTGTCTCTGACATATACTATATAGTAGCTGGGTGAAGCTCAGGAAGTCACTTAACCTCCCAGTGACCCCAGGCAATTCTAATTGCAGAGAGGTGGGATTCTTTAGTTCCTCATCAGAAGCAGCCTACATCTATGAAACCACAGGTCCATTAAAAAAACAAACACATTAAAGAACATTGGAAAATTGCTCACAGCTAGCTAAACAAACAGTATAGCCTTCAATTTTTAAAGGAATGTAGTTTGCTGCAAGAAATTAGAAGAATTTTTGTTAAAGAGACAAGAGATAGTCATATTCTAGGTTCCAGATGCTAGTTCAAACTCAGTCAGAACAGTAGTCAATCAGTAATAGATTGTCACTGAGAGGTAAAAGGTAAACATTGGAAGTGGTTATAATGGAACAAAGTAAAGGTTTATCAATATTCCTAGACTACCTAGACTTCTCTGTAACAGAACCTTTTGAAAAGGGGCTATTTCCCCACCTCCAAAATTGTTTTTTCCTTATGATTTGACTCAAGCAAATGAAGTAGTTAAGAACAGAAAGAGAAGCTTAAAGGAATGGTCTTCACTTTATGGTCAAAATGGTTTATTCCTGTAAGTTGACTAAACCATTGTCAGAACATGACCATTAGCAACCTCATCTTCCACCTGATAAGAATCCTGATTCTTGCTTTCCTACTTGTCTTGTCACATCTCATCCAAATCATAAATGACAAACGATTCCCTCCACCTGACTGTTTTGATGATCACCAATTTAGAGTAAAAAGAGACCTTAGAAATGATCTAATCCAACCTCCTCATTTTACAAATGAAGACCATGAGGATCAGAGAAGTTGAATGAGTAGCCCAACATCACAAAGGTAATAAATTTATAGAGCCAAATCTTGAAACCAAGACTTGACTTAAGTCTAGCATGTTTTCCATTTATACCAGTGACTGGGGACACTATCCAACTGCTGCTTGTTTGAACTATTTGCAAACCTGGAGGAAGAGGGATAGAAGAGTATCTGGACAGGAAAGAACAAGAGAAGACTGGTCATCCCTTTACCTAGTGGAGAAATGAATCAAAAGAATGAGATGTTAATAGAGAGCAATGGTAATGACCTGTATTTTATCATCTAATTACAACTCCTGGATACATCAAAAATGGAGCTGCCATGCAGGAAGACAATTTTAGTTGTCTGATCAACTGAGAGCTTAAAAATCACTTTACTATGGCATAACACAATGAAGTGTCTATGTTATAACTGAATCAGATATTTTATACTATGTTTACCATGACATTTGGTTTATAGGATTTAGAACAATGGTTCTCAACCTTCCTAATGCCATGACCCTTTAATACTTGTATGTGGGCGTATCTGCATGTGGGTGGACCCGCCTGGAGACAGATAGAGGAGCGGTGTCTTGGTTCCTAAAACCATCAGAAATATGTGTTTTCTGATGGTCTTAGGTTACCCGTGACCACTGTGAAAGGGTTGTTCAACCCCCAAAGGTGTCGTGACCCACAGGTTGAGAACCGCTGATTTAGAACGTAACTTAGGGATAATTTTACTTCATTTTACAGATAAAAAAAACTGAAGTACCAAGAGCTAGAAGGTACCTTAGGGATCATTTTACTTCATTTTGCAGATGAAGAAACTGAGTCACCAAGAGCTAAAGTCACACAGCCAGTAAGTAGTAGTCAGGACTGAAACCCAGGTCCCTGGTTCCAATTCTAGTGCTTACTCCACTGTAGTTTCTGCTTTCAAGGAGATTATCTTTTATTTAAAAAAAAAAAAAAGAATAGATTACAGAAAAGAGGTGGTGGAGTAGGTCTATAAATTAAGATACAATTATATACATCACAAAAGGCCTGCTTTGATGCCTCACTGTCTCCTTGAAAGGTAGCATGGTAAAATGAAAAGAATGCTAAATTCAGAATCAGGAACACCCAGATTAAAATTGTGCCTCAGACATTGACACTTGCTAGCTATGTGATCAAGTGGCTGGGTGGTGCAGTGGAGTGCCCAGCCTGGAGTTAGGAAGATTCATCTTCCTTAGTTCAAATCTGGTCTTACTAGTTGTGTGACCCTGGGCAAGTTACTTAACTCTGTTAGTTTCAGTTTCCTCATCTGTAAAATGAAGTGGAGAAGGAAATAGCAAACACAAGAAAATTCCAAATGAAGTCATGAAGAGTCAGACATGATTGAAATAACTGAACAGCAACAACAAAGCTACATGACCATGGGTGAGTCATTTGGCCTCTATGGGTTTCAGTTTCCTCACCTGTAAAACATGGAATAATAATGCCTGTAGTACCTTCTTACACACAATTTTCACGAACCTCAAATGAGACAACATATAAAGAACTATATAAATTATTGTTATTATTATTATTGAAAGGTATGCTGGTAGAGTGTAAGCTCATAGATTCTACCAAGTTAGAAAAGCTTCCTACATGATCCTAGTGACAGGCTGTCTACCATCTTAGGACCAGCCTGGGTAACTATAGAAAAACTCATCATCAGTAGGAAAACTGCTAGGTGATGAATTATTTGGCTATGGCAATCTATGAAACGAAGAAAAACACAAAATATTCCTCAGTTCTCTGCGTCTCCCCTTCTATTTCCATAGTGATAGTGACAGAGAAATGGGATAGAGAAAGCTAAACATCACAAAAGTTTTAAGACAATTTATAAATCGTAATTTAACTGTTGGAATTCTAAATGCAAGATATTTTTCCAAAGGGTAATTACAAAAAAAAATGGATTATATAAATAATGAAATTTCTCACTATAAATAAAATCAAAAAAAAGTAAGGAGATTCTATGACAAACGTGACTAGACAGTGCTACAGTAGAACGAACCACAGATTTGGAATCACGATCTGGGTTTCAAGTTCTGTTTGTGCTAACTGCTAACTGCTTGACTGAATAGTCACCTAACCTTGCTAGGTCCACATTTCCTCAAATACAGAATTAAAGAGTTGGGTGACGTGATCTCTAGGGATCTTTGTTACTTGAAATTCTATGAACTTAAGGCTCTGCTACTCAAGTTAATCTATACCTTGATACTAGATAACTTGAATATTAAGGAGGGTTTATTGGAGGAGAAGAAAAAAAATGTCCAAAAATATAGGTCAGATTCAGAAATGAAGAGCTTAAAGGTTTATAGACTACTTGAAAGACTCATTTAAATATCATTAATACTTTTTTTTTCCCAAGAAAGTACTCAAAAGGTTCTGGTCATAATAAACATGGAATAGCATTTAAAGAAAGAATGTACTATATCTTAAAAACCAGGAAGCTACTAACAATATTGAAGTAATTTTTTAATCAGTAGTCACATCAATTTTTTTAAAAAAGAAAAGATAAAAATCAACCCTCAAGGGGAAGAAAGGATAATATGGGAATATACTATGTACAGTTATAATAGTTCCAATATGAGCTTTTCAAACAAGCAATGACTCTGAAAAATGGGCAACAAATAAAGGTAAAGATATTGACTCTGACCATCAAAATGCCATACAAAAGTTTCACCCACTGAGACCAAGGGTAGCATCAACATGCCAAAAGAACCCAGAAACTGCCCTACCCAACAAATACTTGCTTTCCTTGACAAGTAATGAGACTTGCAGCAAAGTGATTCACCATTTTTAAGGTACAAACTTGTTTCCAAAATATTATAGGAAAATATGCCTAAAGATTATTTACAAAATCATCTTAGAAAATAGCAAAAAGCAGAGGAAGGGAAAATGTATGTGCAGAAAGTTTGGAATGAGACCCAACTAAACCCGATCACCTAAGACCATGGGAAGATGAAACTGAAAGAGGATAACAAACAGAGGAAATAGAACAGATTTGCCATCCTGTTTATGACAACTGATTCTCACAATCCATGACAACAAATAATATTAGGAAGGGAATACAGCATTTTAAGAAGATGTAGTTTACACCCGGTATTTCTGATAAAAGCTTAATTTCTAAAATATATAGAGAACTGAGTCAAATTTGTAAGAATGCAAGTCATTCCCCAATTGATAAATGGTCAAAGGATATGAACAGGCAGTTTTTGGATGAAGAAATTAAAACTGTCGATAGTCATATGAAAAAAATGCTCTAAATCACTATTGATTAGAGAAATCCAAATCAAAATAACTCTGAAGTACCACCTCAAACCCATCAGATTGGCTAATATGACAGAAAAGGAAAATGATAAATGTTGGAGAACATGTGGGAAAATTGGGAACACTAATGCATTGTTGGTGGAGTTGTGAACTGATTCAACCATTCTGGAGAGGAATTTGGAACTATGCCCAAAGGGCTATAAAACCGTGCCTACCCTGTGATCCAGCAATACCATTACTAGGTCTGTATCCCAAAAAGAGCATAAAAAAGGGAAAAGAACTCACATGTACAAAAATTTTTAAAGAAGCTCTCTTTGTGGTGGCCAGGAATTCGAAATTGAGGGGATGCCCATCAGGTGGGGAATGGCTGAACAAGTTTTGGTATGTAAATGTAATGGAATACTATTATTCTATAAGAAATGATGAGCAGGTGGATTTCAGAAAAACCTGAAAAGACTTATATGAACTTATGCTGAATGAAGTAAGCAGAACCAGGAGAACACTGTACACAGTAACAGCAACATTGTTCGATAATCAGCTATGATAGGCTTACCTTTTCTCAGGAATACAATGATCCAAGATAATTCCAAAAGACTTATGATAGAAAATGCTATCCACATCCAGAGAAAGAACTATGGAGTCTGAATGAAGATTAAAGCATGCTATTTTCACTTTTTTGTTTTTTTCTTTCTCATGGTTTTTCTCTTTTGTTATGCTCCTTCTTTTACAACATGACTAATGCAGAAATATGTTTAACATGATTGTACATATATAACCTATATCAGATTGCTTGCTGCCTTGGAGGGAGGGTGAAAAATTTGGAACTCAAAATATTATAAAAATGAATGTTGAAAACTATCTTTACACGTAATTGGAAGAAATAAAATACTATTAAGTGGGAAAAAGAAGATGTAGTTAGGAGGACAGGTTGGACCAGGATAAAAACAGGTAGGAGAAATCCATTCTGGAGGCAAAACAATTTGGGGAGAAATGAGAAATCAATTTTCAAGATCTCAAAAAGAGAAAAGAACATACATTACAAATTAATAGGGAAAAATGAGGAATGTTATTATTTTCAAAAAATGTGGTTAAGAGGACATTAACAACTAACAACCTCTATGCCCACTTTTTAAAAACTTTCTAGTGACTTTTAAATAAATGGAAAATTTGCATTTTAATGTCATACTTACTTTTAGTACATTTCTATCCAAGAAAAAAGAAAACAGAGACATAGTCATAAATATAAAGTTATAGATATAGGTTAAAACTAGAGTTTTAAAACTTTTAAACTTTAGTAGCTTAAAATGGCACCCAGACTTTTGGAAAATCTTGTATTTTTACTTTGCCTTATTATATGCATTTGTGGTTTTTGTATGATAATAAGTAACTTGAGGGTAGATTGAATCCATCAAATGATTATCTATCACAGGAAAGAAGATATTAAATGGAGTTCTGAAGTAAGTGTATTTGTTTAATTTCAAAATCTCAACCATTAGATCTTGACCTCATTAAAAAAAAATGTTTAGTTAAACACTAAGTTAGCTAATTATCTTGAAAGATTTAAACATAAGTAATATAAAAAGTACTTCCTCTCTAAATTCACTCTTACATATATAGAAGAGGAGAGGGAAAGAGAGAGACTTTTTTTTTTGGGCAACACATACAATTAAATATTGTAAACTAGAAACGACCATTAAGGATCCCATTGAAAAGAATCTGATGAAAAAAAGTTATCTACTCCACAAAAGACAACAATATTGGGTCACTGCAAATAAAGATAGCTTTTGTACGTTTTAATTTTTTCTTAACCAAAAACTGGAGGATTCACCTCTTTTCAATTTAAGAAATAAAAGCCTTTGAACCCATGTGATTTATAACCTTCTTGGAACACAAGGAACAGAAATGAGAAGCAAAGACTCATTGGCTAAACCTCGTGCTCTAAACAAGCTTTTGTTGTTCACTTGTTTCATTCATGTCCAACTCTTTGTGATCTCACTTGAGGTTTTCTTGGCAAAGATACTGGAGTGGTTTGCCATTTCCTTCTCCAGCTCATTTTACAAATGGGGAAACTGAGGCAAACAGCATTAAGTGACTTACCCAGGGTAATATAGCTATTAAGTGTTTGAAGCTAGATTTGAACTCAGGAAGATGAGTCCTTCAGACTCCAGGTCTGGCACTCTATCTACTGTACCACCTAGCTTCCCATCTGTTATTAATACCTATTCTTTAAAATTTCTAATTTTCCCTAGAGTAAAATGGTTCACATTATACTTTACAAATGCATGAGTTACTCCTTCCCTGAAATTATCATTATTAAGCTATAACCAAATGTTATTGAACACTTCATTAAATTCCCTGGGTTGGGGCACCTAGGTGGCACAGTGAATAGAGCACTGGCCCTGGAGTCAGGAGGATCTGATTTGAAATCTGGCCTTGGACACTTGATACAACTTACTAGCTGTGTGACCTCGGGCAAGTCACTTAACCCCAACTGCCCTGCCTTCCCCCCTCTTAAAAAAAAATTCTCTGGGTTGAGGCATGAATGATGAATTTTGCTGGTATGTGCATCTTCTTCATCTGCCAACTTCTCCTCCAACTTCTCCAGACCTTATGTCTTCCTTCTGGTAAGTGATGACAGCAGCAGGCACTTAATTTCCCTCTTTCCATATAGTACCATAAACTTATACTTACTTTTTAAAATGTATGTTAAAAACATACTTTATAAGTATATGTGAAATAAATAAGAAAGCTCTAGCAAATGATATTGTACAGCAGAGCATATCTTTATACTCAAATACTGACTAGAGAAAGTAGAGAATCTGATGAACCATATAGCATTTTTAATGATTTAAAACTATTCTTTGAAAATGATTCATCTCTTTAACACTATTTTTTTCTTAGTGATGCTATATGCCTACAAATCACAGAACACCACAAATTCCAAAGAACGAAAATTATGGGTGAGCCAAAGATTAGTGGAATGACAAATGGTGAGTTAGTAAGCTGCAGTATATTACCAATGATGACTGTTATACAAGATATATTCCAGGAAATGTACAATCAGAAAAAGAGGTAGGTTTGTCTGGCGGGATCCATGAAGCTAGAATGAGCAATGAATGCTAAGTAAGACAAAAAGGATTTACTCAGCTAGGATAGGTATTGAAGGGACATCAAAGAAGGTATCAGAATATTACTGAGGGTAGACAGGAAAAATTTAATAAATGATGAAGAAATGTCAGAACAACTGATTTGTCATTTACCTCTGTTCTTTCTTTTAAAAATAACAATCTTCAAACTAGAAAGTTTAGAATAAGAGACTTAAAAGAACTGAAACCCAAGATAATTGAGGAGATGGTTATATAAGCATTTAGTTCCCCTCAATGAGTTCAAGTTACTAAGCCCAGATAAGCTACATCCAATGACAGTGAAAGAACCTATATACTTTTTTAGAGATTATTTTTAAATCATGGAGAATAACAGCTGACATTTATATTGGGTTTTAAGGTTTGCAAAGTGTTTTACTTTTGATCCTCACAATGATTCTTCAAGGCAGGTGCTATCCTTATCCCCATTTTATAGGTGGGGATACTGAGCATCAGAGAGGTCAATTCCGTTTTCAAGAAGTTCAGTTATCAACTCAAAATTTTATTTAAAAAATGAATATTAAAAGTTGTCTTTACATATAACTGGAAAAAAAATAAAATACTATTTAAAAGTTCAGTACCTGGCTCAGAATCTTCCTCTCTAACCTAACCCCTGCTCTCATTTGAGGGAACTTGAATACATATGTTGAGGTCCCCTTGAATACTCTGTCCTCCAAATTCAACTTCTGTAGTCTTTTCAGTTTCTATAACCTTGTTCTCTACTCCTCCTTAGCCATACACAAGGGCAGTCACATTCTTGATTGCACTATCACTCACAAGTGTTCCACTTCAATGATCAAAAACTCGAAAATCAGGGGCGAAGCCAAGATGGCAGCATAGGAGCAGCAAGGTACAGCAGCTCTCACACAGCCACCTCAAAATACCCATAAAATATGACTCTAAATAAATTTTAGAGATCTAAAATGCACACAGATATACTTTCCGCTGAAGGCAGCTTGGCTAGGAGGGACCATCTCAGGGCTGAGAGCCAAAACCAGCCCAGCCTGAAACCTCGGCTTTGCCCCGGGGGCCTCCAGGACTAGCTGCAGACGGAGGTTCAGGAGAGTGGATCAGCTGCAGCTGTGGCAGTTTCTAGAATTATCAAGCCATAAGAAAAAAGGACTAAGTGAAAGGTCAGTGGAACTTGGCTAAAATTGGGGAAGAAAAGCTGTCCAGCCAAACTGCCTCCAGGGCAAGGAAGCACCAGAAGCTGGGGCCCTGCAGCCACCTCCACATTGCTGCTTCAGAGCTCCTGGACTGCAGACTGCAGGGGGGCTGAGCAATCATTCAGAGGCCAAGTGCTCTTGCGTTGAGCAGCCTGGATCTGGATTGTGGCCTTTGGTGGTGGTCCTGGGGTGCGTTTTCAGTGAGCCAAAGCTGGTGGAGGCTGCAGCAGCCTCCTAAAAGCACCGGCAGCTGGGAAAACCCCAGCGATTTGGGACAGAGCTTTCCCCTCTGGAAGCAGAGTTCCACAGAACTAAAAAAATCATTGACTGGCCAACCATAAGCAGGCAAAGCAAACAAAGTAAGAATAGCAATCAGACTCTAGATTCCTTCTTTGGGGAAAAGAAGGACCAAAGCAGGGAATGGGAGGAAGACAACACAGTCAGAACTCCTGCACCAAAAACTTCCAAGAGACATGAAGACTGCCTAAAACCTAGAGATCAGCTTAAGAAGGATTTTGAAAACCAAATGAGAGAAGTGGAGGAAAAATTGGGAAGAGAAATAAGAATGATGCAAGAAAATCATGAAAAGAGAGTCAACAACCTGACTGAAGAAAATAACACCTTAAAAAATAGATTAACTCAAATGGCAAAGAGGCCCAAAAAGCCAATGAGGAGAAGAATGCCTTAAAAAGTTGAAT
>CM053586.1:251707012-251719542 GCA_028646515.1 Pseudochirops corinnae
GATCAAAAAAAGAACCTAGAAAGCATCCTTCAAGAAATTCTCATGGAAAATTGCCCAGATATTTTAGAACCAGAGGGCAAAATGGAACTTGAAAGAATTCACCGATCACCTCTTGAAAAAGATCCCCAAAAGAAAACTCCTAGGAATGTTATAGCCAGGTTCCGGAGTTCTCAGATCAAGGAGAAAATATTACAAGCTGCCAAGAAGAAACAATCTGAATACTGTCGAAACACAAGTAGGATAACCCAGGATCTAGCAGCTTCTACATTGAAGGACTGAAGGGCCTGGAATATGATATTCCAGAGATCAAGGAAGCTAGGATTAAAACCAAGAATCACCTACCCAGCAAAACTGAATATAGTGTTCCAGGGGAAAATATGGACTTTCAAACATTCTTGCTGAAAAAACCAGAACTAAAAAAAAAGTTTGACACTCCAACACAAGAAGCATGAGAAGGTAAACATGGAAAAGAAATCAAAAGGAACTTATCAAAGTTGAACTACTTACATGCCAACATGGAAAAGTGACAATTGTAACTGAGGAAACCTTTCTCAGTATGAGGATAGGTGAAGGGAATACAAATATATATATATACACATATACACACACATATATCTATATAGGAGAGTTTATGTATGCAAACAAACACATATCTGAGTATGTGTATATATGAATACATAGAGGGCACAAGATCAATTGAATAGGAAGGGACAATATTCTAATTTAGGTGAAATCCTGAGGTGGGAGAGGATTAGAATGAGAGGAGATAGGGAGAGACAGAATGGGGTTAATCATCTCATAGAAGAGGCAAAGGATAATTGTTACAATGGAAGGGAAGAACAGGAAGGCAAAAGGGAAAGAGTCAACCTTATTCTAATTGAACTTGGCTTAGGGAAGGAATGACATAAACTCTAAACTGGGTATTTTGCCACACAGGAGAGTAGGAGGGATGGGGATGAGAGGTGGGATGATGGAGGGGAGGACAGGGTAGGGGGAGGGTTGATGGAAGTACACACTTCTGTGAAGGGACAGGGACAGAGACAGGGTAGAGAATAGAACAGGAGGTGGGATGGGATAGGAAGGAGGGACAGTCTCTCGCAATATGCCCACTGTGGAGAGGTTCTGCGTAATTACACATGTATAGCCTGTATTTAATTGCTTGTCCTTCCAGTGGGGGCGGGTGACGAGGGAGGAAGAGAAAGAATCTAGAATTTAAAGTTCTATAATCAAATGTTAAAAATATATATGTGTGTGTGTGTATGTACATATATACATATATATGTGTATATATATATATATATATATATATATATATAAAATTATTATTATTATTAACTACATCCAACTTGGACTTGAGATACACAGGCACTGTGGTTGGGAGATCCATCCTGTCCTACCGGAAAGTCAGAGGGGTGAGGGGGGAGGACATAGGAGAGAATAGATAGAGGGAGGGGTTATATAATGGGATGGATGTTTTGGGGTGGTGGCTAGGGGAAAGATGGGGAGAAAGTCTGTAACTCAAAATCTCGTGGAAATGAATGATGTAAACTAAAATAAATAAAAGTTTAAAATTAAAAAAAAAAGTTAGACAACAACAACAACAAAAAACCTCCAAAATCCCTTCATCATATCATAACTTCTTTTAGTTCTGCCATCCTGCTTTATCCCTACCAAACTTACTCTTTTCCCCAATTAGAATCTCTAATCCTCACACCAGTCTACCATCCCTGATCTAACTTTCTTTTCCTCCATTTCCAAATTCATCTCTACAGTTCAATTCTCCGAGTCTTCTGCTTTTAAGTTTCTGGCTGCCCTCCTTTCCCTCTCATCAACATTCAAGCCTTTCCAAACTCCAGCTGTGGATTATTCCCACTCTCAAACTCCTCCATTTTCACTGACAGGCAGCTGAAAAGAGCTAGAGCAGTGGTTCTCAACCTGTGGGTTATGTTCAATTTGTAACAATTAAAATACATCCTGCATATCAGATAGATTCATAACAGTAGCAAAATTGCAGTTATGAAGTAGCAACAAAAATAATTTTATGGTTGGGGGTCACCACAACATGAGGAATGGTATTAAAGGGTCGCGGCATTAGGAAGGTTGAGAACTGGGCTAGAGAAAATCATGAAACTGAGTCAATTGGGTCTTCAAACCTTTGCACTGCTTGATTCTCATGCCCAACCTCCTGATCTCCACATCCTAGAACCTCTTATTTCCATCAAAACTATGCTCAAGAGAGGCATCTTAGATGTGTAGAGAACTGTTCTCTCAGTCAGGAAGACTAGGGTTAAAATCCCACCTCTGACACATGTGCCTTGTGTGACCCAGACATTTAACCTTTCAGTGTCTTAGGCAATTTTTAAGACCAGGTTGTAGAATAGGTGCAGATCTACAGAAATGAGAGGTCTAGTCCACAACTGTTCCCCCTCACCCCAATACTTCCACACTCGGACACCATCTTCTTCATCCCCTAGATTCTCTCCCCTCCAAATACACCCTGAATTTACTGCATATATACTTATTCATGTTCATGTTATCTCCCCCAGTGATTATAAGTTCCTTGATGATAGGAACTGTTTCATTTTTGTCTTTGCATCCCTAGAGCATAGTACTTATTAGACACAATACAAGCTTGCTGATTGACTAAACTACTCGCCTGAATTCACACAGCTGTACTGAGGCAAAATTCACATGGGATGGCTTGCCATCAATTGTTCAGTCTCTAGTCTTCCACTTAAAGCCATGCCAACAATGGACAACTGTTTGACCCATTTTTCCTGGAAAAATTCTAAAACATCTTTTAAAACAAGTGGTTTATTAGTATTAGAAATTAAAAAGGTTATACTTGGTCCCTTCTAATCTTTCTAAGCTTCTTAAATTTTACTCCCTTCCATATAGTGGATAATATAGTGACACTGGTCTCCTTGTTTATCCTCACACATTACACTCAATCTCAGTGCATTTTCATTGGATGTTCCCCACGCCTGGAATGCTCTCCCTCCTCACCTCAGACCCTGGCTTCCCAAACTTCCCTTAAGTCCCAGCTAAAAGATTACCTTCTACAAGAAGACTTTCCCCATTCCCTGTAATGCTAATGCCTTCTCTCTGAGATTATCTCCAATTTATTTTATATGTTTTATATATATATATATATATATATATATCATATATATTATATATATACACACACATAGATGGCTATATATCTCTCTATATAGGTGTGTATGCATTTGTATATATGTGTGTGAATATATATACATACATGTGTATATATATATGTGTGTGTATCTTATTTGTACACAGTTGTTTGCATGCTGTCTCTTCCATTAGACTGTAAGCTCTTTGACGGTAGCAACTGTTTTTGTCTTTCTTTACTTAGCACAGAGCCTGGCACATTGTAAGTGCTCAACAAATCCACGTTGCCTTGACATGACTTAGGTAAGACCCAGTCTTACTCCAGGTTACTCCACACAAACATGATTTACTTTTTGATAAGGTTAATAAATTGGTAGCTAGTAGGAATGCCAAAGTCATAGCATACCTGGATTTTGATAAAAAACCACTGACAATTTTTCATTATATCTTCTGGACAAGACAGATCAAAAAAAGCATAGATAAGATTTTTAAGGATAGATAAAAGCTCTTTTAATTAGGTTCAAAGTCTCAATTGCACAAACACCAGTTGAAGACATGACACATCCAAAGTAGACTGCAAGCTCGATATGAGTCAACAATTTTACACGGCAGCCAAAAAACCCAAAAGCAACCTCCATAGAATTCTCCTGTCCAGAATGCAGGAGCTAATGGCCCTGCTGTGTGTGCTCTGCCCTGGCCAGGTCATATCTGGAGTATGTGTCTGGCCCTGGACATCACTTTAGAAGAAAGTTGTTCACAAATCTGAATGGGTCCAGAGGAGGGCATTGCAGATGGTAAAGGAACTTGGGACCACGCCATAAAAGGATCAGTGGAAGGAAAAGGAGATAATTATTTTGGAGAAAACAGATTTTTAAGGGGGAATGTGATGGTTGCCTTCAATTCTTTGAAAATCTCTGATGTAAAAAAAGTTTTATTTGTCCTGGGTGGTTTTAGAGGACAAAGCTAGTAGCAATGGGTAGGAGTTGCAAAGAGATGGAATTTAGCTTGATTTTAGCAAAAACCTTTTATAATTAGAGCTGTCTAAAGGTGGAATAGGTTGCTGTAAGAAGGGGTGGTGAATTCCTTTCTCATCAGGGGTTTTCAAGCAAAGCTTGCATTACAATCTCTTTTCTGGATTGTTGTAGTGCATCACTGTATTGTTATTGTTGTTATTTTTTCTACTTTGATAACTGTATTGCAATATAATTGATTTTCTCTGTAATCCCATGTATTTTACATTATGCATTTCACATATTATTCTGAGAAAGGGACCACAGGCTTGGCAAAAGAAAGTGTTAAGAACCTCTGTTATCGAGTAATCCCTATTCAGACACAGGCTAAACCAAATGACTTAAGTCCCTTCCAACTGTCAACTCAACAATTATGATACCAATCCTCCTAAAGTCATACTTGTATGCCTTTTTCACAGTGTGGAAATGACCCTGGATTTTCAAAGGTTTTGATGGCAGGGCATAGAGCTATGATTCTTGCAGGTGCCACTAAGTTGGAAAAGTTTCAACTATGTGTCTGTCAGCTGTGTAATATAGCCTAAGTTCAAATGTCATGAAGGCTGGCTATCAGCTCAAGATTTATTTCAGCCACAGAAACTTAGAAATGCTCTTTACACAAGATTTGAAGAGGTTCTGATCTGTACAACGGAGAGAACACCTCTAGGATAAAAGGTATTTGAAGAGCGTAAGTATTAAGTTTTCAGTTCCTAAAAAGGCACACTGATTCTAGGCCAAGGTATTCTGATGGAGCAGGATGTGAGAGTTAGAACGCTTCATGTAAAGGACAAAGACAGATGTTTTTATTCTCTCATATTGTCATTTAGTGATTTTTTATAGTTTAAAGCAAAAACATTTTGAACAATTACATTTTGGGAGATGGGATCTGAAGATACTATTAAAAGAGTCTGTACTTTGGAAACTTTTACTTTATTAATAATGGTAATAACAATATGGGTCATGTTGTCTAAGAGCTTGAATTTGATCCAGGTGGAGAACTCTCAGGTTGAAAATCACTTCCACTGATGCAGGTCAGCAACTCAACAGTATTAAGAGATTTGCCTGGCTGAGCTAAGAAATAAGTGTCTTGACCAAGGTCATACAGCTAATGTTTATCTGAAGAACACAGGTCTTTCTGATTTCAAGGACAGGCCAATATCCAAAAAAGGCATATAGCCTCTCAATAATGATCACAGGTGATACCTTACTTCACTGGATCCCTATAACAGGCTCTGGGGAGGTAGGTGCTTCTAATATTGTTTTCTCTATTTCATAGACGAGAAAACTGAAGCCTATAGAGTTGGCCTGCCTATAGTCACATGGTTGGGAAGTACTGAAGCTGGGAGTGAGCTCAATTTCCTTTAACTTGGAACAGAATTCCCACCTATCAGTCTGAAATTTCCCTTCAAAATTAATCTGAATTAATATTTATTAAGCAACAACTTAAATCCTTCACTCTGTTATGAAGCTAAATTCAAGCAAGAAACAGTATCAATTTTTTTGGATTCTATCTAACATTTAGGAGGCAGCTAGGTGGCTCAGTGGATAAAGTGCTGGTCCTGGAGGCAGGGAGAACTGAGTTCAGATGTGGCCTCAGATATTTATCAGCTGTAAGATGCTAGGCAAGTCACTTAACCTGTTTGCCTTAATCTACTGGAGAAGGAAATGGCAAAACAGTCCAATATCTTTGCGAAGAAAACCCATGGACAGTATGGTCCACAAGGTCACAAAGAGTCAGACATAATTGGATAACTCAATAACAACAAATCTAAAATCTAAAGTTTGTCTATTATCAAAACTACCCTTTGACTTAGGCCAAACTTTCCCTAGTAAGGTGAGCTTCCTTACTAGTCTACATTTTCAAAATAAAAACAATAACTCACATTTTTATAGTGTGTTAAGGTTTACAAAACACTTTACTTAGCAAATAGAATGTCAGCTCCTTAAGGACAGGGACTGATTAATTTTTTTTTTTTTGCTTCCCAATATCTATCACAGTGCCTGACACTTGGTGACTGAGAGCTTGATTAGAATGAAAGGCAATAAATTTGAGATAACGGCACTGGATGAAATTTTTAAAAATGATTTATTTTTCCTTTTTACGCCATCCTTATGTTGTTCTTTTTACACAGACAAGGAAAGTTTAAAAAAAAAAAGAGGAGAAAAGGCCACATAGATAGGGAGATGTGGTCTGAAGATTCCAGAGGATTAACTGCAGTAGGTTTTAAATGTAAGTGGGACACAATGTCCTATTCCACAACTAATGTACAGTTTCATTTTATTACCAAGGTGCTTACCTGCCTGAGAATATCACAATTTAATAATAAAAGATTTATTACAGACTAATTTTTATAAGCAAGACTAAACAAACCTACAAATTTGTCTTGTTAAAAATTTACTTCATGTTTATGGAAGGTGCAGGACAGAACCAGCATACCTTGAGGCTACACATGCTTTTGGAAATATTTAATACTCTAAATATAGTTTTAGCACATGCTAGTCATTGCACAATTTTGCTAATGAGTTTTAAGTTACTGAAATGGACAACACTAAATATGTGATGAGGTACTGAGAGACCAACATGAACCATCTCTAAACCAATTAATTTCATCCCATTTCACAAGGTTATAATATAGAAGAACTGTTTCATTTCATAAAACATCTCCTTCGCTAAACTGAAATTCTAAGACTTTTTAAGAACTTTTGAAAATAAAAAAAGTATTTACTGCCCAATAGAAGGCAGTTAGGTGGTGCAAAGGATAGAGCACTAGGCCTGAGGTCAGGAAGATTCCTCTTCATGAGTTCAAATCCAGCCTCAGACACTTTCTAGCTGTGTGACCCTGGACAAGTCACCTAACCTTATTTGCCTCAGTTTCCTTATCTCTAAATCGAGCTGCAGAAGGAAATGGCAAATCACTCCAGTATCTTTGCCAAGAAAACCCCAGATGTGGTCATGAAGAATCGAACATGACTGAAAAACAACTGAACAACAAAATAACAAAGAGTGGTTTATGGTAAAAAGTTTATAAATCAACTCATGTGCAACCAATGCAAAAAGAACCAAAACCAGCAACAAAAACCAAAACCTCAACCTGAGATTTTGCTTCCTTGTTTGATAACAAATGTAGCTGTTTCTTTGCAAAACAAACTACACTAGAAAGACAGACTCTATTGTTGAGATCTGATTCTGCATAGAATGATATAATAAGCAAGAAAATAACTTTAAAATCTCTTTTTCTGGGTTACAAACTTCTGAGTATCAAATTTTTTCCCAAAATGAACATCTTGAAATTCAAAAGAAATGAATTCTTGCCATTAAATATGTCTTATTTGAGCTTCCTTTAACTCTACACTAAATAGCACATTTTTTCTTCCTCTATGACTGGACTCAAGATCTCAACTGTTGGGGGAACTTCTGGTTAAGAAACTCCTACCAATTCAGACAAGTACTAGTTCTACAACTGATCATCTTAGAGAGATGCCTGCAGGCACACAGAAATGAAATGTTTTGCCCCAGGTCACGTAGCCAGTCTGTGTCAGAGGTGAAAGTGGAACTCTAGTTCTCCAGATTCTCAAGCCAGCAAGCTACCCAGTATTCTAGTGGGCCCACTAATTCAAAAAAATAACCCTTAAATTATCTTTAATTTTCTCTATTGCTGTCCTTGGCATTTAACTCTTCATGCACCATATAGTTATTTTATTAATCACTGTGAAACTCTGGTTCCTAGAATACAGTACTGTAAATAATCACAACGATTTTTACTAGACCAAAAACAAAGACAAAAAACCACTACACTTTTCCTTTCCCATCACACCACATGGAAAATGAATGAAAACAACTCTCATTTCTAACTTATAGAGCATAAATCATTTACCCTCCTCAGGTGGACATGTATTTCAAGGTCAGGATCACAAATTAAAAAATTGCAACAATGATTAGAAGGCAAATCATAGAGATGGCTGATTTTACTGGGATGCAATACAATAATAACTCATTCCAAAATCACGGTGCCAATATATTTTCCATAATGGCACATATATATTCTATATCAAATTGGTTACTTTTTTAGGGAAGAGGGAGGGAAGGAACAAAAAGGAGAGAGAAGGAGGAAGAAAATTTAGAATTAAATTTTTTAAAAATGAATGTTAAAAATTGTTTTTACATGTAATTGGAAAAAATAAAAAAGACTAAAAAACCAAAATCATAATTCCACTAATTTTTATTTAGAAAGTCTGTTTTCAGTCTGTTCATCACTTCTGATGAAAATTGCCATAAAAATTTTTATGAGTTTAAATATACCTTCTTCTAATATAATTGAGCTTATTTTGCTTCAGGAATTTTGACTCTTTGATTCCTTTATTGGTTCTTCCAACTGTTCATGTCTATTTTCTCTTATATTTAAACTGACTTAACCATTTCTGCATTTAAATCTATTTACCATATATTTAAAGGAGGCCAAACAGGAGGAAAAAAACCCCCAAAACCTCCTCAGTTGAGACAAAAACTCGAAGCATTATAAAAGCAGACAATGTTCTAAAAAAATATAGTTTAAGGTATTTTCCTTACCTGATGTATGATGTCAGAACTCGGTGGAACTTTCAGTGTAATTGAATTATATTCCTCAGCTAAGAAAGAGAAGACACAAAATTTGATATAAGGGAGTACCAAAATAATTGACATCCATTTATCCCTCCTACAAGTGGCCCTCTCAGTGACTATGGTTATTTGCTTGTCAAACATTCTGTTTGAACAAGCGTCACTATGTCACTACTCAGTATCTTACTGTTTGTTACAAACTAGACAGTGCATTCAGATTCGGCTTCTTTAAGACTCACCCCTAAAGGACCAAAATGATATAGTTTCCATTTTGTTGTGGTTTCCTTCTGAACAGTTAAAATATGGAAAGGAATGGGCGGGGGAATATGGGGAGGAGGTTGGGGGTCAATTTATAACATTTTCCAAAAATTGCTTCAAGTTGATATGTTCATTAGTGGGTTTCTTCCACCCATGATTTCATTTCAAAGCTTCCAAGCTGTGATAAAAGTCCCATAATGCATGTGTTATATAACATCAATTAAAAATTAGAATGAGGTTCAGTCAGTTTTTTAGCTTGAATCATATAACTTAAAGACAATCTTTTCTTTCCACATCATGCAACTGAGGATGAGTGTATATCCTCAAACTATTGTACTTTTTTAAAAAGCTGGGAAGTTCAAAGCAGATTTATACTAAATTTTTAGACATATAATTTTCTAAAAAGAAAAAACAAAGGTTTTACCTTTCACATTTAAGGTTAAAAACTCATTAATTGAAAAAATAAGCTAGGGATAGGAATTGTGATTTTTGTTCTCTTTCCTCCATTTCTATTGACTTTTGAACCTTGCTAACAGGAAGCATGAGTCTTAGCATCTTCCCTACACTTTCCTTCAAAAGGTCCTACATATGGGACATAAGCCCTGATTTTCACAACAGTTGACACTGTAAATTTCAACAAATCCATAGTATTTTCTGTTCATTTTCCTGAATTCCTAGATCAATTTTTATAATAACTTGAGTTTGGTGACTTTTATTTAAATAAGGCATTTGAAGTACTTCATACAGTTTCCTTGTTATTCTCTCTCTGACTTTCCTCCCCACTCCAAAACTAAAAAACAAACAGGGAGGGGTGGCTCAAATGTGATTTCCTCCTAGGTTGTTCGGCCTTTTGCTATTGTTTCTAATCAATCTGTTTTGACCTAAAATTGTCACTACAGTTAAAGAAGTCAAAGTCTGTGTGAGAAGAGGTGTTCATGGAAAGAGTATGGATTAGGCATCTATGTGAATGAAAACAGTGCTTATCTTAAGACTGAACCAGTAGCTATGAAGTTGGTGGGCAAGTATTATTATAAGATGCAAATGTGCAAACTACATCATAGTTGTAATGTACACTTCATTTGGGGGCAGTTAGGTGCGGTAGTGGATAAAGGAGTGTTTATTATGTTTTTTAGAGGCTAAGAAAAAAAATCAAAAGATTACGATCTATACAGGTGTGGTTTTCTAGAATTTTTTTTTTTAATATTATTACAACAAACACAGTATTATGGATATTGGAGGAATGGACTTGGAACCATGAAGTCATAAATTCAAATTCAGTCTTTGGGCACTTTCTAGCCATTCAAATCTAAGTCACTTAAATTTCCTCAGTCTCTGTTTCTTCATCTGTAAAATGGGGATGACAGGGTTATTGTGGGGTATTTTAAATACACTATAAATTGATTCAGAGACCTGGCACCAAGACAAATTGTTAGTGATTGTTATAAAAATATGGCAAGGGTACAGACTGGGCAATAATTTGTCAGAGAAAGTGGAGGTCATAAAATGTTTAATAATGTGGTTGTGCATAACTGAAGCATAACTGAGCACTTATATATGTGCTTCCATAGTGGTGGGGTTGCGGGACTCAGAAAGGAGGCTTCTCCAACAAAATGGGATCCATCAAAAAATGTTTCTATTTATTAAGTCAGTGATCAAAGATTTTCCATCAATCATTCCCATGAGATGCCAGTACAAGTATCCTATGAATTAATCCTCGGAGGCAGCTAGGTAGCGCAGTGAATAGAGCAACAGTCCTGAAGTCAGGAGGACCTGAGTTTAAATCTGGCCTCAGACACTTAACACTTACTAGCTGTGTGACCTTGGGCAAGTCACTTAACCCCAATTGCCCTGCCCTATCTCATCCAAAAAGCAAAAAACAAAAAAAACCCCAACCAAATAAATTGATCCTCAGACCTTCTGTTCCAGACTTCATTATGGTGCCCATACAAAGTTTTCATGTACTTTATGGAAAAATTAAGCAGATCAGACAAGTCTAAGTGCTGCCATAGGAGCAATTTCAGCACTTACTCAATGGCAGTGACACAGTTGTAATGAGGGAATGATAAACCTTTTTATCTCATTAAAGGTGTTGATCACTGAAAGTCTATAAGGTCTATTTTTGACTTATATAGTAAAATCATATTAACTTGAAGCCCTCTAATTTGGACTGGGCTACAGACTACCTTTGTGTTATCTATGGAAACAATGTTTGTTAAGTAAATTAGCCAAAATTACATAGGGTATGTTTAACCTACCTGTAACTGTAAACTTTTAAAGAAGTTTATTATTTTAACTATATACAAATATGTATAGTTACAAATTACTCATCTATTAAAAGGCAAGCCCAAAGAAATCTCTATTTTGTTAGAACTTAGTGTGTTAGGACTTGCCAGAGCTTGTGACCCACTGACACACTCTTAGAGAACACTGAGTCATCTCCATGCCTTGATGAGGCATGGAAATCTGTAAGGGTGAATTTAGTGAAGGTGAAAGTAATTAACCTTTGTGTTGTTTTTTTTTTTTTAACCAAACTATAAGTTTTTTGTTTTTTTATAATTGTTAGGCCTTTCTTTCTACAACCCAATTATTTTGAATTAATGAAGTCTGATTTTCATCGTGAAATAAAATAGACTCTTGTTGGCTTAATTTATATAATAAATATAGGGGACAATTTAAAACTTTTCACCAGATGCAAAACTGAAGCAGGTTTTATTAACTTACAGAATTCATTGCTTTTGAAAAGTGATATTTTAAAGGACAGAAATCATATAATCTCTTCAATTCAAGTAGGTAAGGGCAAGCAAATGCACATCATTCTAATTTTAAATCATTTAAGACTTCACGAAACTCAAATTCAAGGAGATTCTAGTCTTCATTTACCATGGTATTTACATGCTAAACCCAACCTTTTGCCTTCAAAACAGGAAATCTTTACATGTGATACAATATCTTTAGAACAGTCAAACCATGATTTTGCATGATAAGGTCTGTACTCACAGCTTTTTCTTGACCAACTCTGTTTTCAATTTGTATCACTGATGGTTGGCTTTTGCTGCATTACAATAAAATCTTCAATTATTCTCTATTTGCATGTGCCTTGATCTCTCCTTCAATTTTCCTTTATATAGCACTCCTCATTTCCTTAAATCCATTAAGCCTCTAGGCTTGTGAGGCTGACTCTGATAAAGCCAACTTTGTACTTTTAATTGCTTTGCTGAAATAAGCATTTGGCTATCTAGCCCATCAGGGTCAGATTATCTCCTTGAAGCTGGCTGGAAAATAGCTATCATGGCATGGAGTATCAAGGGGGTGGGGTGGGATAGAGGTGGGGGTTTGGAGGGGTTGGGAAGACAATAAATCAAACATGAAAAATGACCTTATTAGAGAAAGTTTAAAAACTTCTTTGAAATGAATCACACACACATATGCTCACACTCTTTCTCTTTGTGTGTATACATACATATATGTAAATTCTTTGAAATGAACCACACACATATAAATTTATGTAAGAAAGAGGGAGAGAGGTGTGATCA
>CM053586.1:251727686-251785663 GCA_028646515.1 Pseudochirops corinnae
AAGAATCTGGAATCTGGAGTTCCATAATCAAATGTTATGAATGTGTGTGTGTATATATACATATATATATATATATATGCAATTATTATTATTATTATTGACTACATCCAACTGGAACTTGAGATACACAGGCACTGTGGTTGGGAGATCCATCCTGCCCTACCGAAAAGTGACACAGGAGAGAATAGACTGGGGGAGGGGGGACACATTGGGATGGCTGTTTTGGGGCGGTGGGTGGGGGGAAAGAGGGGGAGAAAATATGTAACTCAAAATCTTGTGGAAATGAATGATGCAAACTATAATAAAATTTAAAAAAAAGAGAGAGACAGTGGTAAAGGAATGGTATGGAAGCAGGAGAGGAGCATAAGATAATCCTTATCCCACTTCCTGACCCTGAGAGTCAGGGGGAGTAGGAGAATGAATGGTTTTTGATGGAGAAGGTGCAGAGTATTCAGTGTCCTCAGAGGAGACCCCATTTCAGTTAAAGGAAGGAGGTATAAGGAACATTGGTTGAAATATCTGAGACTGTAAGAGTGTTTGCAATAGATTAGTATTGGGGCTTGGTGAAGATAAACACACTGGTTGGTAGCAATCTTTGACAGGAATGAGAGTTCAGGAAAAGTTGTTTGTGGTATATGCCATTTACTCTTATGGTGGGATGATTGGATAATGGGGAATGAGGAGTTAGTACAACAGGAGGAATATTGACATAATTTATTCTTATGGTGGGATGATTGGGTAATGGGGAATGAGGAGTTAGTACAACAGGAGGAATATTGACATAATTTACTCTTATGGTGGGATGATTGGGTAATGGGGAATGAGGAGTTAGTACAACAGGAGGAATATTGACATAATTTACTCTTATGGTGGGATGATTGGATAATGGGGAATGAGGAGTTAGTACAACAGGAGGAATATTGATGTAACACAGGTAGGCAAGCAGGCCTTAATCATAAGGACACAAGAAGAGTTAGCATGTACCAAAATTGTAATAAGGTCTTCCAGTTTATAAATCTGATTACAACAAATTCCAAGTTACATCACATATTCTCTTGCTGTACTTGGATTTTTGTTTCAAATATTGCCATCAACTGGGGCTTAAGATTCTTTTGTTGTAGTAAGAATAGGGACCAGACCTATGATTTCATTGTTGTATGGAACTCTGGATTAGTAAACTCTCTCTACTAATTTAGATTGGAATAATGATTAGTATTATAGCTAGCAATTATATAGTGCTTTAAGGTTTGCAAAGTGCTTTTACACCTACCATATCATTTGACCCTCACAACAACCCTGTGAGGTAGATGCTATTATCATGCCCATTTCATAGATGAGGAAACAGAATTTGAGAGAGAGCTTAAGTGACTTGCCCAGGGTCTAAGGTAAGATCTGAACTGAGGTATTCCTGATTCTAAATCTCGCAATCTAGCCATTGTGACACCTTTCTCGTTGTTTAGTCATATCTGATCCGATGTGACCTCATCTGGGGTTTTCTTGGCAAAGACACTAGGATGGTTTGCCATTTCCTTCAGCTCATTTTACAGATGAGGGAATTAAGGCAAATGGGGTTAAATGATTGGCCCAGGGTCATACAACTAGTGTCTGAGGACAGATTTG
Source organism: Pseudochirops corinnae (assembly GCA_028646515.1). NCBI lineage: Eukaryota > Metazoa > Chordata > Mammalia > Diprotodontia > Pseudocheiridae > Pseudochirops > Pseudochirops corinnae. The sequence goes on from CM053586.1 coordinate 251,729,307, forward strand.
AACTTAGGTCTTCCTGACTCCAGGCCTGGTGCTCTATCCACTGTGTCACTTACCTTCCTTTTGTAACACCTAGCTGCCTCTTGAACAGTCTTAGAGTTTTTCAGAGAACTGAGAGGTTAAGTGTTTTGCACAGGGTCATAGAACTAGTATGTTTCAGAGGCCCTCCTGGGTCCAAGATCAGTTCTTTATCCATATTTGTTATAACAGCATTTTTTTAAAGATTAGAAAGTTATATATGTGTATCCCAAAGAGATCATACAAGTGGGAGGAGGACCCATATGTGCAAAAATATTTATAGAAGCTCTTTTTGTGGTGGCAAAGAATTGGAAAACAAGGGGATGCCCATCAGTTGGGGAATGGATGAACAAGCTGTGGTATATGAATGTAATGGAATACTACCGTGCTATAAGAAATGAGGAGCAGACTGACTTCATAATAACCTGGAGAGACATATATAAACTGATGATGAGTGAGGACAGCAGAACCAGGAGACCTTTGTACACAATTACAGACACATCATATGTGTGACAACTAACTCTGATAGACTGGACTCCTCTCAGCAATGCAAGGTTAGAAGACAACTCCAAAAGACTCATGATGGAAAGGAATATCCACATCCAAAGAACTACAGAGTCTGAATGCAGATGGAAACAAACTACTTGTTCTCTCTCTTTTGTGTGTTTTGTTTTGTCCCTTCTTTCTCATTGTTCTCTCCATTGGTTATAATCCTTCTTTACAACTTGACTAATGTTTAATGTGAAGGTATTTGTAGAACCTATATTTGATTGCATGACGCCATGGGGGGAAGGGGGAGAAAAGGTTAGGGGAGAAAATTTCAAACTCAAGGGACTATGGAACTGAATGCTGTAAATTAATAAATTATTTTTTAAAAGAAAGTTATATCTATACAGATTTTAATTTTTGGGGTTTTTAAAAAACAAACTATTTGATCTAAATGGATTTTTTTCTTGACTTTTAAAAAAGTATAAGGAGCACATGTTTATTTAGAAAATAAATTACTAGAAGCTCTAAATAACCAGACTTGGTACAGCACAGTCTCAATCAACAAATGAATAAGCATTTATTTATCACTTACCAAATTTATAGCATTTATAAATAGTATTATGGAAAATACAGAAGATAAATGAGATCTAACAGAGTAATTAATAATTCATTAATTAACTATGTGTGAGTAATTTTAATCTAAAGAAAGGGAAGGTTAATTGGACCAGGGTGATTGAGATAGAATGAAAAGTTTTTATGGAGAAAGTGAGATTTGAGTAGAGCCTAGAATTTTGACAGGCAGAGAAAAGGGAGGAGGGGCTACCATAAAATACATGTAAGGAGACAGAGAGGAATGAGCATTGAGTATATTAAAGACAGGGATGAAACTGGTCTGACCTAACTAGGGCATAAATTGGCTATTTTGTGGGGGGGGGCAGTGTAGTATAATGGGAAATAAAATTAGATAGGTAGGTAGAAGAAAAATCATGGATAACTTTCAAAAGTCAGGTCCTCCATAGGAATTTAACTTTATGTGCCACTGAAGGTTTCCATAGGGAGGAATCATAAAGTCAGACTACGCTGGCAAAAGTGTGCAGGGTATATCGTATGACAGACTGATGTGAGGAAGACCAACAAGGAGACTATCATGGTGGTATTATAGCAAGAGGTGATAGCAATGAGAATGAAGAGGGAAAAGAGGATCTGGAAAACGTTTTTAAGATAGAACAGGACTCTGAAAAATTTGATGAAAGTAGGATCAGAAGTTTCAAACACACAGAATATGGGCAGCATGAGTCCCACCACACTCATAAGGGCAGTTCAGACCAGATGAAAATGTAATTGGAAAATATTTAATGAAATAAATAAAAATGCAATAAAACATAGGAAATGTTAACACATGGTTTTCTAAGTCAATATGCAGCCCACAGAAATCCTTACGTATGGTTTAGTGGTCCCTCTTTCTATTTAAGTTTGACATCACTAGGCAGGATAATAATAATAATTCATCAGAGATTAATCCAAATTTTCTTTTTTTTTTCTTTTTGGAGGGGGGAAGGCAGGGCAGTTGGGGTTAAGTGACTTGCCCAAAGTCACACAGCTAGTAAGTGTTAAGTGTCTGAAGTTGGAATCCAAGTTTTCTAGTCTGACGGACTATAAGAATAGTGATACCACTGACATTCTGCAGCCTATTTTTTTTAAAATAAGGATTTATTCTGTAGTCTACTTTTTATAAGAGACAACTAACAAGCAAGATGCTATCAGGGCTTACCTTTAAACACCTCCTAAACCCCCAAATAAAATATAACTATTTCCTTGGATACATCATATGATCAATATGTATTCAATCTCATCTCCTACCCTTCCATATGTATAATACTAAATAATCATAATTGATAAGCCCTAGAAATGGCAAGATCCTTAAAATGCATTCTGACTCATCAAGGAAAGATTAAATTGTGTTTGGTTTCATTCTGTGCTAAGGATATTTCATAGTATATATTTTATAGTATAATCCTGTTTTGAAAACTGGCAGTCACATGTGGCATATGGTAAACTTGAATTTACCATGGTTACTTAAACAGAATAACCCCTCCTTTAACTAATGCTAATATTTGCTGCATATTATACTCATTGTTAGAAACAAATTAACTTTTTCCAAAGGCATTTATTATGTTATACTTCTTTTCATGCCCACATATTAAAGACAGTGCAGTAAAGTCAAAAGAATATCAGATTTGGAGTAAGAAAAAGTGCAATTTAAGTTTCCCATCAGCCATATATATTAGCTGTGTGACCTTGGGCAAGTTGCTTAACTTTTCCACACCTTAATTTCTTTCCTCATTTGTAAAATGGAAATAATTATACTAAGACTACTTGCCTCAGAAAATTGTTAGGCACAAATGAGATAATATTTAAAAACCAACAAAATCTGTGTTATACTCAATCAATTGAAAAGCATTTATTAAGTGCTTACTATTCGTACTGTATGAAGGGTTGGGGGATGCAAAGGCAAAACTGAAGCTATTCCCATTCTCAAAGAGCTTATATGCTAATAAAATTAAATACATGTAAGTAATTTAATGTTTCTATTAACATTTCATTTTCAAAACCCAAGTAGGGATAGTACCAGTATTATTATCAAAATATTAAAACATGAATTCATAAACAAAAGTTATTTTCTTCTAAAATTTCTAGGGAAAAAAAATGGTTCAGTATTAATAAGGTAGGGGTTGGCTGAATAAATCTATCAAATCCCACCATTCCATTCAATGTAGTTCCAGAGCATGTGTTACAGAAATCACAAGCAAAATTTAATGAAAAGTCTTAACTGGAGTAGTGACTGGAGACTTTGAAAGGCACCAACTTGGGAGGAGTGGATTGCATCTCTGATTTGAAGCGGACTACAGACTTCTGTCACCACCCCTAGTGTTCCTCCATTGTTTCCTGTTTCTAAGTTTCTAGACTAGAGAGGAAGGCAGGCACGAGGAGGGATTGAGGGAAAGAGGTCTTGGGCCAGTGAAGTTTGAGAGAGGAGAGAAAGAAAAAGGCTGTCCCTACTTGTCTCACAGATATATCTATAGTTGAACTCCCCTCAAGCACACTTTCCTTCTCCTCCAAAACCCTTGAGAACATAAACCATATTCTCTAGGGTAGGAATTCTTAACCTGAGGTTTGTAAAGCTGTTTAAATTTTTTTTTTAATGACTATTTAAATATCTTCAGTTTTCTTTATAATTCCATAATTTTTTTTTCAATCTTAGGTATTTAAGAACATTATCCTAAGGAGAGATCATAGGTTTTATAAGACTTCTAGAGGGGCCCATGACACAAAAAAGATTAAGAACCCCTTGTCTAGGGGCTCATTAGAGCCATCTTTTCCCCTCCCCCCCCCCCAAAGTGAATTTGTCTCAGGTAACAGGATTTATAGATACATCCCTGTTTATAAGTTTATATACGTATGATTACACATACTATAGTTAATTATTTCCTGCATGTGGTAACAGTTCTGCTTTAAGTCTTGAGGGGGAAAAGGTCTACTAAATCACAAAGTATATCCTATTTGATAAGGTGTTTATCTCAGAAAAATACCACTTTAATGTTCCTGATACATTTGGTTAATTACTGAATAATGAGCCAGTTGAAATCAAATGACATATTTCCATTTAAACAAAAATAACAACATACCATTTTAAAAGATAAAGTGCTAGGATCAGTATCTTCTACTGGTTCTCTTGTAGCATGATCTGTAAAAAAAATAAATAAGAATGATGAAATCTACTTTCTGATAATAATTTTCAAGTTGATGTAGGACCTAAATCACATTTTTTAAAACATTTTTTTTTCCTTCTTAGAGGTTGCATGGCATAGTACATAGATAAAGCCTGGAAGACCAGGGTTCAAATCTTGCTTCTGTCAAGTACAGGTTCTATGACCTGGGATGAGTCATTCAACTTCTAAGGGCTCTGGGGAACTTGCAGTGGTTCTCAACCTGTGGGTCGCGACCCCTTTGAGGGTCGAATGACCCTTTCACAGAGGTCACAGGGTCGCCTAAGACCATCAGAAAACACATATTTCTAATGGTCTTAGGAACCGAGACATGGCTCCTCTATCCGTCTCCAGGCGGGTCCGCCCACATGGAGGTATGCCCATATATGAGTATTAAAGGGTCGTGCATTAGGAAGGTTGAGAACCACTGTTAAGGCTATATATTGAAGAGAAGGTGCTAACCTGGATTGGTAGAGGGATCTTCCTCACCTAGAAATTTCCTATACTGATAAAATCATAGGTCCCTCTCCCATCTCCCTTGAGATCAGAAGAAGAAATGGGTTTAAAATTAATTGAAAAACTATTTTTATGAGAATTTTAAATTTTCTTTTCTTCAGCTTTATCATGCCCTTCCTCCTGGAACATTTAGCTGTCTGAAGCCTGTTTCCTATTAATATTAACCTCACCTGGCTAAAACCTGACTCATTGAATTAATAAGACTTTTTACCTTCCTGAGATAAGAGGCCAAAAGAGAGGAAAAAGAAACACACCATTTATGAAATTTTTAAGCCTTCCCAAGCAGATTGAGCTAATTTTATTTGTGGAAAAATTTCCCTTACACTGAACTTTTGCTTATCTTTGCGACATGTAAATCTCTTCCTCTCAATTACTGCACTGTGACTTCTTTAAAATGTAGCCTTGTAATTTTTTAAGTGTAGGATTTTGCAAACCTGTTGTTTAAATCTCTAACTTAGTCTGTTTACTAATTGGTCTAACTCAGTTTTTTCTACCTTAATTGAAGGAAACATGAGATAATGAAACTGTTTGACAAACCAGGGTCACCTTTATGGATATAAAAATTGCTGTATGTTAAAAAATTAATTCTCTGTCTCTCTGATATAGTTTTCTCCATAAAGACTTTGTCAGAAACTCTAATCTTTGTTCAGGGTTATTATTCTATCTCCTGAACCTATTCTTAAGCATAATAAAATTTAGATTTTTGATCTCTATAATTTCTGCATTATAACAGATTTATTTGGCAGCAGTAACCCATTACACTAACTCAAAGGGGAGTTTCCCCATAACATTAAGGTGGAGAAAAGAAATTGGTAAAATAAACAAATAAATAAATGAATTTGAGGACAGGTTACTGGAAAAAAAATCTAGAGATAATCAAACATAACCATACATTTTTGGGATATATAGATGCAGACATTCTATACAGAAGGAGACATACATGTTGCTGTTTGAAGTAGATTACATGCTGGATATGGATTTAAATCCCAGGAGATGTGAGTTTGGGCAGCTAAGTTGCATAGTGTATAGAGCACTGAGCCTGGAGTCAGGGAGACGTGAGTTCAAATGTGGGTCCAAACACTTACAAGCTGTGTGACCCTGAACAAGTCATTTAACTCTGTTTGCCTCAGTTCCCTCACCTATAAAACGAACTAGAGAAAGAAATGACAAACAATTCCAGTATTTCTGCCAAGAAAACCCAAAACGAGGTGATGGAAATCTGGACATGACTGAAATGACTGAAGTAGAACAACAAAAAATCTGAGTTTGCTATCAAATCTGTGCCCCATCTTATTTTTCTGTAACAACCTTTTCACATTCAAAAATATTTATTTAGATGCTAAATGGACAGGATTTTTATTAGGAATTCTACAAAATTAAAAAGGATACATTATCTGCCTTTAAGAAGTTTTCAATTCATTTTCACACATCCTTATTAAATATATACTAGGTACTACAGGCATTATGCTAGGGTCTTGTGATAGAAAGATGAAAAACACTATAGTATTTTTTCTCTTGAGGACCTTACAGTCTAATGCAGGTGAGATGGAAAGGAATCGACTACAAATACCTGTACAACCAATAGAATGCAATAAGGACAAAGGATGGATCTAGAGAAAGCTGTATGAGAAATTTGAGGCTAGAGGAGATCACTTTGGGAGGAGAGATTAGGAGAGGCTTCAAGGAGGTCATAGCATCTGAGATAAACCTTGGAGGAAGAGGAAGAAGAGAAGGATTTCAATGAGAGGAAATGTATAAGCAGTACCCTCTGAGGCAAGAGAGGACAACATAACTCTAGTGGATGGCTGATAGTACCATTTTGCTAGAATGTAGAAGGCGTGAAGAGCATAGACTAAAACAAGGCTGGAAAAGTCTTCCTTATTGGAGTCAGCCTTGAATGGAGTCAGGTTGTGGAGTCTTAAATGCCAGGCAAAGGAGCTTGTATTTTACTTTATACACCATGCTATCTCCTCTTTCTCAATCCCCTGGCTTCTGAACACACTACTCAACTGAAATTGTTCCCTCCAGCATTATTAATGATCTCTAAACCGCTAAGTTTGTCAGGTTTTTCTCAGTTCTCATCTTCCTTTAACCTCACTGCAGCTTTTGACACAACTGACCACATCCTCCTCCTAACATTCTCTTCCTCTGTTGATCTCTTCTGGTTCTTCTTATACCATTTTGACCACACCTCCTCAATATCCTTAGATGGACAATTATCCCACCATTGTCTCTTTAACATAAGTCTTCCACAGAGATCTACTCTGAGCTCTCTCTTGTTCTCTTTTTCTTTTACCCAGACCAAGAACACTCATGGGGAATTCTCAGCCTTTATCAACTGATATTGATGAGTCACCATTCAGCTCTGAAAACTAAAGTACAATAACCCAGCAAGACAAGAACATAGAGATTATTCAAGTAGTTTTGTTATGTGGGCTGATACCAATGAAACTCTGCAGGCATCAAGGAACTCTGCTATGTGTAAGTTAAGATGGTTATGTGGAGAGTTAAACAATACTCTTAGAGATTTCAACAACTCCTACAGATTCAAGTATCATCTCTATGTGGATCACTTATAAATCTATATATCTAACCCTATTTATTTTTGAATTCTAATCTTGAATCACAAAATGAACCTTCTAGTGGCTCAGAAAGGCATCTCAGTATATCTAAAATATAACATGTTATCCTCTCCCATAATCTACCCTTCCTACAAATGTCCCTATTTCTGTTGAGGGGACAACCATCCAATGTGGTTCAGTGGAAAAGTTCTACCTTTGGGGTCAGAAGACCTTGCTTTAAATTCTGAGTCTGACACTTACTATTAGTCTTAGGCAAGTCATTTTAACCTTTATGGGCCTTGGTTTCCTTATCTATAGAATAAATAGGGTTTGAACCAGACAGCATGGTACAATAGAAAGAGCACTAGCTATGGAGTCAGAGGACTTGGGTTCAAATCTCTCTTCTCACACTGCCCACGTGACCTTGGGAAAGTCAATTAACTTTCATGGGTCTCAACTTCTTCTGTAATATGAAGGGTTTGGAATTGATGGCCTCTGAGACTTTTCCTGCTCTAGATCTGTGGTCCTTCCAGTTTCCCAGGATGCACTCCACTTCCAATCAGTAGGTTGAATCTATCTTTACAATAAATATCTCTTTCTCTATTCACTCAGTCACCACTCTAATTCAGGCCCTCATTACTTTTTACTTGGTCTCTTGACTATTCTACCCTCTTCCAGTCCCTCAGTCAATAAACATGTATTAATTGCCTAATATGTGCCAGACGCTGTGCTAAGGAGCTCGCAATCTAATAGGGGAGACAAAAAGCAAACAAATATCTACAAACAAGCTACATAAAAGACAAACAGGAAATATTGTTAAATGGGAAGACACTAGAATTAAAAAGGGTTGGGAAGGGTTTCCTGCAGAACATGAGATTCTATTTGGGACTTCAAGAAAGTTAGTAGATTGGGCTGGAGGTGGAGGGGTGGGTTTGGGGGGCAGTGCAGGTGGGTGGACAACCAAAGAAAATGCCCAGAGCCAAAAGATAGAAAGTCTTATTGGTACAACGACCAGGAGGCAGCGTCACTGAATGGAAGAGTGAGTGTGTGGCCAGGTATAAAGTATAAGAAGACTGGATGGGGGCAGGGTAGATTAGGAAGGCTTTGACCACCAAACAGAGGATTTTGTATTTGATCTTGGAGGTAAAAAGAGAGCCACTGGAGTTTATTGAATGGGGTGGGGGGTGACATGATTGCACCTGAGCTTTAGGGAAATCACATTAGTGGCTGAATGGAGGATAAACTAGAATGAGAAGATTTGAGGCAGGCAGACCCACCAGCAGGATATTGCAGTAGTTCAGCCTGGCCTAAAGTGTTGGCAGCATTAGAGGAGAGAAGGGGAATTATTTGAGAGATTTTGCAAAGGAGAAATCTCTCCTCTCTAATCCCATTTCCTCACAGGTACCAAAATAATTTTTCTAAAACATAAGCCTGTTACTCTCGTGCTCAAAAAACCTTCAGTGGCTCCCTAATGCCTATGGAATAAAACGCAAACTCCTAGCCATGGCACTTAAGATCTTCTCTTTCTGGCTCCCATGTTTCTAGAGTTATTTTATATCAATCTACTCCATAAACTCTGTGTTACAACAAAACTAGCTGTTCTTTGAAATGAACGCTCCATCTCGCTCATCAGTGCCTTTGCCTAGGATGTCTCTCTTGTCTATGATGATGATGGTGATAATAACGATGATGATGAAGACGATGACGGTAGTGATAGTGGTGAGCATGATAATAACTAGCACTTATAGAAATCTTTAAGGCATGCAAAGCACAAAGTAATCATCCTTATTGGCTTCTGGTTATAATTATCTTCCTTCAAAATTCAAGTGCTCTGGTTCTCAGAGAAGTCCTGTTAGATCCTTGTTGATATTCATGCTCTCTTCCCCTAAATTTTCTTTGATTCTACTTATTTGTGTATATATTGTGTCCCTCCAATGGAATGTAAACTCCTTGAGGGCTGCTGTGATTGTGTCGTTTTATTTGTGTGTGACTCTTTGTGACCCCATTTGGGGTTTTCTTGGCAAAGATACTAGAGTGGTTTGCCACTTCCTTCTCCAGCTCATTTTACAGATGGGGAAATGGAGGCAAACACAGTTAAGTGACTTGCCCAGGGTTACATAGCTAGTAAGTGTCCAAGGCCAGATTTGAATTCAGGAAGATGAATCTTCCAGATTCCTAGCCCAGTGCCCTATCCAATGTGCCACCTTGAGGGTAGTGCCTGTAGCTATATTTCCAGTCTTGAAAACAGTAGGCACCTCAGTGTTTGCTGAATTTGTTAAACTTAGTCACTTAAAGTTTCATTAGGGGCTGAGGAGAGGGCAGTATGTGACATAGTCAGACTTGTAGTCCTAGATTATCTATAAGAGAAGAGACTACATGGCCAGACACATATTGAAAGATATAAAAAGATCTGTACTGGGTGATTTTCCCCCTTTTTTGGGCTTTCCTTTCCATTATTTTGTGTTTTCCTCTGATGCATTTGTTATGATGGTAGAAAGAAAATAGTGAAATGGACAGGACATCAAGACAGACTAACCCAAAGCAAAATTATGAGATAGCCCAAGTTAGTGTTTGATCTTGATTCCTCTATTCCCATTATCATCCTAAGTTGCTTTTGTTCTTTGTGGCTAAACTCTTTGAAAAGGTCATCTACAACAGGTGCTTCCACTTTCTCTCCTCTCACTCTCTTCATAATCCCTTATAGTCCAACTTCTGACTTTATCGTCCCACTGAAATGGCTCTCTCCAAAGTTACAGATAATCTCTTAGTTGCCAGATCCAATGGCCTTTTCTCAATCCTCATTCTCCTTGACCTTCCTGCTTTGCCGATCTGTTGACTACTCTCTCCTCTTTGATATTCTCTTCTTTTTAAGTTTTAGTGATACTACTCTCTCCTGATTCTCCTCCTACCTCTCTGGCCATTTCTTCTTACTTTCCTTTGCTGGATCCTCATCTAAATCACACCTTCTAACTACAGATGTCCCGCAAGCTTCTACCCTGAGCTCTCTTCCCTTCTTCCTCTATACTATTTCACTTGGTGATCTCATCAGCTACAATGGATTTACTTACCATCTTTATGCTACTCTCTGCTGAGCCCAAATCTACCTATTGTGCCCCCAGCCTTTCTGCTGATATCCAATCTCACGTCCACAACTGCCTTTCAGACATCTAGTACTTGATGTTAAGTAGACATCTTAAATTCAACAAGTTCAAAATGAAATCATTATTTTCCCCCTAAACCCTCCACTCCTCCTACCTTCCCTATTACTACAGAGGGCAATACAACCCTCTCAGTCTCTCAGGCTTGGAACCTAGGAGCTGTCCTCTACTCCTCACTATTTTTCACATACCCCTTTACTAGCTAGGTTGATTTCACCTTTGCAACATCTCTCAAATAACCCCTCTTTTCCCCTGTGATATGACCACCACTCTAGTGTAGGCCCTTATCACATCTCAAGTCTGGACTATTACAATAGCCTGTTGGTAGGTCTGCCTACCTTGTCTCTCCCAACTTAAGTCCATTTTCCATAAACAACTAAAGTGATTTTCCTACAGCTCAAGTCTAAAAGCATCACCCTTCTACTCAATAAACTCCAGTGGCTCCCTACCACCTCCAGGATCAAATACAAAATCCTGTTTGGCATTCAAAGCCCTTCATTACTTAGCCCCCTTCTACTTTTTCAGTCTTCTGAAAAATTACTCTTAGTTATATATTTTCTTCCATCCAGTGACATTGCCTTCCTTGCTGTTCCACCAACAAAACCCTCCATCTCTCAGCTTTGGGCATTTTCTCTGGCTCTGCCTCATGACTGGAATGCCTTCCTCATCTCTGAGTACTGGCTTCCTTGCCTTTCTTCAAGCTCCAAACAAACGTCATCTTCCTTTACCGACCCCATTTAATTCTAGTTCTTTCCCTCTCAATTATTTCCTATTTATTCTGTATATACTTTGTATTTAGTTGTTATCTCTCTCCTTTAGATTGGTACTTCTTTGAATCAAGAACTGTTTTTTGCCTCTTTTTGTATATTCAGAGCTTAGTGCATGCCTAGTACTTAGCAGACACTTAATAAATGTTTACTGATTGAGTGACTGTGTTTAGGTTCCAAACATCCCTGTTCTTGGCTCTTTTCAATGAACACTTGTTAAGAACATTCCTCCCTTCCTCAAATCAGTGACAAAATGCTCTCATAAGCAATCCTTTTTCACCCTCCTATAAAAAATTTATTGTTGGAAGTTTCATTTGCTTACACTAAAGCAGTATTTCAATGTAATTTATTTCCCTTGTAATAACATATATTTTGTTTTACGTATTTAAAAGCATGATACTGAAGAGGTCCACAGACTTCATCAGACTGCCAAAGGGGATTCCTAACACAAAAAAGTAAGTGTTCATGCTCTAAAGATGAATGACTGATGATAAACTACTACCTCTTTCAGAGTTAGGTTATTTTAATAAGAAATCAGTACCTAAAGTTAGAAGAATAGTTTTCATAGTTGAAATTCAGGAATTCCTTAAGTTTTAGGAGGAGTTTTGGGGGCAGTGTGGGGATGAGTGCCTTCTCGGTACATGAAATTATATGGATTAGGCAATTTTCTCTTTTCCCTAAGCATGAAAGCAATCCTGTATTCCAAGAGAAATGAGTATTGGCTGTAGAAGTGTGGGAGGTGAGAAGAAACAAAAATAGAAGAGCAATGGGAGAGAGAGAGAAGAGTGAATCTGGGAAGGAATATGGAAAACATATAAAAAGTAGTAATTAGTATTTTACTAGGCAGATATGTCTAAGAGAATAACAAGTGGGCAGGCCATAGGGAAGAAAATAATTCTTTATCTTAAAGAATATTAAATTCCAGGATCAGGACATGAACATTTTTTGGCCCCATGATGAAGTTCTTTGGGACTGGATAATTTACCAATGGGAACAGAGGCTTTAAGAGATTGACATATAGGTTATAACGTTAGTCTTTTGAGGTCACTGGCCATTGATGTAGGGGAATTTGAATGGAAAGGCATCCCCAGAAAAATTCACTCCTGCTTTCTTATGCATAACTCTATGGCTAATGAAACTGGCTCTAGTTGTCTGAGATCAGGTTTCAGCTCCATTCCCCATATTTCTTAGGGATGTGTGCCTGCTGTTAGTATGGCATGGTGGAAAGACCACTGGCTTCTAAGTCATGGAGAGCTGAATTCTAGTCCCAGACTATATGACCTTGAAAAGACCACTTCTCCAGGTTTCAGTTTATTTCTCTATAACACAAGTGATTTGGACTAAATGATCTCTAAGGTCCTCTACATCCAGGGTCATATTCAGTCAAAGATGAGGAAAAGCTCTTCAAACTGATGGCTACTATGACACGTTTCTGTTGTTCTACTGCTATGGACCATTTCTGATCCATAAATAATTATTTGACTTTTAAAAAATATATCAGCATATCATGAGACACCAATATGCAGTTGAATTTGAAAAATATTTAGTAATTTCCATAATGGTCTAATAAGATACATATCTAACATTAATTTTTAAAATTACATAATACCTACATTTGAGAGATACAAAACAAAGGGCTCTGTGAGTTACAAGGAGGAAAGGTGCTACCAAAAGTGGGTATTAGGAAACACTTCATGGAGAAGATGGAATATGAGCTGGAGTTTAAAGAATAGATAGGGATTCATCAGTCAATGAAGGGGAAGAAATGTATTGCAGTCATAAAAAATAGCTGGAGAGAAGGTAGAGGGACAGAAAAGTGTGAGACATAGGCCAAGATGTCTAGGCATAAAGAATGTGGAAGAAAATAATATGAAATAAGACAGGAAAAATAGAGTAGTTCAAGATCGATTGTATATGGCCTTGAATACCAGGAAAAGGGGTTTGAACTATATGGGTATTAGGGATCACTAAAATTTTTCAGGTTAGGTTTAAATAGCCAGAAGTCTGTATAAGGAAGATATCTGGAAAAAGCATGAAGAATGAGTGAAAGACAAGAGAGCAACCCTGTTACAAAACTATTATAGTAGTTCAGGGTTGGAGTGGAGGGGTTATGAGGGCCTAGACCAGAGTAGTGGTAGTAGGAATAGAGAAGTGGGGAGAGATGTATGGGATGCTACAAATGTTGAACTGTTAGTTAGTCAACTAGAATCTATAAGCACTTTCTATATGCCAGGCACTGTGCTAAGTGCTGTGGACACAAAGAAAAGCAAAAAACCAGTCCCTGCTCTTGAGCAGCTCAACATATAAGGGGAAGACAACCTGAAACCAACTATGAACAAATGTATGTATATGTCTATAGGCATACATAAACATACACATATATACGTGGAGAGCTGTAGGTCCAGGATGGACTAAAAAGGAGGTCCAGGATGGACTGAAAAGGGGATGTGTGAACAGCTTAGGGAGGGCCTAGGCAGTATACTGAGAAAGGAGGAAGTTCAGAAGCCAACAGCTGAAGCAGCAGCAGTGGTGTGGCTCAGACCTCAGGTACAAAGCAGGGTCTTACTTTCAGCATCTAGCCCAGCCTGCAGAGGAATAATCAAGGCAAGAAATCCAGACCAAAGAGGAGCCTATAATTCTGCTGCTTTGAACCAACAGAGCTTTCCAGCTGGCTGGTAGGGGAGGAGTCTAGCATTAGCCAACTCAAACACAGTTAAGGATTGTGAAGAGCTCAGAGCAGGGAGTCAATGATTGGACTTTGCCCTGGATCAGACCCTTTGGGAGCAGTGAAAGCTTGAAAGTACTCAGCCTGGAATAACACAATTCTCAAAACCCAAAGAAAGCAGCAACAGAACTAGCCAACACCTTCCATTCAGAAATGTTGCAGAACCCAGCCGTAACATCAGGCCTGATATCAGGAAACAGAGTAGAAGAAAGGGCAGACAAAAAGGAACCACACCATAATGAACTATTATGGTGGCAGGTTGGCTCAAGAAACAAACACAGAAAAAGAGAATAACTCCAGCAAAAGCTTCAGGAAAAAAACACAGCTGGGGCACAAACTCAATGAGATTTCGTGGAACAGAAGAAACAAGAGTTAAAAAAAAAAGCCTAAAAATGTTTGTTTTCTCTTTGTAATAAATGGGATGAGGAAAAATAAGAAAAGAAATGAGAGCTATGGAAGAAAGAACTGGAAAGGGAATTAACATATTGGCACAAGAGATAAAACAAAACAAAATCTTTTCCTGTTTCCCAAGCAACAAACTCCCTGAAAATCTGAACAGATGAAACAGAAGTCAATGACTCCATGAGGCAACAAGAAATGTTAAAACAAAGTCAAAAATGCTGAAAAAAATGGAAGAAAATATAAAGTAATTCATAGCAAAAACAAGTGACTTGTAAAACAGATTGAGGAGAAAAGTTTAAGAATCGTTGGACTATCTGAGCACCACGATGAAAATGAGAGCCTAGCTATCCTATTTCAAGAAGTCTTAAAAGACTGAGGTCCAAATTTCTTAGAATTAGAGACCAAAGTGGAAATTGAAAGAATCCATCAGTTGCTTCATGAAAGAAACAGGAACATCATAGGAACATCATAACCAAAATCCAGAGCTTCCCATTCAAAGGAAAAATAGTGTAAGCAGCCCACAAGAAAGAACTGAAAAAGTACTGAGGAACCATGGGATCACACTCAGTTTAACAACCATTACTGTAAAGCAGCAGAGAACTTGGAATATCGTATCCAAGAAGGCAAAGGATATAGGTTTAAAGCCACAAATAACTTAACCAGGAAAACTAAGTATAATACCACAGAGAAAAAAATGGATCTTTATTGAAATGGAGGAATTCCAAACATTGCAGATGAAAAAACCAGAGCTGCAGAGAAACTCTGAAATTCAAACATAGCAGTGAAAAGGTAAATATGAATGAACAATGATAAAAGACTAAACAAGGACAAGCTTACATTCAAATATGTGGAGATGATACATGTGTCCCTTCTGAACCCTTATTATCATTAGGGTTCATAGAGCGCAATTAGATAAGACCTGGGAGTGGTTCTCTTATGTCTTGATTGTAAGAAAGGGAAAGAGGAATACATTAGGGGTGAGGGTGAAGATGGGGAGAAGGAAAAGGAAGGTTAGAGAAAACCCTCTCATATGATCAGGATATACAAGCAGACATTTATACAAACAAGGACAGGGGTGGAATAGAATGGCTGACATTTGAACCTCACTCTTATTTGAATTGGGTCAAAAGAAAGAAGAACACACACGCACACACACATACACACATACTTGAACACACACATGCCTACATGCCACAGAATTGGGTGCAAAAATACATTTTACTAAACAGAAAACTGTGAGAGAAAGCTAATGGGGAAATTAGAGGAAGGATAGATTAAGGGAGGGATTAGTCCTAAAGAAAACAGTCTCAAAGATTATACAAAAATATTCATAACTCTTTTTGAGATGGCAAAGAATGGGAATCTGTGGGAGTACCTATAAGCTGGAGAATGGATGAACAAATTATGGTACATAAATGTGATGGAATATTACTGTGCTGAACTCTTAGAGTAATGACCAATCAGCATTCCAGAGGGCTAATGCTGAAACATACTACTCACCTCCTGATAGAGAGGTGAAAGGACTCTGAATGCAGAATGAGACAATTTTTTTTTTTGGACATGGCCAGTGTGGAAATTTGTTTTGATTAACTATACATGTTTGTGATGAGTTTGTTTTTCCTGTGTTCTCAATTGTGGGAGGAGAGGGGGTTGAAGCAGAAGAGTAAGAAGGCAGATCTTGGTTGACTAAAATACAGTATTTTTTTAAAAAGTAAATAAAATTGGAATATGTCAGTATTAAACTAGATGAACACAAGGTATCTTCTAAAAAAAAGTTAGTTTAGAGCCTAATGTATTCAAATGCCTGCGCCCAACAGTCATGAATATGCTCGTGTCATTTGAGAATGAAGTCTCTAATGGAGTGCCTCCAAGGCTCTATCTTTGACCCTGTGCTGTTTAACAAATAACTTAGATGAAAATATGAAAGGCATACTTAGAATAAGCATCATTTTTATGATGTTTTAAAGTTTGCAAAACACTTCACTTACATCATTTGAGCTTTATAGCAACTCTGTGATTTAGGTTCTGTACAGGTATTATTTTTCAGATGAGAAAACTGAAAATCAGAGATTAAGTAGCTCCCCTATGGTCACACCAACGGGTAGATGTTTAAAGGATAGGTTTAAATCCAATTCTTCTTGCCTGAATCCATCATTCTGTTTCTATACTGCACTGTCTTTCCTACTCTTCTCCCCTTCACAGATGAAGAGAAAAGACAGTGTGACAAAGGGAATAGAGAATTGGTCTCAATGTTAGGAAGACCTGGATCTAAGCCCTGCCTCTGACATACATCAGCTATGTGACATTAGACAAGGAACTTAACCTCTTATTGCTCTAGGCAACTCTTTTTTTGGAGGCAATCAGGGCTAAATGATTTGCCCCAGGTTCATGAAACTAGTGTCGGAGGCTAGATTTGAACTCAGATCCTCCTGACTTCAGGACCAGTGCTCTACCCATTGTACCACCTAGTTGTCCCACCACTAGGCAACTCTTTTCAGACTAAAAATTGGAGAAAAACTGTCAACCTGTCTTGGTTGAGGGAGTTTCCTTATCCAGAAGTTCCCTATACCAATGAAATCATATATCTAGTTCCTATCTCTATGAAGCTAAGATAGAGGAAATCTACTGGACGACTGGATCAGGTTCCAAAAACATCTCAACTGACTATAGTCAAACCTAATAAGATACAATTTAGTGGCAATAAATGCAAAGGCCTCTCCTTGGTCTCAAAAACTCATAAGTACAATATGGGGAAAATGGGGCCAGGCAATAAATAATAGTAGCAGTTTTAACAGATATAAATTCAATGTAAGTCAACAGTTTAACATGACAGTCAAAAAAGCTAAAGTGATTTTAGACTTTGAAATACAAAGGCACAATGTCCACTATGAAGGGATAGACCTATTGTATTCTTTCCTGGTCAAAATGTATCTTAAAGGATTATGTTCAATTCTGGGCCCCATATTTCAAGTAGGATATTGACAAACTGGAGTGGTTCCCAACCACGCTAATGAGGGGACAAAAGAGCATGCCATACAACGACTTGTTGAAGGAACTGACGTTTTCTCTGATCACAGAAGCTTGACTTAGGAGAATCACGATAGTTTCATTCTAGCATTTGAAGGGTATGTGAAAGAGAAATTAGGCTTCAGTGGACAGTAAGGATGAATGGGTAGAAGTTGCAGAGAAGCTGATTTCAACTTGACATAAGGAAAAACTTCATAAGAAATAGAGGCTCAAAAGAAGGATGAGTTGCTTCAAAAGGTAATCCCTGGTAGCCTTCAAGCAGAGGCTGGATATTCACCTGTTGGATGACGTTGTATAAGAGATTTTCAGTCAGATATTGTTTAGACTGCATGACTATGATTGCATAAGTCCCAATGAACCTTGAAATTCTGAGATCTAAATGGTGGTACCAATGAGAGAAACAGCAAAGTCAGAATCAGATTTAGGGGAAAGATGATATGTTTTGGATTTGAGTTGGATATCTGAATGGGTTTATCTTCTAGGCTGGGGTGGGGAACCTGTGGCCTTGAGGCCACACATGGCCCTTAGAACCTCAAATGTGGCCCTTTGACTGAATCCAAACAAATAAATCCTGGAGACTTGTTTTGTGAAGTTTGGTTCAGTTAAAAGGCCACACTTGAGGTGCTAGAGGGCCACGTGTGTCCTTGAGGCTGCAGGTTCCCCACCCCTGCTTTAGGCAGGTGAAGATGCAAGCCTGAAGTTTAAGGGTGAAGATACAAATTTGGCAGTAATTTATAGAGGTGGTAATTGAAGACGTGGGAGTACATAAGAATGACAAAGGGCATGGGAGAGACAGACAGGCAAACAGAAAAGCTAAGGACAGGTTTTTTGGATTACTCAGCTTGAGGGGGCAATAAGAAGAAAAGAAAGTTTCAAAGAAAACAGAGAGAACTAGGATATTAGGTTATCTATGGAGCCAAGAAAAGAGAAAATATCCAGTAGAAAAAGGCACTCAATTGTGTCAAATATTACAAATTAAATAGAATGAAGATGTAAAAGAGCCATTGGATATGGTGATTTAGAAAGTAAATGGTGGCATTTGAGAAAACAGCTTCAGTAGAAGGGTACAGGCAGTGGCCAAATGACGGGGAGCCAAGGAGAGTCAGTGATGAGGAAATGGAAGCATTAGGGGTAGTCACACTTTTCAAGTTGAATCATCTGATGGTAGAACTAGAAAAATCTGAGAGGAGACAGTAGATACATCAAGTCAATGTATAAATGTGTACTTCTAACAGCAAGTGCTAGACTGCAAATTACTCAAAGTAGGTTCAAAGAACTAGTAGGATATGTTAGGAAGACCTGGATCTAAGCCCTTTCTCTCTTTCTGAGCAAACGCACTCTAAGCAGGAGAACGTACCAGACGTGTTCAAGCTTCCCTGTGTGCCACGAGCCAAAATCACGGCTCTTCGTGCTTTCTAGAGAAGAATCAAGGGGGATTCTTTGAACACGTGATTGCAGAATCTATTTTCTGGGCACCATGGATTTTCTTTCGATCTACAGCAGTTTCCATTACTGGTCATAAAGAACTCCAGAAGTCTGAACTACATCCATGATCACAAAAGTCTCCAAAGCAAGGGGAGATGGACGTGCTGACACACTCTTTGATTCACCTCACTCTTAAGTGCAAGTGTGTTGTAGTTTCTTGAAATGTCTCTTCACCATCACTCTCAGAACTAGGTGCAAGGATGAAAGAAAGAAAGGCATTGAGATAAAGAAATAAGACTCTAATTTTTATTTCTCTGGCACCTACCCAGCCAGTATTTCACAGATTTAAAGGTCAGTCAGTAGTATGCTGAATAATCAAGAGGATCAAACTGGAGGGAGAGGAGAAGAAAGAGGGAGGAGATATATAACAAAGAGACATGAAAGAAAGACCTAGACAAGGGGAATATATTCAAGAGAGGAAAAGAAAACACAGAAAGCAGAGGCAGAATAAGATGTAAAAAGATGAAATAAGCATTTTAAGAAGGCATAAAATTAACAATGTTCTCTCAGTCTAGCAGGTCCAGAATAAGGGTATGGCTGGCTAGGGAAGGGAGTTGGAGAGGAGGGGAGCTTCTGATAGGGGTAAACTTTTTCTGCTCTAATGGCCAGTGAAAATGGTGAGTAGCAGGAGGGGGAGCCAAGATGGTGGAGAGAAGACAGAAGGCTGTGTAATCTCTTCCTAGTTTTCCTCAGAAACAATGTTAAATCAAGCCTCTAAATGGTTATTAGCGTGATAGAACTCTCAAAAAGATGGAATAAAACAATTTTCTAGCTTAAGATAACTTAGAAGGACTTCAGGAAAAGTCTGTCTTACTTGAGTAAAAGGAGAGTGTAGCCCAGCACAGGCAGTGTCCAGGCAAGTCAGCAGGAGATTCTTAGCCACCACACAGATAAGCAACTAAGGCCCCTCAGTTCTGGCTTAGCAGGCTAGTGGCACAGCAGGCCAGCTGTGAGGCCTCCAACCCCAGTACAAAAGGCAAATTGCCAGTCCTAGAACCCCAGCACAACAGGTACAGCTAACCCAGGCCACCCCAGCACAAGCAGGCAAAGCACCAAAGGCCCCAACACACAAAGCCAGTGAGTGACCAGACTTCTGGCCCCCAGCACAAGGGGCTTAGGACAGTGCCCCCTGCTCCCCAGGAGCAGAGTTCAACTTTTAAAAATGAGAAAAAAACAAAAAAGACCTGTAATCATAGAAAGCTACTATGGTAACAGGGAAGAACAAAACACAAACTCGGAAGAGGACAATGTCAAAATGCTTACATATAAAGCCTCAAAGGGGAATATGAATTGGTCTCAAGCCCAAAAAGTCTTGGAAGAACTCAAAAAGGATTTTAAAAATCAAGTGAAGTAGAATAAAAATCAGGAAAAGAAATGAGAGTTATGCAGGAGAACCGTGGCAAAAAAAAAAAAAAGAGTCAACAACCTGAAGCACAAAAATCAAAACAACTCCTCTAAAAGTAGAATTGGCCAAATGGAAAAGGAGATACAAAAGCTAACTGAAAAAAATTTCCTTAAAAATTACAACTGGGCAAGTGGAAGCTAATAACTCTATGAGACATAAAAAATCAGTCAAACAAAACCAAAATAATGAAAAAACAGAAGAAAATGTAACATAGCTCATTGGAAAAACAACTGACCTGGAAAACAGATCCAGGGGAGATAATTGAAGAATTATTAGACTACCTGAAAGCCATGATCCAAAAAAGAGCCTGGACAGGACCTTTCAAGAAATTATCAAAGAAAGCTGCCCTGATATTCTAGAACCAGAGGGTAAAACAGTCATTGAAAGAATCCACTGATCATCTCCTGAAAGAGATCCCAAAATGAAAACTCCAAGGAACATTGTAGCCAAATTCCAGAATTATCAGGTCAAAGAAAAAATACTACAAGCAGCCAAAAGAAACAATTCAAATATTGTGGAAGCACAGTCAGGATTACACAGGACTTAGCAGCTTCTACATTAAAGAACTGGAGGGCTTGGAATATGATATTCTGGAAGGCAAAGGATCTTGGATTATAACCAAGAAGTAACTACCCAGCAAAACTGATCATAATCTTTCAGGGAAAAAGATGGACATTCAATGAAATAGAGGACTTTTAATCATTTCTGATGAAAAAACCAGAGCTAAACAGAAAATTTTATCTTTAAATACAAGACTCAAGAGAAGCATAAAAAGGTAAAGAAGAAAGAAAAAAAAAATCCATGTTACACAATAAGGCTAAACTGTTTATATCCCTACAGGGAAAGATGATACTTGTAACTCTTGAGAACTGTATCTCAAAAGAAAAAGAAATTGAGGAAATAAAAATAAAGAAACAAAACTATCATTCTTTGCAGATGATATGATGATATACTTAGAGAATCCTAGAGAGTCAACTAAAAAATTGCTTGAAACAATTAACAACTTCAGCAAATTTGTAAGATATTAAAAGACATAAATCATCAGTATTTCTATCCTAGCACCAAAAGATAGAAGGAGAAATTCCACTTAAAAAACTGTAGACAATACAAAAAATTTGGGAGTCTGTCTGCCAAGACAAACCTAGGCATTATATGAACACAATCACAAAACACTTATCACACAAATACAGTCAGATCTAAACAACTGGAAAAACATCAATTGTGAATGACTACAGTAATCTGTTGTTTGATAAACCCAAAGACTCTAGTTCCTGGCATAAGAATTCACTATTTGACAAAAACTCCTGGGAAAACTGGAAAATAGTATGACAGAAATTGGGCATCATCTATAGACATCTCACAACCTATACTAAGATAAGGCTGAAATAGGTACATGATTTAGACAAAAAGGGTTATGCCATAAACAAATTAGGAGAGCCAGGAATGGTTTACCTGTTCAATCTATGGAGAAGGGAAGAATTTATGACTAAATGAGAGATAGAAAACATGAAATGCAAAATGGATCATTTTTATTGTATTAAATTTAAAAGGTTTTACACAAACAAAACTAATGCAACCAAGATTAGAAAGAAAGCAGAAAGCTGGGAAATAAATTTTATAGCCAGTGTTTCTGATAAAGGCCTCATTTCTAAAATATATAGAGAACTGAGTCAAATGTATAAGCATACAAGTCATTCCCCAATTGATAAATGGTCAAAGAATATGAACAGGCAAATTAAAGCCATCTATAATTGTATGAAAAAATGCTCTAAAACACTATTGATTAGAGAAATGTAAATTAAAACAACTCTGAGGTACCACCTCACACTTATCATGTTGGCTAATATGACAGAAAAGGAAAATGATAAATGTTGGAGAAGATGTGGGAAAACTGTTACATGAAACTATTGGTGGAGCTGTAAAATGATCCAATCACTCTTCGAGAGCAATTTGGAACTATGCCCAAAGGGCATACTTTGCCCCAACAATACCACTATGAGGTCTCTATCCCAAAGAGATCATAAAAAAAAGGAAAAGGACCCACATGTTAAAAAATATTTAAAGCAGCTCTTTTTATTGTGGCAAAGAGCTGGAAATTGAGGAAATACCCAACAACTGGGGAATGGCTGAAAGTTGAGGCATATGAATGTAATGGAATATTATTGTTTTTTAAGAAATGATGAGCAAGTGGATTTCTGAAAAACCTGGAAAGATTTACATAAAGTGATACTGGGTGAAGTGAGCAGAACTAGGAGAACATTGTACACAGTAATAGCAACCCTGTTTAATGATCAATTGTGACAGACTTAGCTCTTCTCAGCAATACAATAACCCAAGATAATCCAAAAGACTCATGATGGGAAATGCTACCCATAGCCAAAGAACCATGGAGCTTGAATGCAGACTCAAACATACTATTTTCATTTTTTCTTTTTGTTTTTTCTTTCTCATGGCTTTTCCCCTTTGCTCTGATTCTTCTTTCACAACATGACTAATGGTTTAACATGATTGTACATGCATAACCTATATCTTATTTCTTGGTGTCTTGGGAAGGGGGAAAAATTTGGAACTCAAAGTCTTATCAAAAAAGAATATTGAAAACTGTCTTTACATGTAATTGGGAAAAAATAAAATACTAATAAGTGCAAAAAAAAAAACCAAGCAAATTTGTGAAGAGTGAATGCAGGAGGTAAAAGTTGTTGGCTTTGCCCTTACATAGACATTCTCTGGTATTATAGATAAACATAACTAACTGGATGGTGGATACAACAGATGCTTTTCCTAATGCTGACCCCAAGTTTACTAAAAGTGTCAATTTTCTAGGAAAAGATAGGAAAACTAAAATTTTAGTCTTAAATTTTAACACTGACATTAAATAAAGAATATAATTTCTCATAAGACTGAAAACAGATCAGTGAATGTTATCACCATTATGTAAATCAAAGGCCTTTTCTTCATCTTTAATTTTCAACAGCTAGATAAAATTTCTAGGAGAAAAATTCTGATTTGGTGAGGGTTATGCTGCATATTACTAACAGAGTTGGTGAAATAGATATAAAAATAAATTAGTTTTCTAATAGTTATATTTGTCCTGAAGTTTTTATTTTGGAAAACTCTTAATTGTCATGGGTTTTCTTAAACAGAAAAAAGTTATGGTTTTTATTCTACTGATCATGTATATGCATATATGTAGATAAATGTCTTATCTGTCATAATATGTACATATATATATTTAATTAAAGTGGTGAATCCAGTTAAAATACTAATCCTGTTGAAGAAAAAAGATACCAGAACAAGTGTGTTTCTTCTGTCACCTTGGTACAGCCAGTATTTAACTTTTCTATCTATTCTTCAGCCTCAAGTTATACCACAGTATCTGATACTAAAGTAGTATATACTGTGATTTCAGTATGTAAATGAGGGAGTTCTCATCCTGAAAAATCACAAAAGTCTTAATGAAATATCAAAAAAAAGGCATCACCATTAACATTTTTTTTTAGATAATCAGGATTAAGTAACTTGCCCAGGAACACAGAGCTAATAAGTATCTGAGACCAAATTTGAACTCCAGTCCTCTTGACTTCAGGACCTGTGTTCCATCCACTGCATCATCTAGGTGCCCCACCATTAACATTTAATACTTTTGGGGATACCAGTCATAGAAGCTAGATCCATTATCAAGCCTTAGAATTCACCAGAGGCCAACAGGATGGAGGCTGGCCCCAATAACTCTAATGTGCTTAAATTTCTCCCATGGTACTTCTAACATCAAGCATTACTCTTAACATTAAGAAGAGGTGGAAAAGAAATGAGTGTGGAGGTAAGAACAAATCCAGGAAGTAAATGAGGACTCCTACAGGATTAGTATGAGCAGTAATAGCTTAACAGCAGGTCAGGGAATAATTTGTCAGGCAAACATCACCTAGCAGGATGGGGCACTTGTGCCACTAAATTCTACATTTGGATATCCAAAAGATCAGGTCTCTACTCCAGGTCTCCATTTCCTGCCTCTTTTCAAAAGGGTGAATTGGAGGTGGACATAACCTTTTTACAGAGATTTTTAGGGAAGTTTATCCATTTTCTTCCATTTATCACTTCCCACTGCTTAATAATCAAAGACATTTTTGACGGTGGCTGGTAGACAAAAGGCTCTTAATAAATACTTGTTGACTTGTTTGCTACTCTAGGAAACTCCTTAAGGCACAGTACATTAACCAATAGTTAAGTCAATACTCTGATTTAAACTTTTGATCAACTGTTCACCTCCATTTCTTAATCTTTTACCTTTTTTTTTATCCCTAGCACTTAACACAGTCCCTGCCACATAGTAGGTACTTAATAAATGTTTATTGATTGCCTCAAGGTTTACATGCATAAGATCTCTTTTCTGTCAAAGTTCAAGTAACTAAATAGGAAGAATACTTATTTCAAGTAATTGCTTTTGGCCCTCCCTAGAGGGGCCAACTCCAGAAACTTTCAGAGAAACTGCATAGATACAGTCTGGACTCTACACAGTCCTAGAGGACAAGACCAAGAGGATGCTCCTAACCATGTAGCTGGGAGAGGTAATGAGTTCACAGCGAGTTCAGCTGAAGTTTTTTGCTTGATTTCAGGATCAGCGTTAATATAAATATAGTAGAAAACATTCCTGTTAAGCCCACCATAAATGAGAACTCATGGTTCACTGATTTTATCTTGGTTCTGTGCCTTTCACTGTATGCCCAGCCCTTAGCACAGTGACTGGCATATAGTAAGGGCTTAATAAATGATTGTTGACTGACGGAAGCCTGACTTTTCAAACTTTCTAGTAACTACAGTTTGGAATGACACAGCTCACTTTCTCCACCCCAAACCCAACCCCCACTGTGGGACTAAGGTAAGAAGGAGACGGGGGGGGGGGGGGGGGGGGGGGGGGGGGGGGGGGCGCAGGCGGGGGGGAGCGAGAGGGAAGGGGGACGGGACTACACAGGGAAGGTGGAAATAAGAGAAAGAATCAAACACTTAAACTGCTTTATGCCAGGGAGATTGATTGGACGTGTTTCAACCTGGCATCTCCCGGTCCAGAACAAAAGCGACTGGGGCCAAGAAATGGAAAGAGGGCAAGGAGAAGCTCAAGAGGAAAGAAGACTGGGATGGGAAAAAGAGACTAGAAGTGTGTGTGGGGGGGGGGAGTGGAGGGGAATTAGCAACTGCCCACCCTAGACCTAGTTTTTCAAGAGTTCCCAAACCACCACGGAGCCCCTTCTTGCACAGCAAGCGCTGCTCCAAACGTGGCCCCAGGTGGGGAATGTGGGTGGGGGTGCCACGTTGGGTGCCCATCCCGCGCCTCCCCAGGTCCGGCCGGCAGCTGAGACTCAGTTCTCCTCCCTCTCTCCGCCCCTCATCTAGACCCAGCGGCCAGCCTTCAGGGCTCCGTTACCCGCCCGGCAGGTGAGGGTACGCCCCACCTCGACGTCAACTTACCTGTAAGCAGAGGGTCCTCGGCAGAAGCCATGGAAGCGGGGTGGGGGCGCACCAGTACCAGGGGCTGGGGAGCCCGCTGGGAAATAGGGAAGCGTGGGGAAAGGGGGGCGAAAGGAAACTGGAAGGAAGACTGGGAAAGGGAAGGATGGAAACTCCAGCTTTCCCGGTCGGTCTGATAAAAACACCCCAACTCCTCCTCCTCCTTGTGTCTTCGCTGGCTTCTTCCTTGTACTCACTTCCTGCTTGGGCATGAAGAGGAGCCCCCTCTTGTGCGCGTCTCTAGCTCCCTCCCCCCGATAGGTTCGGAGCTGGAATGGGGGCTCCCCGCCGCTATCCCTGCCTGCCGGCGCTCCAGCTCCGGCCCCGCGGGCCGCTAGCCCTGCCTACCCTTTGCCAGCTGAAGCCGAGCGCGTCAGCTGCCCGCTGCGGACTCCCCTTTTTGTCGCAGCCGATGCCCCGAGCCGCGATGACTGATCCCGCAATTGCCTCAATTAGCTGCAGCTCAGGTCCGGGCTTCTTGATTTGTACCGTAAACCAAATGATTAACCTTAGCCAACCGTAGCCGTAGTACCACTATTTTAGGCAGACCGCAATAAACTTTACTGGATGCTACCCTAGTTAGGACTCCAGAGCTACCTGTGTGCAGCTGACATGGTTTGTGATATATACGGTAGTCTGATATTTAAGCAATTTCCTGATCTTTATGTAGACGGAGTTCTGATGCATGATAGTACATGCTAATAATTTCTATTTTGATTTTTTTCTTTTTTGCCTTAGTCATTACCTGACCTCCCCCGGGGAAGTACTACAACAAAGAGAATGAAAAGATGATACTCATTGCGAAACTCATTAGCAGTACCTAGGCCTTTTACTGAAGTAGCTCCTGTGAGTTAGTGTGGAGATGTTTAATTCCTATAAGAAAGCTTAGGATTTAATTTATAATGAGGAACAGATCTAAAATTGGAAACAACTTCAGAGGGATCTAATTCAAGACCTTCATTTTACAGGTGAAGAAACAGACTCATTTGGGTTAAAAGACTTACCCAAGGTCACACAGGTAGAAAGGATAGCTGAGACTTAAAAGGGATTCCTTAGTAACCAGGAAAGCCCTCCCTCCTCACCTCACCACATCTCATGGAATTTTTTAGCTTTCTTCAAAGTTCAGCTCAAATGTCTTCTCATGTGAAGCCTACCTTAATCTCCCCAATATAGACCCCAGTTGCTAATACCCTTCTGATGAAAATCAGCTTGCATATATTTTGTATTTAATTTGCTACATACATGTTCAATAAAATGTAATCTCTTGGAGGTCAGGGACTGCTTGGCTACTGATTGATCTCAAAAATTAGCACATAGCATTTAATAAATGTTGCTGAATTGAATCAAATCAGTATATTTTGGTCTGGACCTATGACTATTGGTGTAGGGAACTCTTGGTGTGGAAATTTCTCATAACTTGTGTTCTCAGAGTTGCCTGAGATAGTGAGAGGTTAAGTAATTTACCCAGTGTCACAAAGCTAGTATGCACCAAAGGTCACAGACAAGACTTGAACTCAGGTCTTCCTAAGTCCAAGATCAGCTGTATATCTATTAAACAATGCTGCTGAAAGGCATAGGTAGACAGAGACAGACACACAGATAAATAGACACATACATATTTATATGTATGTACATATATATGTGCATGCATGTATATGTCACACTAGTATATATGTATGTATATATAGAGAGGATATACTTAAATTAATTATATTTCCAAGTATTCATAAAAGCCATTATTAATCACAAAGCTTCCATGCATATGTGGTGACATTGAAGTAAACAGAAGTTTGGAGGGATTATATCCCCTAACTGCCATTCATATTTAGGAAGACAAGGATGAAACTGACTACAAACAAGTAATTTCTTGCCCTTTACCACAAGAAATTGTTTATAAAGGATGAACACTGCCTAAAAATGGGATCTGTACCATTTTATAGCATTTTAACGTCACAGATTAAGTACACATTTAACACCAATCACTTCACAAGCATTTATCAAACCCTTACTATGGGCTAGGTATTGACCTACTCACCTGGTCTGATCTACTCAAAAAGAACCAGCAAATGACTGACATACCAGCTTCATGTCCAGGGAGAGTCTCTCTACTTAGCCCAGGCTGCTTTGTAGTCCTGAGTCCCATAGCACTCTTAGAAGATGTCTTCTTGAGTCTTCTTCAGAAATGTGCCACAGATGAAACAATACATTAATCAAAGAGATGAGGTTTTAAAAACGGAAAAAATTCTCTGTGTAGGGAAAATAAAAGAGCCTAAATGAAAAGTCTCTAGGGAAACTGTGGGTGGGAAGACAAACTTCCTCTCCCTCTGCCCTATGATGGAAAGGGAAATTTTTTAAATGGGTAATTTGTATTGTTGACCAGTTGGGGAGTTTGTATTGTGGTTCTGCTTTTCTCATAAAGAGGCTAATTTTTGAGATCAATCAGCTGAAACTACTTCTAATCAACTAAGGAGATCTTGCCATTAATACAACCTCAATGGATGCCCCAAAACTTCTTTTGGTTGCCTTGACTCACAACTATAAACCTCTAAAAACAAAGATTTTGTAACCGGAACTCTAAATCTTGCACTAGAATTCACTTATAACTCTGATGTCTTATTATGCCAAGTAGAACCTGGTAGTAAGGGAGTGTGTGTGTGTGTGTGTGTGTGTGTGTGTGTGTGTGTCTTTTTTTTTTTAAATGAAGATTGGATCAAGGACAAACCTTAGTATTTCCAGTTTTCTCTGATTCCTGTTAACTTCCTCAGGTCTCACTCAGTACCACCATTTATAAAATAGAATGCATGTAAAAGGGATAATAATAATTAAACTACCACATGGGTCACTATGAAAGAGGAAACTAACAAAATATTTGGCTGGCTGGCACATATACCAAAATTAAAATAATTAAAAAATTCACAGAACAGGAAAAGGTTCACAGGAAGACAGATGAGCAGGATAACTATGAAATTGATGCTGAATTTATTATATATTTTACAAATAAATAAATATGTAATAGTACAGAGGTTCTCAACTTGAGGTCCTTGAATTTTTTTTTTATTTTGGTAACTGTATTTCAATATAATTTACCTCCTTTGTAATCCTCTGTATTTATTTTATGTACTTAGAAACATTATTCTGTGAAGGGGTTCATAGGTTTTACTAGACCACTGAAGAAGTCCATGACACACAAAAGGTTAGGGAGCCCTATACACATATTCATGGTTTCATGTACAATCTTCTTTCTGTTCTTTTTACATGGAGAAGTTCATATTTGTCAAGTTTAGACTAAATTTTTTTAAAAGGATAACAAAGTGAGAAAAAAAACATTGCAAAAATAAAATACTGTATACAGGTACTCAGTAATTATCTTCATTTTTACTTGAGAACACTAAAAATGGATAAAATAATCAATCAATGCAAAAAAATTTCCCTGAAACTAACCTCTCTGATCCACTAGGGTTTCCTAAGAACTTGGTTTTTAATTTTTTAAATTTTTTTTTTTTTTGGAGTGGGAAGGTAGGGCAATTGGGGTTAAGTAACTTGCCCAAGGTCACAGGACTAGTTTTTTGTGTCAAATTTGAACTCAGATCCTCCTGATTCCAGGGCTGGTGCTCTATTCACTGTGCCACCTAGCTGCCCCCTGAACTTGTTTTTTTTATACAAACTCAAGTTGATGGCATTCCATTTCTTCTACATTAAACATTTTATTTTCATTGAATCTTCAGAGCAGAGCCTATGCCTAATTTAATTTGAATCTCCTTTCTGCTGACTGCCTGGCAAGAAGAGGCAATTAACAGATGTCTGTTGAATCAGCATTGATTTGTTGACTATAAGAACTTTAATTGATTTGTGTCAAGCATTTCGATTATTCTAAAAGGAACTTTTTTTGTCAATGGAATTCCAGTGAACTCAGTCTATAACCTAAGAGACACACCTCATAGTTTCACCAGGGGTGTTCGTCATGTCCTTGACATTAGATATAGTTTACCTTTGCATGTGAGTAGCACCATGGTCTAGCTGTGTGATCCTGGGCACATTGTGATATCTTGACCTTCCCAGGAATTGGATCTACGTTCCAAAGTCACAGAAGTCCACTGGCAAGACAAAAGTCAGGACGACTGGCAATAACCCTGGATGCAGTGGATGACCTTGTTGTCGTTGATGTCTGACCATGTTGTAAGGGCTCCAGAGCATCAGTTTCAGCTGCCTTTGATGTTTTTGGAACAAATTGGTCTCATCCACCAGTTTCATTGAAGGAAGTCTTCACATGCTTTGGGTAGACACCCCCCTGATTTCATGGATAGCTTGTGGCTTATCTGTTACCAACCTGATTTAGCCTATCAGTAGTGATGGTTTTACTGGGGTGTGGCTGCTGCACATACTGCATACGGCTTCTTGGAACCACAGGTGAGAGTGGAGTGCCTGGCCAATAAGTACTTAATAAATGTTTACTGACTGATTATTGAAACAGTCATGTTAGTTTTGTTCTTGTACTGAAATTGAACCAATATTTATCACGGTACTTCTCAACTTAGTGGGAGGGGATAACAGAATCGTCAAAGAGGGAATAAAAGAATCATCAAATAACTTTTTAGGAGAAGACTAAAATATAATGGGAAACGGGGGAGAGACAGGAGAAATACCTTATTTTTTTAAAAAAAGATATTTTTTTGTTTTTACATCACCTTCACTTTACAATATCTTTCTCCCTCTTCCTACCATACTATGTTCTTATAATAAAGAATAAACAGAAAAGGGAACAGGGAAGCAGTTCAACAAAACTACCAACACATCAACCAGTCCAACAACCAAGTTCACGTGCCTGGAATGCACTCCCTCTGTCTCTTCCTTCCCTTTAGATGCAGCTCAAACACCATTTTCTGCATGAAGTCCTCCCCCCCAACTGCTTGTGTCTCTCATTGTATTCTATTCTGCATTCAACTACTTTGTATATATTTTTATTTATTCACTTTATATTTATGCTACACATATATATATTTATATAGCTACTTGTCTCTCCCATCTCCTTTCATTCTTTGTTCTTATATTCCTTGTTGCCTACCAGCACAGTGCCTGGCACGTAGTAGGTTATTAATAAATACTTGATGATTGATTGATTGATTCTATAGTATATTCAATGTTCCAAATCCATACTTTACCAACTCTGGAAAGAAGGGCTTAGAGGTGCATTCTTATCTCTCAGAAAAAAATTTTAAAACATACACTAGAGAAGTCTCAAATAATATAGCTCTGCTGAGACCTGCTGAAATTTAAGTTAGCAGATAGAATAGTGTGGTATGTGATACACATAGATTAGGTAAATTTAGGTACTTGGAATTTCTAATGGTAAACCTGACTAATTTTATATCCCATTTAAGTCTAGTACACAAAGCATTTTGTGAATATGCCTTTGATGAAGGAGGTGTAAAACTAGAATGCAGTGCTAATTTAGGTATATTTATTTATTTGTCAATTTATTCAACAAACCATTTTTTCATTTGGTATAGTAACCCCGTGGCAGGAGTAGGTGCAGGGTCTTGGAGACTATGAAGTTACCCAAATCTCAGAATGAATTTCCACATAGGATGCCTTTACATATTGGCACCATTTTCAAAGGCCTTTGTGAAACAGTATTTGAAGAAGTTGTTAGAAAGTAAAATAAAGATTTCTCCCATAAAATGTAGTCTGCTTTAGGTCAGGGTCTATTTTATTTTTGTCTTTGTAAGTCTGGTGCTTACATAGAGTATACTGAATAAATGCTTGTTTAATAAATTCATGTACATATAATTCATTCATTCAATATGTGTCTATTGAACTATACATTCAAGGCTGTAGGGGTAGGCCCTGAGAGGGATATAAAATAAATGTAATATCTAATATATCTTTTAGGACTATGTAAATAGAAAAATATACTGTAGAACACAGCCTGTGTGTTAGTTGATGTTTGCTTTACTTTTTCTTATTGTTACAAAAGAAGGTTCATTGGACAGGGATGAGGGAAATATTTCAAAATTGCTATGATTTTGGTAGATAGATCAATTGGACATTTATTAAACTCTTATTATATGCCAAGCACTGTGCTAAAGGCTGGTGATATAAGTACAGTCTAGCTACTCTCAAGGATTTTACATTCTAAGAACTGAACAGGATTATGAAGGTCCAAAATTTTCAGGAAACTGAAGGAAGCCCACAGGTTAAATATCTTGCCAAAGATCACAAAGGATAGGTAGGTTGGAACTAGATTATGGAGAGCCTTAACTACCAGCCTGAGGAGTATGGACTTTATCTCATAAGATACTTGAAATTTTTGAGAAGGGAAATGACTTGATGAAACCGATCTTTTAGGAAGATTAATATGACAGCAGGGCTTAGGAGTAAACAGACATGTTTGTAAAATGTAAAATGTTCTTTAATTGTGAGTTCTTAATATTATTAGTTTGTAAAATGTGGGATAATTCCTATTCTTGAAAACTTTAAGTTCACTTAATGGAATGGCTGTTTTTTCTTTTAGCATTAAGTTGACAAGCCAAGAGTTTTACCACTTACTTGATTCTTCTTTGATAAGCTTGTAACCTTCCTCTAAAGATACTGAAGCACTTAAAGAGCCTTTCTACCTTTCTAAGTAATAGTAGATTAAATCTTCAATGCTTACTCATACTTTTTTACATTAAATTACTCAGTGCAGAGGCACAGTCAAGTTGGAAACCACAGTGCCTGCTCTGCCTTTCCCACAGGAGGGGGGAAGGTAATCAGTGGTTGATTCTCAGTACAGTAAACTATTTAAAACACTCACCATCAAAAAGGTCAGTAGGAAAAAAGAAGAGGAAAGAAGATCTGGGATATGGAGACTATAAGACAATAGGCATTTATTAAACACTTATGTTTAAATGCTTGTTGACTTAAGAAAATACTTCCACAGAAATCTCAGAGCTGTCATTCTCCATGTGTTCCTTTGTTCAACTGGTTGTGGGTCATTTCTATTGGGTGGATAACTGGGCTCAGTCTTTGACTTCAGAAGGTATGTCCTATTCAGTATCTTTTTTATGAAAGACCTTTATTCCTATCCAGCTCAGCTTTGACCCTTCCTATCCTTATTTTCCTCTACTTTTATACTCCCACTATACCTTCTACATAATCCCCATTTTCGTTGTTGTTAATGTATTGAGACTCTCCTCCTACATGTGTCATGGAAATGTCCTTGTGGTATCAAGGAGGACAGAATAGGCTTCTCCAGTCTGTTCTTTGCCATCCCTTCACCAAGGGATATTTTAATTGCTTCCTGGAGGGGAAGCAAGAGTTTGGGGCCAAATGCTTGACCACTCTGCTCTCTTCAGAAAGAGGGGATACCAGGCTAGGATTAAATGTGTCTGGTCCCTTAAATATCAATTAGTCTAGCAGCGGTTCTCAACCTGTGGGTCGCGACCCCTTTGGGGGTCAAACGACCCTTTCACAGGGGTCACCTAAGACTATCAGAAAACACATATTTCCTATGGTCTTAGGAACCGAGACATTGCTCCCCTATCCGTCTCCAGGCGGATTCACCCACATGCAGATACGCCCACATATGAGTATTAAAGGGTCGCGGCATTAGGAGGATTGAGAACCACTGGAAGGGATGTGGCTTTTAGGTTCAAGCTAAACTTCTGATCAGATGTTTCTTAACGGGGAAAGGAAGACCAAAGCTTTATATCCAAGGCTTGATCCCTTTACCACCAAATATGTTTCACAGTGAACCCTTACATAGCAGGTAGCAAAGAAACTCATTTATCCAAGTTGAAAGCAAAACAGAAATCAGAGAAAGTATACTTTAAGAGAATATATACCAGACAATTCAGAGTGAAGGAGTTCTCCCATTAGGATCAAGATAACTCAGCTGAACCAAGAGAGAAAATCTTAGATCTCACCCAAGGGGAAATTCCCTGAAGTCTCTAGTGCAGCCAGCTGAGGATAGGGACGTGATGGAGACCACTACCTCCTCTCATGTCAGCTTCCTCCCATAGTTTTATTCTCCCTTCAGCAACCTGAAGTGGGGTTGGCATCGTCCAGCTTTTCTCTCAAAGCTGGAAGCCGGAAGTGCCCAAAGCAACTACAAAACCTGATGAACTTGAAGAGACTTTTGAGACCCAAAGAAAGTCTGAAGAGAGAAAGACAGAGCTCTCCTCTTGGCTGCTCTTACCAGCTCCACTCTACCCTTTATGCAGGTATGGAACACTGATCTACAGGAGCAATGAGGAGAGAGTCCTGCACCAATGAGCTTTGGGACCCAGGTTACATTAGCTAACTCCTTCATTCTCAATCTCTTTTTCTCATACTCCAACTATCTGGCCCTTACAGATAACTGAGGCTTTCTCCTCATTACTTAACACACCTGCTTCAGTGCTAGCTGCTCCTTTTTTTCAGGTTCCTTCCCGCCCCACCAAGCAAAGAGGCAGAATCAGCATATTCCTTTCTCATCGTTTTCATTTCTAGACTCCTTTTTTCACTATCTCTCTTCCAAGACATTCTCCCTTCTTCCTCAGTGAATTCAGTACCTATCTCACAATCTGATTTTCCACCCCAACATTTATTTTTGCTCATTTGTTATTCACATCGATGATGCCGATCTCAGTTTATCACCTTAACCCCTCCATAATTCCCCACCCCCACACAACTCCTATAATCTCTTTACAATCTTACTCAGTTACCCACAGGGCTTGTCATACTTCAACATCAGCCCAAACTGCTTTCCCATCCAAGTTCTTGAACTCTTGAAATTTTCATTGCTGATTATAATATGCTGTCCATTCCCTTCTCCCCTTCTTTTACTCCTTTTACCATTACCCCTATTCTGCCCTCACTTTTCTCCTAGTCTTGACTTGATAGCTAATGGCTCAATAGGGCCCTGTATGTCTATAAATATAGGGTCTCCCCATCTATAAATCACTTGTACCTTATCTGAACACTGTTCAGGACCTTCTGAACCTCTACCCTAGATAATTTACACCATTTTATTTCTTAGCTCCCACTTTCAAGCATCTGCAAACTGATAGAGTAAATCACAAAATGAAAGACTGGATCCACCAAAATTTCATCTTTATAAACTTAACTGGACCCTGAATCCTTTTATTCACGTCAATCAATCAACAAGCTAATGAGATCTTACAGGTTAATGAGGTTATCCCAATAATGAGCTTTATGGTGCATAATGGAGTGATCAATCAGAGAAGTCCCAAAGTAGTGTAGTCAGGTGAGAAAGAGTTGACATCTGAGCTGAGCTCTCCCATTAAATGGAGATATATAATATTGATCTGGTAATGAAGATTTGAATTTTTTGATTCCTCTGAAATGCTAATTCACTTCCTCCTACACTCCTAATTTTTCCTATGATACCTTTTACTCTTTGGATTATTTAGCCCATTGGTGCTGTTTGCCATTTTTACAGTCACTTGGACACTGTATAATACGTTTTTTCTTTTCAAAAAAATCAAACAGAAATACTCCCCCCTCCCATATGTTTATATCTGTATCTTAGACAACTGACATGAAAATAAACATTTCATTTCTTCCTCTTTCATCTCTATCTAAATGTTTAAAATTTTTGCCTTTTGGTCAGTTAACAAGTTGAATACCCTACCTATTTCTGGGGTTTCATGAAGGAATCATACAAATTCTTCCCTTTTATTTTATGTTTAGGCTCAAATTTTTAGAATATATATATATGTATATATTTTTAGTTCTAGTCAATGTTCTTTGCTCTTTGGAATATCATATTCCAATTTCCCTTTGATTTCTTGTATAAGATACTGCCTCTTGAAGGTGATGCCTTTTCTTCATGGAACAGTTTTGTGCTGAAAGGAGCACGAAAATACTTTTGGGTAAAGAAGAAAAGGTATATCAACTGTTAAAGGATTTAAGATGTTGCCTTTTTAATAGATGAACATTTTGATGCCTGAGAAGAGTAGGCAAAGAAGTTTGAAAAAACAGTTGTCAGATGGGATTTGACCAGTTTGGGGCAGAAGATGTAATGTGGCATTACGTGCATATAAATATAAAGACTTAAACACCCTGTGAAAGCTGTAGAGTTATTTTTTGTTTGCATGTAAATAGTGTGATGGCTTGCAGGTGGCAGAGAAAGAATTCTTTATTTATTAGAAACTAAGGGAAAGTGAATGTGAAGAAACAGTTTCAAAGATTGAAAATGGATATTGGTCTGGGCTGAGAACTTAGAGCTACGGGGTATTTTGGTCTCTCCACTCATTTGCATATAACTGTTTTGAGACAAGAAAGTAAACCAAAAAAAGAAATGATAATTCATATAACTACTTGGAAACTGAGGGCTAATTTTTAAAAGTTCATTGATTTTGTAAGAAGAAATTTGATAATTTGTTATCTTTTAAATAAAAAGTGAGTCACTGAGCTCCAGGAGGCTATGATTTAAGCCAATTAATAATACAGAAGATAAGAGGCTGAAGCTAAGGCTGAGCAGAAGAGTAAAAATCACGGAAAGTAAAGACTGGAGAAATAATGGCGAGTGGGAAAGTAGAAGAGCAATCGGCTAACAGAAGGCTTTAACTGGAGGTAAGCTCCACTTCACTGGACAAGAGCTTCATTTCCACATGTTGCTCTTCAGCACCCCCTAGAGCTTAAGATAGGTGAGGTTTCTCAGAAGTGCTTGGTGCCCTTTGATATCCCCTCTCTGATCAGAAGGGCAATGAGGAAAGGAGAAAGAGGCATCTCAACTGTTACATAAAGAAGAGATGCTGAGATTTTAATTGGAAGATATAGAATCCAGCCAATGAGGCTGGTTTGCCTTGCTCAGAGATCCAGCCTGAGATACTTGCTATAAAATCTGTTCTGATTAGACACACATTTGTAATTTGTTTTCTTGACTTTGATTTACTTTACTTATATGCTTGATAGAACTGTTTTGCTGTGAGCTCTGTTTGAGAAATCTGATTGGACAACATAGCATCCTGGGAAGTGACTAGCTGACTGGTCTAGTCTGTATTGACCAGTTATCCAGCTTTGTCATTCTCTGGTTTAAAGTGAACTGCTATCCAAATTATGGGGTAACACTTTCCAATGTTCCTTTAAGGGAGATTGTAAGATGAAACCTTATAAATACTATGGTTCACGAATAAAAGAGATTTGCCCAGTTGGAGTACAATGAGGACCAACATACAAAAGTTCCTGAATGGACCAATGAAATCAAAACCTGAAGTACCTTCAGAATGTGGGTTTTCTATGCTCAAGTGCTTCCCCAGAGATATTGTGGGAAAGTGTGACCTGGGTTTAGGAATAGATGTTGATGTTTTTATTATTACTCCATTTGTTTTAAAATATGAGTGCCTGTGATATCTCTTTTGTTTAATTGCTAAGTACCGTACATATTTATATTTAAGATCTAAGTATCATTGTTGTGAATGACTAGTTTGTATGAATGAAAATACATTGGTGGGAGCTCTAAAGCTAACATGGTTCAAAGGGGATTGTAGTCCCTTCACTACAAAGTTACCTCTAGGTCAGGACACTGAGAAAATTTGAGTGTAACCTTATGGTGGTGGTCTTTCACTGGGAACATAATCTTCTTAGTTTAAGGGCAGGTTGTAGTAAGTGAGCCAACCTGGAGAATAAGTGGGCGTCTACATACTTATGTGGGAGTGGTGAGACAGAACAGGTAGGGGAGACATTCTCTGCACATATGACATCCCAGCATTATACTTATAAGTATTGAGTAAATTCATGTTATTATATTTTATAGAATGTAAGACCCCTGAGAACAGAAACTTTTTTTTTCTCTTTGTATTTCCTAGTACGTCTTGTACACAGTAGATGCTTAAAACTTGTTGACTGATTAATCTGTTGATTCCGATTTTTCACCATGCAACTACAAGGTTTTTTTTCTTGCTATATGCAAGATCTAGTCTTTAATTTTGCAGTTATAAGAAACTACAAAACTAAATGCCATAAAATGGATCTCCAGAGATCATGCCCAGGAGGAAGTATGCCACTCAGTTCTGAACTCCTATCCTGGGACCACAGTCTTCACTTTACTTCAGCCATTTTCTATATACCTCTTGCTCTGAGAACTGTATTCAAATTAATACCATCATTGCTTCTGGAATGGACATGATAATTTTCCCCATTGTCCCACTTACTATTCCTGCGATATCATAGTCAAAAAAACATTGAAATGTGATTTTGCAGTCCCCTTCAAATGTAATACTTCCTTCCTCCCCTAATGAAATATCCTTCCACCCCTTCTCCCCCACACCCCGGCACACAGGGGTCAATCCCAGAAGGATAACCTTCTGATATAAGTTATATATATGGAGGGAAACATGACTCCTGATGAGCTAAAAGACCTTTGAGCCTGTAATGCTGTGCAAGGTGGAGAGACTTGGGAGAAAGAGAGAAATGGAGTTTGAGAGAGATGGTACAGAGGCAAACTGTGAACTTTTGAATGGCTAACAGGGCTCCAGACATATAGGGAAACGTCCTACAACATGTCTCTTGATTCTTGTCATCCCTATACCCTAAGACAGATAAGAGCAGATTTCCTCAATGAAACAGTTCTTTTCTTGGTGGAATTGGAATTTTATCTTATTTCTCAGCTGAAGAGTTCAATTTTTTTTTTATCTTATTCTACCATCTACACTAATTTGTATAACTTTCTCAACTTTTTTTTTTCCTGATAAATGCAATTGCTTTCCACCTGCGATTATCTTTTGTGTGTAACCAGTGTTTGATGGAGGGGAGCTAAACTGACTAAAGGTAAAAAAAACTGTAAACCTCCTCTTTTGAGTGACCAGGGAAAGTGGCTTTTATTTTGAATTCCTAAACAAGCATGATATCTCCTAGACTTCAAATATCTAAGGTTTAGTAGATACTTATAATTCTAGCTCAGTACATTTAGTTCTGCTATAATGAGATGTCTGTGTTCCTAAAAATCATCATGCTATGCAAAATCACAAAATTAAAAAAATGCAAGACTAATGGGATAAATAGAGTTCAAAGCATAACACTCAAAAACTTCATCAGTGACATATTAGAAAAGAGAGGGCCTAATAAGAAAGGTAGTTTAATACATCTTAAATGGTCAAGAAATACATAAACTACTATAATAAATCATGGTTCTGTCTGTGACCTTTGACAGCTGCTCAGCCTGCCCCAGGTCCCTTGGAGCCAGGGCTGAGGTCTATGGCTACTGAGAGAGTAACTTGAGTGACTCACAACTCCAGGACCTGGGAAGTAGAGGCTGAGGTCATGGTGGAAGTTGGGGGAGTTTGGAGTGGGGATGGCATTCATGATGTGGACCAGTCCTCTTCTGCCCACAGCTCCTACTGTACCGGAAGATATACAATAAATATGACATTTTACCTGCAGAAAGATCTGAAATTTGCTTGTACAAGTGGGAGTCAGAAGAATTACAACTTGTAAATTATTGTGAAGTGGTATAATTATCTCTGTTCTCACTTTCTCATAATACACTAAAACAAATTTTTAGTTTTGCTCAAATTGTTCCAATTTATCAACCACATTGGAACAAATTTTTATTTTCAAAACAAGTGTCACAGAAGCACTGGCTGTACCCTGTCTTAGAGGTAGAATGGTGAAAAAATGATCACCCAGCCATGCCTGTCCCTCCATTGCTAGGATACTGTTGGTGTGGTCACAGCTCTCCTATTCTCCTCAAAGGTGATAATCACAATCTTCTCAGACACAAAGTGGACCAGATCTCAGAACACATGTATCTAAATAAATTCATGCCATAAATGGACTAGGATTCAGGGGTGGGGAACCTGCAGCCTCAAGGCCACATGTGGCCCTCTAGGTCATTGGGTGTGAGTTGAGTGTGTCCAAGTTTTACAGAACAAATCCTTTTATTAATGGAAAGTGAAGACTTGAGGAACTAGAGGGTCACATGTGGCCTTGAGGCCATAGGTTCTCCACCCCTGCACTAGACATTCCATGTTAGATGTATATCATTCCTTGAAATTCCTAGATAGACTGAAAATCTTTTCATCCCTCCTCAAACCTTCCATTTCTCCCCTGATCCTTTCAGTTGAGAACTTCACTGGGAAAAAAATGGAGGCCATTCTTCCAGAGCTCCCTCTTTACCCCTCTTCCTCATCTCATATCATTCAGATGTCTTCTTCTACTATCTCCTCCCTAATTCCTGTCTTACATAAAGAGGTAGACCTTCTACTTGTCCAGGCAAATGCCTCTACCTGTACCCTCAATCCCATCCAATCCCATCTTCTTCAGCAAATTGCCCTCTCTATCATTCCTACTCTCCCTTGAAAGAGATTGAATTTTCAACCTCTTCCTATCTACTGACTCATACATGGTCATGTCTCCCCTGTCGTTAAAAAACCCTCACTCAATGGTCCCCATTGGCTATTATCCTATATCTTTCCTCCCTTTCATGACTAAATTCCTTGAGAAAGCTGTCTACACTCAGTGTCTCAATTCTATGTTCTAAACCTTCTACAATCTGGCTTCCTACTTCAATGTTCACCTGAAATTGTACTCTCCAAAGTTATCTCTTAATTTTTCTCAAACCTCATTCTTCTTAGGCTCTTTGTACCATTTGACACTGTCAATCCCCCTCTTATCTTGGATCTCTAGGTTTTTGTGATACCGTTCTTTCCTGGGTCAGGTCAGTCTCTTTTTGCCAGATCTTCCTCCAATTATGCCCAATAACTTTGGATGTTAGCATCTGCCCTTGATCTTCTCTTCTCCTTCTGTGGTAATTTGTGATCTCATCAATTCCCATGAGTTCAATTATCATGTTTATATAGATCAGCAGTTCTTAACCTGTGGGTTATGTTCAATTTGTAACAATGAAAATACATCCTGCATATCAGATATTTACATTACGATTCATAACAGTAGCAAAATTACATTTAGGAAGTAGCAATGAAAATAATTTTATGGTTGGGGGTCACCACAACATGAGGAACTGTATTGAAGGGTCACAGCATTAGGAAGGTTGAGAACTGCTGATATAGGTAATTCTCAAATCTATTTATTCAGTTCCAACCCACCTAACTTCAGTTTTACATTACCAATTTTTCATTGGACATCTTGAGCTGGATATCCCACAGACATTTCAACTTCAACATGTCCAAGACTAAACTCATTATCTTTTCTCTAAAACCTTTTCTTCTTCTCTACTTTTCTATTATGGTTGAGAGTACCAGCATCCACCCAGTCACCCAAGTTCTTCACTTCAGCGTTATCCTTGACTCCATTCACATTCACTTCACATTTCCAACCTATTTCTAAATCTTATTATTTCTACCTTTACAACATTTTTCATATCTACCCCCTTTTCTCTACTCACATAGCTGCTACCCTGGTGCAGCCTTCATCACTTCACACCTGGAGTATTGTAATAATCTTCTGGTTGGGCTCCCTGCCTCAAGTATCTCTCCACTCCTATGAATCCTCCACTTGGCTGCCAAAATGATTTTATTAAAGCACAGGTCTGATCTGTCTACTTAATAAATTCTAGCAGCATTTCATTACTTCCACTACCAATATAAAATTCTTTGCTTGGCTTTTAAAATCCTTCACAAATTGACGCCTATCTTTTGAATCTTCTTAGTTTTCTTACACTTTACTCTCTTCTACATATTCTAATATCCAGTGACACAGGTCTTCTTGATGTCCCTTAAATTTGACACTCCATCTTTCCCAACTCCATGCTTGGAGTTGTCCATTGATTGTCCCCCATGTTTGGAACATTCTTTCTCATCTCTGACACAACTTTCTTCAAGACTCAGCTCAAATCCCACCTTCTACAAGAAGTCTTTCCTGGTTTCTTCCTTTCCTTTCCTATTTCCCCAACCCTTACTAATGACTTCCCTCTGAGATATCTCCTATTTACTCTGTATATATCTTGGATATACATGGTTGTTTGTATGCTGTCTCCATCATTAGAATACGAACTCCTTGAGGGCAGGGACTGTGTTCTTGCTTTTCTTTATATCCCCAGTGCTTAGCACTTGAATGCTTCTTATCTTGGGAAAAAAAATTACAAAAAAACCTTCTGTAATCTACATGTTAGATATTTGAAATTTAGGGATATGGGGTTCAAAACAAAAACCCTTTCCCTAGGGGGTCACTCATTTCTATACTTGTTAATTGACTGATTGAATGAAGAAAAGAAGAATTTATGTTACCTACATTATGAAATGTAGCTGTCTCCAAGCACTTGAAGGCTTGGCATACGTAATAGGGATAAGATTTCATATATCCACACAATTCTGGAGTTGGAGAGGACATCAATGGCCATCTTGTCCAACCCATACCTGACTACAACACACCCAACAAATGGCCATACAACTTCAGCTTGAAGACTCCCAATGGGTGACCCTACCATCTTCATGTAGCCTAGTTCACTTCTGGAAGGTTCAAAAACTCAAATTATTATTATTCATTTTCATTATTAATAATAATGGCTAGCATCTATATGCTAACTTAAAGCATTTATATGCTTTAAGATTTGCAAAATGCTTTACAAATATCACTTTATTTTAACCTCATAGTAGATTGGTGCTATTATTATGCTCATTTTATAGAAGGCAAAAAAAGGCTAAGTAATTTGCCCAGGGTCAAATAGCTAATAAATACCTGTCAGATTTGAACTTAGATCTTTCTGGATCTAAGATAGATCTAAGATAAACTCTGATCTATCTAGTTTTTTCCAGATATCAAGTCTATCTTTACCTCTTTGCAACTTAAACTCACTGGTCCTGATTCTCTTGCCAAA
This sequence comes from Pseudochirops corinnae, assembly GCA_028646515.1. NCBI lineage: Eukaryota > Metazoa > Chordata > Mammalia > Diprotodontia > Pseudocheiridae > Pseudochirops > Pseudochirops corinnae. Next base: position 251,771,885 of record CM053586.1, read on the forward strand.
TAGAACAAGTCTGATAGCTAGGGGGTGCAGTGGATATAGTACTAGGCTTGGAATCAGGAAGACTCATCTTCATGAGTTTAAATCTGACCTCAGACACTTACTAGCTGTGTGACCCTGGGCAAGTCACTTAATCCAGTTTGTCCCAGTTCCTTATCTATCAAATGAGTTGGAGAAGGAAATGTCAAATCACTCCAGTATCTTTGCCAAGAAAACCACAAAATGGGGTCATGAAGAGTCCGATGTGACTGAAATGATTCAACAACAACCCTTCTTACACAAAAGCCCATTAAATATCTGAACACAGTTACCATGTCTCCCTAAGAGTCTTCTCTTTGTCAGGCTAAACACTCCCAGTTCCTTGATATGACATATATTCAAAGTCCTTTATCATTCTGATGACTGTCCTCTTGACACTCTTCAACTGATCAACTAGCTAAACTGTAGCATCCTCCGGCCAGAGGAGGGTTATCACTCCTTATTTCTGGGAGTTATGGTTCTCTTAAGGCAACCGCAAATGACATTTTTTTGGCTGTTCCATCATATTGCTGATTCAGATTGAACTTGTAGTCCATTAAAATCTCCAGATTTTTTTTCAGCTGTATAAACTTGCTTCCCTCATATTGTACTTGAGAAGTTGATTTTTTAAATCCAAAAGTAAGATGTTAGATATGTCTACTAATTTAATTTTATTAAATTCAGCTCAATACTGCAGCCTGTCAAGATATTTTTAGATATTAATGCAGAGTAGCAATGCCATTTTTGTGTCATCTGGAGATTTAAAAAACATGTTATCTGTACCTTTATTCACATCATTGATTTAAAAAAAAGTTAAATAATAAAGGCCCATGCACAGATTTGTGTTTAGAGCACTCCACTAGAGTCTTTCTCCCTAGTATCCATTGAACCATAAAGAGTACTCTTTGAATTTGGCCTTTGAACTAATTCCAAGTTCATTTAGTTAAATTATCATCTAGCCTACATTTTTCCATCATTTCCACAAAAACAGCATGAGAATTTTTCTTAGACATTTTACTAAAAATCTAGGTAAACTATATTTATTGCATTCTCCTCGTCTACTAGTTAATAACTCAGCATGACTTGTTCTTAATGAAGTTATGTGTACTCTTTGTAATTCCTACTTCCTTTTCACCTTTCAATTATCCATTCTACAATTTTCCCAAGAATCAAAGTCAAGATCTCTGTCCTACAGCAAATAATTCTGTTTCCTTCTTTAAATATTGAGTCAATATTTACTCTTCTTCAGTCTTCAGTCCTTCAGTTCTGTACTGTCTTTCAAATATTGTCAATACTGACTTAACAATTATATTTGCTAGTTCTTTCAGTACCTGAGGATATAATTCATCTGGACTAGGTACCCTTGAGTGCTCTTTTACTATTTCCTTATTTTTCTTGGGTTTCAACTTCTTGTTAGTTATTTTTGCTCTATCATACCCAGTTCAAAAGTTATTCTGTTTGGCAAAGAAAAATGGAAGGATCATAATAATCCTTATAATAATGAATATATATAATAATGAATATAATAATGAATAAGCAACATTACCTTCTCTCTGTTTTCATCATTATTCCATGCAAAAAAGTAGCAGTCCCATCTCTTCTTTGATCTTTTTGTCTTTCCTTCTTCATAATTAATTCCACCTTTTTTTGTCCTTAGTTTTACTTGCTGATGCACTCCTAGCTCTATATTTAAGGGATCACACTGCCCTCTTACCTTCATTCTCTTCCTGACTTTGTCTCTATCTTCTGTACATGGTTGGCAAGTTTTCTGTGTTGTTAACTTTAACCAACTCTCATTTTTTGGGTCATCATTGTAACTGATTCCCTTTATTTCTTCAGAAGTTCATTCTTGGGAGAGGTCCTATCTATTTTCCCATTTGAACTCTTTAAAATATGCTCTTCTAAAATACATGTAAGACTATGTCCCAGGTAGCTAGGTGGCACGGTGGATAGAGTGCCAGACCTTGTGTCAGGAAGACTCATCTTGATAAGTTCTAATCTGACCTCAGACACTTACTAGCTGTGTGACCCTGGGCGAGTTGTTTAACCCTGTCTGCCTCAGTTCGTCATCTGTAAAATGAACTGGAGAAGAAAATGACAAACCACTCCCAGTATCTTTGCCAAGAAAACCCCAAATGGCTTCATGTAGAGTCAGGTGTGACTAAAATGACTGAAAAACAACAAGAAAACTATATCTACCTTTCCTTTCTTTCTCTATAATATACTCCATGAGAGAGTGGTCACTTCCCTATAAGATTCTCATCATTTTCTCCCCAGCAATCAGTTCCTCCACATAAATGAGAATCAGGTCCAGATAGATTTTCTTATTGATTTTTATACCTTTTGAAGGATGAATTTATCACTAAGGTGAGGTAGCTGCTTTTAGCAGAAAGTGAAACAGAGACATCTTTAGCAGATAGATGTCTGAATAATGGAAGTTCCCCATCACTATTTTTTTTTTTATGCTGAGTTTGTGATCTATTTCTAGAACTTCCCAGCTGTTTCTTTCTAGTATATTTTGATTACAAGAATCACTCATTTCTCCTTCAATTAATCTTTAATCAAATGTTCTCCACCATATTTACTTCCTGGATTTCCTTTCATGAATATGCATTCTTTATATATGATGCCACTGAAGCCCATCACCTTTTACTTTACTACACTTCTTTTCATAATGTACATCCAGACACATATTCCTGCCATGGATTTCATCCCACCAAGTCTTAGTAATATTTATTAAGTCAAATTTGCCTCTTTGCATTTGCATCTCTGGTTCACCCTGCTTGTTGCTTAAACTTTGGGCATTTGTTTATAGACATTTGAGGGGTTAGGTTTTACTAATGGCTCTTTTCTTAGATTTTTGTGTTTTCAGTGTTACTAGGTGTTATAACTACATTACCTTTCCTTCATTAGAGTTGCTCTCTATCATATTTAGCTTGTTGGAAATACATAGTCAGTTTTCTCTCTATCCATTCTTTTTTAAAGTTCTTTTGATTAGATTTGCCAAAATCCAAGCAAATATATTCTTTACTATGTGCATCCCTGACCAGGAGCCTATCATTTTTATATTTTAGTCTATGGTCCAAAAATCTAAATGTTATTCTCAGATACCAGCTTCTTTTCCAGGTGTTCATTTTCAAAATAAATTTTTCTCTTTTGCATTCTCAGTCTTCAATGGGCAACAGTCACGAAAACACCATCTGGGTCTTGATCATTTTCAGTTTCTTTGTAACTGGCAATACTTTCTATATTCCTTATGGCAGTATCTTTATACCCACATAAAGATATGCCACCCCAGAAAGATGTAGTACTCTTCCATTTTGACAAGTCTAGTGAGTTTCTCCATGATATCTTGGTCATAGACTCTTGGGAAATAACACTCTTCTCTATGGTTGTCATGTTAACATATAGCAGCTTAGTACCCCCAGGCTGATGCCTTTCCCTTCTCACTAAAGCTCCCCTTTAGGTAATGTCTTTTCCCATTACAATGTAAGTTTCTTGAAGGTAAGGATTGTCTTCTTTGTTCATATTTGTATAGCCAGGATCTGGCACAGTGCCTATCATACGGTAAGGACTTAAATCTCTCTCTGTTTCTCTCTCTCTTTCTGTCTCTCTCTGTCTCTTACTCTCTTTCTCTCTCTCTCACTCTCTTTCTCCTTCTGTTGTTCGATTTTATCATTCCTTGGAGGACAAAAATCTTCTTCCTCTTTAGAGCATGTAGCTCCCTTCATTTTTGGAAGAGTACTGGGGTTTTTTTTGGTGTTTCTGTTTTCAGATTCAAGTGCACTGTTGTCTTTTTATTTCTCTTCACTTCATCTTCTGTGTGACATTCTTCCATTCCAACCTCCTGATGAGGGTCCCAACCCAAGTTAAAGTTCTGATTCTGAGATGAAGGCTGCATGAAGGGAGACCATACTGAAAGACAGGAAAGGGCCTAGAAAAAGAAGGTTTGGGTTACCAAATTTAAACTTGCCTGTTAGAGGTTTGCTCAGAGATGATGCTGAACGGGAGCAGTCCAAGTATTCCTGAATTCAGTTCAGTACAATCCATCAAACATTATCAACCTAAACTGTTCCTATTCTAGGCAGCTAGGTGGCACATGGGTAGTATGCTATCTTTGGAGTGAGGAATCCTGCTTTAGACACTAATTAGTGTGACCTTGGGCAAATCACTTAACCTATCTTTCTCAGTTTCTTCATATATATAGAACATGAATGATAGCACCCAATTCTCAGAGTTGTTGTGAGTATCAAAGGAGACAAAATACATGTACTGTGCTTTGCAAACTTGAGAACACTACATGATTGCTATTATTTTAATTATTATTATTGAGAAGCAATGTGATATAGTGGAAAGAGTGCTGGACTTAGAATTAGGAGGCAGATGCTTATGAACTGTGAGACTATAAGAAAGCCCCTTAATCTTCCTGAGCCTCAGTTTCTTCATCTGTAAAATGGAATCAATAATAATAGCATTTATATAGTACTTTGAGGCTTGCAAAGTGCTGTATATATATGCTATCTCATTTGATCCTCTCAACAGCCCTGTGAGGTAGGTGTTATTATTATCTTCATTTTACAGATGAAGAAATGAAGCCTAGGAGAGGACGACTGACTAGCCTAGAATTGGAAAGTTATTAAGTACCTAGGCAGGATTTTAACTACAAGTCCAGGACTCAATTCAAAATTACACCACCTATCTGCTTCATAATACTAATATTCACACATGCTTGTAATAAGAAGGAAAGAAGTAAGCATTTATTAAACAATTACTATGTGGTGGGCATTGTGCTAAGTAAACACTGTTGTATCACCAAGGCAATATTCACTATGAATATTGAATGACTATGAATATGCCAGCATAGTTCTGAATTGCAAAATATAACAGACTCTCCATATAGAAGACACAAGTAAAACATTTATTCAGACACAAAAAAGCCAAATTCCAATACCAGAAAGTCAGATACATCATAGCAACAAAGTAGTTAATACATATTATCACTGCAGAAAACAACACCATCCCAAAGCCTTATCCCTGCTTGGACCTTCCCACAAACAAATACTCACAAGCCTAGCTCTTTCCTTGCCTGCATCCTCTCTCTCCCTCATCTAACTGCTCTGACTCCCAGCTTCCTTTCAGCTCTACTCCACCCTTCCTGCTCCACCCATTCAGCAAACTCCTCCCACTACAGGCTCCATGTGATTACATATGGCCTATTAAGAAGCAGGGAAGATCTTCAAATTACCATTACAATTGTGTATACACATATAAGCAAAAAGAAAGACAGTTCCTGCCCTCAAGGAGCTTACATTCTAATGGGAGGAGGACAATACAAAAAAGGAAACTAAAAAAGTGGCAGATTAGGAGATAAAAGTATCTAGCATGGGCCATAGTAGTTAGGACCAAGGCTTGGAGCGGGGATGAAGCAGGTCAGAATGAGGTTCCAGGAGAAGTCAGTAGAAAAGGGGGGGGGGGGTGACTTATAGAGGGTTATTACAGGGTTAGTAGGCAACATGAAATAGTAGGCTGTTCCAGGGAAAGGAGACTCCAATTGCTGAGGGCGGTGTCAGGAGTAGCCAGAAGTTTTAGTTTTTCAGTCCAAAAAGTCAGGCTTCTTCTGGTTAATCCTAGTTTCCCTCAGTGGCTGGGGTTACCTCTCCTGGAACAATCTACTATCCCCTGCAACCAGATCAACCTAAACTATCCCTCCACTAGGCCGATTTCCTTCTCCAGTTGATGAGTGCCTTTTGGAGCCTTTTGCATATAGAGGCCACCACACTTCGCTCACAGGGTTCTTGTAAGGAAAAAGTTTTTGCATTTGCCTTGAATGTTGGTACAAATATGAGCTCTGAGAAACTTAGGAAAAGAGCTCTAGTTGTAAAAACTTTACAGACAGTCTCAATTTGAAACATTTTTCTTATAACCAAACCGCTCTGAAGGAGGCATCTGATAAGCATTTTACTGGTTCCTATTCATGACTCAGGAAGCAAAGGGCAAAGATTATAAATTGAAATTGAAGGGAAAATGTAAGTAGGACTATGAAATGTAAGTGCTAAAAATAATACTGAGTCAGTTAAGTTTTTTCTTTGTGGTTAGTTTACAAAATTGAAGAACCAGCATTTCAGTGAAAGCTGCTACAATAGAATGGCTACCTATTCCTCTGACTCTGAGAAAAGGCCAGGTTTCCAGTCTTTATTTTATCAAATGATTTTCTGTGATATTAGTTTTTTCTAAAAGATTTTCTCATGTTCACATAGCAAATTTGTCATGAACTATGGAAAGATCACTTCTTACTACATTTTGCTGAAAGAAAATTAATTTATTTCAATACTTAACACATGCACCCAATGACATAGATTCCTAATATATAAAGAAAACCAAAATGAATCCCAAGTGGAAATATTCAATCAGACCACCATAATGGAGGACCTCAATTTTCCCTTATCATCCCTATATAAATCTAGCTAAAAGTAAATAGTGTGTACTTGAACAGAATTTTAGAAAAATTAGTATGACCAAATGAAAATAAAAAGGAGTATACATAATCTCATTTATGTATGGCAGCTTTATAAAACTATCATGCCTTAGAATACTAAAACCTTACCAACAATTGCATACAGTCAGAAATATTATATATATCCTTTACTTATCACAACACAATAAAAATATATTAAATAAAGGGCCACTGAAAAAATTATTAAAAATCAACTGGATACTAAGTCACTTAATCCTAAATATTCATTGGGTCAAAGAACAAATCATAGAAATGATAAACAATTTAATTAAAAATAATAACAACAATAAGACAGCATCTCAAAATTGGGAGGATGCAATCAAAGCAGTCCTTAGGAGAAAATCTGTATTTCTTAATAACTGCATGAAAAATAGAAAGAGAGAGAACAGATCAATGAATTAGAAATGCAATAAAAAAAATCCAAAAGCTAGAAAACCAACAAAGTAAAACACCCAATAAAACGCCAATATACAAATACTATAAATTAAAGAAATTAACAAAATTGTCAAAAACTCAGTGAGAACCAGACCAGGAAAAGAGAACTTTAATGAGCATATATGCAAAAATTTTAAATAAATGTTAGAAAGGAGACTAAAACAACATATCATATATGACCAGGTTTGATTTACATCAGGAATGCAATGTTGGTTTCCTATTAGGGAAACAATATACTTAACTAACCACATTAACAGAAAAATCAACAAAAATCATATGATTACACCATGAGATGCAAAAAAAGCTTTTGACAAAATACGACACTCATTTCTGTTGAAAACATAGGAATAAATGAATCCTTCCTTAAAATGACATATAGAATTTATCTACAACAAAAAGCTATGATTATTTATAAAAGAGAATTCTTTCTAATAAATTTTGGGGTGAAATGTCCACTGTCACCACGTTTACTTGACATGGTATCAGAAATGCTGCCTTTACCAATAAGAAAAAAAAATAGGTAAAAAAGAAACAAATTATAACTTTTTGCAAATGATATGATGGTGTACTTAAAGAACACTAAAGAATCAACTAAAAAAAGTAATTGAAACAATTGAAAAAGTAATTGAAACAAGCAAACTTGTAGGATATAAAATAAATCCTCACAAATCATGAGTGTTTTCATTTATACCAATAACACAAAGCAGGAAGAGATAGAAAGAGAAATTCCATTTAAAATTAATACAGAATATGTAAAATACTAGAAGTCTACCTTCTAAAATACACAGAAGGACAATATAAATACAACTGCAAATAACTATTTACAGTAATACAGACCTAAATAATTGGGAAAATATTAATCATTCTTGGGTAGGATAAGCCAATATCACCAATCATACCCAAATTAATTTCCTTATTCAATGCCATACCATTTTAACTACCCAAGGATTACTTTATAAAACTACAAAAAATAATAGCAAAATTCATAGAGGGAGGAAAAAAGGCCAAGAATCTCAAGAGAAATAATGGGAAAAAAATGGGAGTAAAGGAGGCCTTCCAGTGTCAAATCTCACTTTACTACAAAGTAGTAATTATCAAAATATTTTGGTATTGGTTAAAAACTAGTGATCAATCAGTGGAACAGATCAGGTACAGGCATACCTCATTTTATTGTTACTTTCTTTTATTGTGCTTTGCAGATAATGTGGTTTGTTTTTTTTTTACTAATTGAAGATTTGTGCTCCCCCTGAGTTGAGAAAGTCTATTGGAGTGATTTTTACAATGAGGTATTTTACATTTTCTTCTATTTTTTTTCGTTCTTTGGTTTCTGTTTGACTGATCCTTGATATCTCTTAGAGTCATTAGCTTTCACTTGCCCTATTCTAATTTTTAATGAATTGTTTTCTTCTATTAGACTTTGTATCTCCTTTTCCATTTGGCCAATTCTACTTTTTAAGGAGTTGTTTTCTTCAGTGTACTTTTTTCCATTTGGTCAATTGTATTTTTTAAGGACTTGTTTTCCTTTTTTTTTTTTTTTTTTTTTTTGCTTTTTGGAGGGCAATTGGGGTTAAGTGACTTGCCCAGAGTCACACAGCTAGCAAGTGTGTCAAGTGTCTGAGGTCAGATCTGAACTCAGGTCCTCCTGACTCCAGGGCCAGTGCTCTACTCACTGCGCCACCTAGCCACCCCAAGGATTTGTTTTCTACAGTAAATCTTTGTCCTTCCTTTTCCAAGCTATTGACTCTCTTGCATACCTCTCATTTCTTCTTCCAATTTTTCTTCTACATCTCTTATTTGACTTTTAAAATCCTTCTTGAGCTCTTCCAAGAAGGCTTTTTGGGCTTGAGATCATGTCATGTTCCCCTCTGAGGTTACAGATGTGGGTATATTGACAATGTTGTCCTCTTCTGAATTTGTGCCTTGATCTTCCCAGTCCCCATAATAAGCATTTATGGTCTTTGTCTGTTTCTGCTTTTTGCTCATGATGTCTGTCTATTTTCTGGCTGTTAAATTTGAGCTTTACTCCTGGAGCACAGGGGGCACTGACCCAAGCTTATTGTGTCGGAAGCTGGGATCTGGTCACTTGCTTTGTATGCTGGGGCCTCACATGTTGGCAGTTAGAGGCTGTAAGGGCCTGGCAACTTACCTGATACTGAGCTGGGGTCACCAACACTGGAGATCTTCAGAGGGGGTGGGGAAGTGGGAGGGAAAGAAGGTGGGGAATTTGACCCCTGGGGGGACGCCTGCTCATTTGGGCTTTCTGCTTGAATGTTTGACTGCTGAAGGATATCTCTCAACATGGAGTTGTGCCTTTCTGAGCTGGTGTCTACCAGCTTCCCTGCCTGTGCTGAGGTGCTGGGGAGGGGGCCTATTGTTGGGCTTGCCTGTTCCACCACCCTGGGACTCGGGATCGCCCCCTGGTTTGCTTAGGTGGGGTTTGCTGCCAACTTGCTGGGACATCTCCCTTCCTATACTGCTCCCCTTCCCCCAGAGCAAGAGGGGCTTTTCCTATTAATTTCCCAAGCTTCCTGTGCTACCAGACTGCTGCACCTCATCTTTCTGCTGGCTGAGCAGTTTCAGGGTTTTTCCTGGGGTGATATTTTCTGGGCTTTCAAAGGTCAAGAAATGAAGCTAAGAATAACTTACTTCTTACTCCACCATCTTGGCTCCCTGAAGCCTACAGTCATTTTTCCAACATTATGTGCTCACATCATGCCTCTGTGTGACATCTGGTGAGTATTACAATATTAATTTTTTTTATTATTATTATATCTGTTATGATGATCTGTAATCAGTAATCTCTGATGTTATTATTTTGGGACACCACAAACCTCACCTATATAATTATGATGGTGAACTTATTCTGACTGCTCTACCTACTGGCTGTCCCTCCATCTCTCTCCCCTTCCACAGGCCTCCCTATTCCCTGAGATATAATGAAACTGAAATTAGTCCAGTTAATAACCCTACAATAGCCTCTACCTGTTCAAGTAAAAGGAAGAGTCAGTAAATCTCTCACTTTAAATCAAAAGCTAGAAATGATTACACTTCATGAAGAAGGCATGTAGAAAGCTGAGATAGGCCAAAAGCTAGGCCCCTTGCACCAAACAGTTAACCAAACTGTGAATACAAAGGAAAAGTACTTAAAGGAAATTAAAAGTACTTCTGTAGTGATCACATGAATGATAACAAAGTGAAATAGCCTTATTGCTGATATGGAGAAAGTTTTAATGGTCTGGACAGAAGATCAAACCAGCTACAAGATTACCTTAACCCAAAAACTAATCCAGGGCAAGTCTCTAACTCTTTTCTATTCTTTGAAGGCTGGGGAAGGTAAGGAAGGTGAAGAGGAAAAGTCTGACACTAGCAGAGGTTGGTTCAAGGTTTATGGAAAGAAGCCAATTTTATAACATAAAAGTACAAGGTGAGGTAGCTGGTGCTGATGTAAAAGCTAAAGCAAGTTATCCAGAAGATCTAGCTAAGATAATTAATGAAGGTGGCTACACTAAACAACAGACTTTCAATGTAGACAAAACAGCCTTATATTGGAAGAAGGTGCCATCTAGGACTTCTATAGCTAGAGAGGAAAAGTTAATGCTTGACTTTGAAACCTCAAAAGACAGACTGACTTTCTTGCTAGGAGTTAATGCAGTTGACTTTAAGTTGTAGTCAATGCTCATTTACCATTCCTAGGCCCTTAAGAGTTATGTTACATTGGGGTGACTAGGTGGTGCAGTGAATAGAGCACTGGCCCTGGAGTCAGAAGGATCTGACTTCAAATCCCGCCTCGGACACATAACACTTACTAGCTGTGTGACCTTGGATAAGTCACTTAACCCCAATTGCCCTGCCTTCCCCCCCTCCAAAAAAACAAAGAATTATGCTAAATCGAGCTAGAAAAAGTAGTAACAAAATTCATCTGTGAGAACATAAAGTCTAGAATATCAAGAGAATTAATGAAAAGAAATTCTAGGGAAAGTAGCTTAGCCATACCAGATTTTAAATTGTATTATAAAATAGCAGTCATCAAAACTAGTTGGTACTGGCTGAGGAATAGAGTAGTGGATCAATGGAATAGGTTGGGTACACAAGGCTCAGCAATCAATGACTATGGTATTCTACTGTTTGATAAACCCAAAGACTCCGGCTTCTGGGATAAGAACTCGCTATTTGACGAAAACTGCTGGGAAAACTAGAAAATAATATGGCAGAAACTGGGCAGAAACTAATATCTTATACCATATATCAAAATAAAGTCTAAATGGGTTCACAATTTAGATATAAAAGCAGATACTGTAAACAATCTGAAGAGCAAGGAATAGTTTACCTGTCAGATTTATGGAGATGGGAAGAATTTATGATCAAACAAGAGATAGAGAGCATTATGAAATGCAAAATGGATCATTTTGATTATATTAAATTGAAAAATTTTTGTACAAACAAAGCCAATGTAATCAAGATTAGGAGGGAAGCAGAAAATTGGGAAAGAATTTTTACAACCAGAATCTCTGATAAAGGCCTCATTTCTGAAACATACAGAGAACTGAGTCAAATTCATAAGAATACAAGTCATTCCCCAATTGATAAATGGTCAAAGGATATGAATGGGCAGTTTTCAGAGGAAGAAATTAAAGATATCTATAAGCATATGAAAAGTGCTGTAAATCACTATTGATTAGAGAAATGCAAATCAAAACAACTCTTAGGTATGACATTTCACTGATCAGATTAGCTAACATGACAGAAAAGGAAAATGATAAATGTTGGAGAATATGTGGGAAAACTGGAACACTAATGCATTGTTGATGGAGTTGTGAACTGATCCAACCATTTTGGAGGGCAATTTGGAACTACGACCAAAGGGTTATAAAAAAATGTGCATACCCATTGACCCAGCAATACCACTTCTGGGCTGTATCTCAAAGAGATTATACAAGTGGGAAAAGGACCTGTATGTACAAAAAATACTTATAGCAGCTCTTTTTGTGGTGGCAAAGAATTGGCAATCAAGGGGATGCCCATCAATTGGGGAATGGCTAAACAAGTTGTGGTATATGAATGTAATGGAATACTATTGTGCTATAAGAAATGAGGAGCAGACGGACTTCATAATAACCTGGAGAGACTTACATAAATTGATGCTGAGTGAGGAGAGCAGAACCAGGAGAACATTGTACACAATTACAGACACATCATGTCTGTGATGACTGACTGACAGACTGGGCTCATCTCAGCAATGCAAGGTTATAAGACAGCTCCAAAGGACTCATGATGGAAAAGGCTATCCTCATCCAGAGAAAGAATTACAGAGTCTAAACGCAGATTGAAGCAAACTACTTGCTTTCTCTCTTTTTCATTTTGTTTTGTTTCTTCCTCATTTTTCATTCCATTGATTATAATTCTTCTTTACAACTTGACTAATGTTTAATCGCAAGGTATATGTAGAACCTATGTTGGATTGCATGCCACCATGGGGGTGGGGAGGAGAAAATTTGGAACTCAAAAACTTGTGGAACTGAAGGTTGTAAAATGATGGTAAATAAAATTTTTTTTAAAAATATTTTAAAAATTATGGTCAATCTATTCCATCTTTGCTCTATGAATGGAACGACAAAGCCTGGATGACACCACATCTGTTTACAACTTGGTTTCTTGGTTTACTAAAAACCCACTGTTGACACCTACTGCTCCAAAGAAAAAAAAAAGATTACTTTCAAAATATTACTGCTCATTGACAGTGCATTTAAGTTGCCCAAGAACCCTGATGGAGATGTACAATGAGATTAATGCTGTTTTCATGCCTGCTAACACAACATCCATTCTCCAGCCTGTGGATTAAGGAGAAATTTTGACTTTCAAGTCTTATTATTTAAGAAATACATTTTGTAAGGCTATAGCTGCCATAGATAGTGATGGATTTAGGTAGAGTAAATTGAAAACTTCCTGGAAAGGATTCACCATTCTAGATTTAATTAAGAACATTTGTGATTCATGAGAGGAGGTCAAAATATCAACATTAGCAAGGGCCTGGAAAAAGTTGATTCCAACCCTTATGGATGACTTTGAAGGGTTCAAGACTTCCTGGAGGAAGTAACTGCAGATGTGGTGGAAATAGCAAGAGAATCAGAATTAGAAGTGGAGCCTAAAGATGTGACTGAATTGTTGCAATCTTATGATGAAACTCTGACAGATGAGAAGTTGCTTCTTTATTTTTAGTTTACATCATTCATTTCCACGAGATTTTGAGTTACACATTTTCTTTCTGTCTTTCCCCTAACCACCACCCCAAAACAGCAATCCCACTGTATTCTTCTCCCCACAATCTGCTCTCTCCTATATCCTCCCCCATCATCCCTCTGACTTTCCAGAAGGGCAAGATGGATCTCCCTATCCCAGTGTCTGTATATCTTATTTTCCAGTTGCATGTAAATAATAATAATAACAAATATATTTAATCTTTGATTTTAGAACTTTAAATTCTAGATTCTTTCCCTTCCTCCCTTGTCACACCCTCCCCCTCTACTGGAAAGATAAGCAATTCACTACAGGCCATATATGTGTAGTTATGCAGAACATCTCCACAATGGACATATTGTGAGAGACTGACTATATTTCCCTCCTTCCTATCCTGCACTCCACTTGTTCTACTCTCTACTTTGTCCCTGTCCCTTTACAGAAGTGTGTGCTTTTAACAACCCTCCCCCCCAACCTGTCCTTCCCTCCATCATCCCCCCTTTTATCCCCTTCCCCCCTATTCCCTGTAGAGCAAGATACCCAATTTAGAGCATATGTCATTCCCTCTCTAAGCCAAATTC
>CM053586.1:251786163-251830556 GCA_028646515.1 Pseudochirops corinnae
TGCCGTAGACTTCTAGCTGGCTGGATAATGAAGACTCCAAGACCAAGGCCCAAGACAACGATCCGGATCCAGGCTGCTCAAGGCCGCTCAACGTGAGAGCACTGGTCTGAAAACAATAGCTCAGTCCCCCTGCTTTTTGCAGGCCGAGGGCGGGAAGCTACAATGCGGAGGCAGGTGCAAAACCTCTGCCGCTCTGGAGACCTTTCGGCCAGACGCTGGTGCTAATCCCCCCTCCTTGCAGCTGGTGCTAATCTGCTCACCTGAGAGCTTTTGAGAACTTTCTCTGCACCTCCCGCCCGGCCGCCCCGGGGCACAGCCGTGGCTTCAGGCCAGGCTGGTTCCGGTTCGAAGTGCTGATATGGTTCCTCGTAGCCGAGCTGACTTTAGTGGGAAGTATCTTTGTGTGCGTTTTGAAGTTCTAGGTTGGTCCAGAGTCCTATTCCATGGGTATTTTGGGGTGACTATGTGAGAGCTGCGATATATGGCTGCTGCTATGCCGCCATCTTGGCTCCGCCCCTCAACCCATGTATATCTTTAACCAAAATAGCTGCATTATTGGCTGTTCCATAATTAGCTCTCCATTGCTTAACTTCATTCTTGGACCATGCTGAAATTGATCATGTACCCTTTAAACTTATCCTAACCCTCCATATTGCTGAGTCTAATTAGCCACAGACACAACTGGAATGGTAAGGTTATGGGAATAAGTTGTCAGATCACCCCTTATTTCTGTTCTCATCCTATACTTTGGAGAGCTTTTCCACTGGAAATAAGCCAAAGTGAGAAGGTAGGCTGCTGTTGTTATCCTTGTTTTTCCCCCATTCATTCCTTCTTGGCCTCATAGACATCCATTTGCTTGTGTCTCCTTGATTACCATTTGCTCTGCCCCTTAGTTACCCTTCCAGAACATGACTGCCCCAGAAAATTATACCCTTACCAATTGTGTTGGTAATACAAACACCAGTCGTATTTGAACATGCACCGTGTAGCAGCGGACATTCATACAATGCTTGAAAGTTTGCAGAGTACTGTGTATACAATATTTCCTTTAAGCCTCCAACAGCCCTGAGGAAAATTCCAAAGTTAAAGGTATTATCCCCATATTACAGAAGAAGAAGTTGAGGCTCAGAGCAGTGAAGAGATTTGTCCATAATAGCAGCAGTAACAAATATCTGAGTCAAATTCAGTTGTTTCTGATGTCAAGCTCGTTGTTCTATCCCCTGTGCTACCCTTTCCTTTCTCAGCTCCAAAGAAGGTTTTATGACCACATTAAAACCAGTAATACCATTGTTTGAACTTGTAGGTTTTTTAGTTCATAAAAACAATGTTAAAATTAACTTCTTTTTAAAAAATTTCCTTTTCTCTACATTTAGGCAAATCATCTCTTTTCATGAAAGCATTACCTTTACTGATCTAAATCCAAGGAGGCACTCATGAGTGAGGAAAGGGCCATCCAGACTGCAGACCTAACTAATGGGATCAGTAAGAGTCATTGAGGAAGGGTACGGGAGGGAAGGAGAGAATTTGCAACTCAAAATTTAAAAATAAAAGAATATTTTAAAAAATAAATTAATATTAAATTAAAATGTTAAAAAAAAAAAAAGAAATCCATCCAAACTCAAGTTCAAAGCCAATATAATTTGAGGAATTATAGGCTGAACACTTGAGTTCCCCAAAGTTCCATGTCAGTGTTCTTGTAGGCAGGTACAAGCTTGAGTTGTGCTAATCATTCATAGAATCATAGAATTATTACTAGATCATTTAGTCCAAACCCCTCGTTTTTGCCTATGAAGAATTAGAGGCCCAGAGACTCACCCAAGGTCACACAGTAAGTGGCAGAGCTCATATTTGAACTGAATTTCTCCAAATCTGAATCCTACAAATCTGAATTCCAGCATTCTACTCTGCCTCTTTATATTTCATCAACCGAGCCTATTATTACTTTTTTTGCCTTTTTTTTTTTAACCTAGCCTATTATTATAAGAATGTAATGAAAATACACACTCAATTGGGTATCTTACCCTACAGGAAAGTAGTGGGGAAGGGGATGAAAGGGGGGATGATGGAGGGGAGGGCAGGTTGGGGGAGAGCGTAGTTAGAAACAAACACTTTTGAAAAGGGACAGGGTCAAAGTAGAAAACAGAATAAGTGGGGACAAGATAGGATGGAGGGAAATATAATTAGTCTTTCACAATATAACTACTATGGAAATGTTTTGCATAACTACACATGTACAGCTTATATCGAATTGCTTGTCTTCCCAGCTTGGCTTCCCAGGGGGAGCCGATGAGGAGAGAAGAAGGAAAAGAATCTGGAAATCAAAGTTTTAAAAATAAATGTTAAAAAAAAAAGAATTTAATGAAAAGTAATGACTACCTTTCTTTAAAGAACATTATATAATTTCGCTACTTCCGACAGGCCTTGTTTTTAAATTGTCTAAGTCAGTGACATTTTTATTCTCTCTATAGATACACAGGTTCATAAGATCACAGATTTAGACCTGGAGGAAATCTCAGCGGTCACCTAATCCAACCAATTCATTTTGCAAAATGGGAAAATGAGGCCCAGAAAAATGAAGTGACTTCTTAAAATCTATACAGTAAACTAGCAGATGAATCTTTTTAAAAATGTATTTTGGTTTTGATAGACTTAGCCCTTCTCAGCAAAGCAAGGACCTAAAATAATTCCAAAGGACTCATTATGAAAAATGCCATCCATATCCAGAGAACAAATGATGGAGTAAGAATGCAAAGTAAAGCAGACTATTTTCTTTTTTGTTTTTTTTTCTTTCTCACGGTTTCTCCCATTCATTATAATTCTTCTATGCAACATGACTAGTGTGAAAATGTGTTTAATAGGAATGTATGTGTAGAGCCTATATCAGATTGCAAGTCGTCTTGGGGAGAAGGATAGAGGGAGGGGGAGAAAATTTTAAACTTATGGAAGTGAATGTTGAGAACTAAGAATAAATAAATTTAAAAATTTGGGGGGAAAAAAAAGCATTTTGGTTTTTTTACATTGCCGTAATTTCTTCCAATATCCTCTTTCCCTTCCCTGAGAACTATTCCATATAACATGGTTTTGTTTTGTTTTGTTGCTTTTTGTAGGGGGGAAGGCAGGGCAATTGTTAAGTGACTTGCCCAAGGTCATATGGCTAGTAAGTGTTAAATGTCTGAGGCTGGATTTGAATTCAGTTCCTCCTGACTCCAGGGCCGGTGCTCTATTCACTGCGTCACCTAGTGGCCCAACAAATAGTATATTTAAGGTCTGAAAAAGAAAAGGGAAAGGACAAAAATCAGCATAATTGATCAATGCACTGAAAAAAAATCTGAAAATATGTGCAATGTATAACATTTGTGCACCTCCCACCTCCTCAAAGAGGTACACGTATGATGGGAATGTCTTTTCATATCTCTTCTTTTGAGCCATTCCTGTTCTTTATAATTTTGCAAGATTCACTTTTGATTTTTATATTGTTCTTTCCACAGATTATAATATACAGTGTGTACATTATTTCTTGGCTGTAGAAGATATATCTTAATTAGAACCTATGTCTTTTGATTCCCAACCTCTTCCTATGTATCTTTTTAAAAAAAGAGAAGCTCAGAAATTTCTCCACACACTCTAATAGGCTGAACTTGTGACCCTAACACCAGAAAGCAGTGCTAATCCCACCTTTCACTCTACTCAACCAGGTGTCACCCTTTTCCGGAGATCTCTAGGTGATTGCCAGTGGCAGTGGCCCTAAGCCAGAATGCTACTGAGGTAGCCATAAGCCAGAACGCTGCCTTTCTGAACCTGGGCAGAACCAGACCAGACTTGTGATTGAAAGTAACTGAATAGGGTTCTGAGAGTATGTTACGTTCCACTCTCCTTTTCTCCGTTATATCATTTTTCTACCCTTGTCTAATAGTGCTGGAATTGGTATTCCTGTGAGCAGGGCCAGGAGAACTATTTGCTCTACAAAGAGAGAATAAGACATTTTCGCTGAATTTGAACTCTGGTCTTCTTAACTCCAGGTACCCCTCCCTCCTTCTATTTACCTAGCTGCCTCAGGTTGAAAACTTTGTATTCCAAACATTTACCACTGAAGCTATGAGATTAAATTTGATCATATATGCAAAGTACTTTGCAAACCTTAAAATGCCACATAAATGACAGTGATGATGGTGATGATGGTGGTGATGATGATGATGATGATGAAGATGAAGTGCCTGTTGTCCCATTATGCTAGGGAATGGAGAATTAAAGAGTTAGATTACAAATCCCCTGGACACATAGGATATTGCAGAAAACATTTTATTGCTTGATTCCCTTACTTGTTTGCCTTTTTTTCATGTCTTCGTTAAGGACCTAATAAAACTCTATTTGCCTCAGTTTCCTCGTCTACAAAATGAGCTGGAGTAGGAAATGACAAACCACTTCAATATCTTTGCTAAGAAAACTCCAAATGGAGTCACAAAAAGTTGGACTTGACTGAAAAATGACTAAACAACAACAAAATGCTTAATAAATACTTGTGGACACACTATCCTTTATTGCATGTAAATATCACCTTATGATATAGCAAGAGAGAGAAATTTTGCATTGCATGGGGCTTGGCATGTGTTCACTAGTCTGTTTACCCCAAAGAGCCACACTGAATTTGGGAGTAGCATGGGGTGCTACAAACACATCCATAGAAACATTTTGTTCAGTAAGAGATTTTTAAAATACCTTTCCAAAATTAGACACTATTTTTTTGCTCACAATTCACAGCCCATTTATAGGAACTTGTAATAACTACCTTTTATGAACACAAATGTGTATAGGATGTCCCATAAGTTTTAGTACAGTTTTAAGCTTTAAAACTACACTAAGACTTTTGGGACACTATTTACTAGCATCCCCTGTAACCAGCTATGATTACATTCCTATAGGCTGTACTACCACACCTTTCATTACTGAAGTTTGTTGGTTTTCACTGGGGTTGTGTGAATAAGACCTCATGCAGAAAAAGAAAGGAAGACAAAAAAGAAAGAAAGAGTGAAGGAAGGGAGGGAGGGAGGAAGGAAGGAAAGAAGGTAAAAGGTTATGGAGTACATAAAAACAGAAGCAAAACATGGAATTTACTGAGGGAAGACCCCTTCCTCTCCTTGTTGCCACTAATGTCATTGGCTCAACAAACTACTATTTGACTTTGCATGGACCTGAGATGATTTTAAGTGATTGTTATAGCCAATAGATTAGCCTGATGCTGATTTACAGCCAGCCAGTGACAGGAGATACTGCATTGTAGAAGAGAGTACTGGACTCATCCCCTCTTTCTCTCCTCCCTTCCCCCACCCCCAACTTCCTGATTTAATACAAGAATTAAAGTCACAAGCAGCAGTCTAAGGATTTGTATTGTGTCCTCTACTGTTGGGGAAACTGGAAACAATAGTGGATCCTATTGAATCATAGTTGTTTTTCTTTTCTTGTAGTTCCATGAGTAACTTGGGGAAGGAAAGGGAAGAAGTATAAAGACAGACTTCCAGGTGATACTTGGGCGCTTCCAAGTGGAACATATCAATCCAACAGCGGCCATAACACTTCCCTGCTGAGAAACTTCAGTTGTTTCCTATTGCCTTTAGGATTAAATGAAATACCATTAAGTAAATTGCTTTGCTAACCTTAAAGCTCTCTAAAAATGCTAGTTATCCTAATTATCATTGGTGTTAAAATATAAACTCCTATGTTTGTCCTTTAAAGTCCTTTACAATTTAGTTGCAGCCCTTCTTTCCATATAAATTTCACATTACTACATCCCTCACCAACTATACATTCCAAACAAACTTCCCTACTGGATTCTCCTCATTGGTACACAACATTCCATCTCCTGCTGTACCCTTGAATGAGCTGGAATGCTGTCCTTTCTCACCTATGCTTCTTGGAATTTCTAGCCCCCTTCAACTCTCAATTCAAATGCTACCTCTCACATCAGACCTTCCATGAAGCCCTCATTTTCTCAACCTTTTCCCTCTCAAAATTACTTCCTTTTTTCTTTATATTTATCTTGCATTTATTTCAAAGTGTGATGCAGGGCAGGGATGTGAAACTCATGGCATGCATGGCTAAACCAAATTAAAATGTAATTTGGAGAGCAGCTAGGTGGCACAGCAGACAGAGCACCAGTCCTGGAGTCAGCTCTCTAAGACTATAAATTGCAGAGGAGGTGTCTATTTGCATGGATAAATGGAGTTCTCCACACCAGCCTCTATTCCTTATCTGGTATCCTGCCAGGACAAATGCTTAAGCTCTTTGAGAGAAGAGAGTTTATTGTTTTTTCTTTGTATCCACAGTATCTTGTACATAGTAGGTATCTGTTTGTGGAATCAAGCAGTTACTAAGTGTCTACTGTGTTGGCAGAGGATTTTCGTGGAGTTGGTGGTGGCTGCTACCTCATGAAACTTGTGCTCTGATAAAATAACAATGTGTGCTTGTAATGGTAACGGGAATTTGAAGACCTTCCCTGCTTTGAAGATATACCCTGCCCCCTAATGGACTGAATGTAATCACATGGAGTCTGTTGTGGGAAGAGTTTGCTGAAGGGTGGAGCAGAGCCCAGAGGAAGCTGGGAGTCAGAGCAGCTAGACTGAAGGGAGGAGAGGACACATCAGAAGGAAACAGTTAGGCTTGTGAATAAATGTTGGTTTGTGGGAAGGCTAAAGGATGCTGTGACTCTTTGTCCTGTTGTGACCTATTAACTTCTTTGCTACTGTGATGGAATTGGCTTACAGGTTTTGGGATTCAGTTTTCTGGCGTCTGAATAAAGGTCTTCTGTATGGAAAGTCTGTTATATTTTGTGATTAAGCACTCTGCGGGCATATTTATAGTGCCCATTGGCACTGTGAATATTGTATTGACACTACAGTGCTTTAATATTTGAAGGGTCTATGAATCAATCAATATTCCTCCTCTTATGAAAACCTCAACCTTTCCAGCAGTGGGAGCAGTATGGGTTAGATTTATGATTTGTATAGATTAAAACTTCCTAACAATCAGAGTTTTCAAAAAATGAGAATGGGCTAGTTGGGGAGGTCTTTAAATGGAGCTTTGAGTATGCTGTAGACTGAAGAGATTCCTGTTCACATATGGTCTGGATTTGAGGTCTCTGAGGACCCTTCCAAAAGCGAGATTCTGTGACTTTCTTTTTTTGATAGCCCTCAAGAATGTCTGTGGCTAAAACAGTCATTACCCTGAGACCAATCTAGAGATTTCTCCTGAGATCCAAATCTAAATATATGTTCCTATGATTTATTTAATACTTTGACATATACAAAGCAGTGTTTTCCAGTGAAGTAGGTAGTACAAGTATTATCACTCCCATTTCAAAGATGAGGAAACTGAGGCACAGAAAGAAAGATGAAATGACTACCAGAGACACATAGCTGGTCAAAGACTGCTCAAATCCTAAGTCTGACTGAAGAGGTTTTGGTGTGCTTAGGAGTCCTGGGACCCCAGAAATGCCAAGGCAGAGGTGCCTGAAATGAATTCACATACCCAAGCCATCTTTCAGTCAAGAGGCAGTTTATCATAGAATAATAGAGGCCAACAGAAGCAGGCAAGGGTCCTTATGGAACCTACAAGAGACTGAGGATGGTGCTGGGCTTTATATGGAAAAGAAGTGACAGGGATACTAATGAGGTAATCTGAGGGTCCAGCTGTCTTTGGGAGCTATAGATGGAAAAGTATAGGGAGTATATCAGATATGGAGGGAGAAAAGACAAGTGTTTTTTCTTGTTTAGCTGCCAGAGGCACGGACTTTGGGCAAGCACTAGAGACAGGTTCCTTGGGCAGGCACCCAGGAAAGAGTCCTTGGGTCAGTATCCCTGTCTCTGTCCTGATAAGGGAATTACAGAGTTAGGCCTGCAATAAGAGAAAATTTTCTCACTGGGTTGGGGGGGAGGGAACTGAGTTACTTGGTCCAGATCCCACCTCTCAATCATAAATCTAAGCCAAATATTTTGGGTTTCTTTTTTTTATTATATTATGCTCTCAAGGACATATCCCCATTTCTCTGATTTTGTCTAATGTAGGTAGCTCTCAAGATCTTGTCCAGACCTGAGACTCTTTAATTCTATGACATACAGCCCAAGGTTCTAGAATCTTGTTTCTTAAATGCCACTATAGGACTCAAGGGGAACATATGTGGTATGTTTTCTGCACAACAAAGCCCAAGAGGGATAGAGTGAGGAACAAGAGAAGTCTGGAGAAAGATTTCTTCTTGAGGATTCTTCTTCCCTGGTGGCATCAGACTTGTAGAGATGATAGGGTGTGTTGAACCAGACCTAGGAAAGGTGGATAGAATGAAAGAGATTGAATCTGACCAGAATGGAGAGGATTAATCCAGAGAAGCAGATAAAACCAGTGAAATTGCTAAGAAAGGAAGAAAGAATAAGAAATGTTAAAGGTTGTGGTTTAGCAAGTAAACTTGAACAAGGAAGGTCAGAGATAGAGAGGAGAGACAGAGAGAGACAGAGAGAAAGAGAGAGAGACATAGTGGGACATTGAGAGACAGAGACAGGCAAACAGAGAGACTGAGAAAGAGAGAGATGGAGAGAGAAAGACAGAGAAAGGAAAGAGAGAGAAAGAAAAGCAGGAAAGTGATCCTAGTCTGTGGTAATGCCTCCTTCCTCTAAATGCTCGTGAGTTCTTTTTGGTGCAATTCATTTGACAATTAGTCACACGCAGCCTTGCAACATCTCTTGTATTGTCTGAATTATTAAAATCTTTCACCATCATGTGACTAGTCACATGTTGGTGCCTTGTTTCCCCACCTAAAGGTTAGGTGCCCCTACAGTATAGGCGTTGGCTCTCTCTGGAGCCTCAGAACACCTAGCACATAAGAGGTAATCAAGAAATATATGCAATTTGAAAGAGGAATGAGAGTAAAGCAAGGTCCAGGGCCCAATGGTGAATGAGATGTGCTAATAAAAGATATTTTGTAGTTCCCAGGAAGGACAAAAGTACAAATTCAGAGCTAGCTTGTCCTCCTGATCACTTGATTCAGTCCTATGTTCCCACTTCAGAAGTCCTAAGATCAGAGATCTTGAGCTGGAAAAGACTTTAGACCTCTGTGAGTTCAACACCTTCATTTCATGGATGTCAAAACTGAGGCCCAGAGAGATTAAGTGACATCTGGACCAGGGTCACATAGCTAGTAAATGTATGAGGCTGGATTTGAATCTGGGTCTTTCTGACTCCAAGTCTGGCACTATCTACTACATCATTGTTCCCTTCAAGTTGCTTCTTTTAAGCCACCATTACCTCCAGAAAGATT
Organism: Pseudochirops corinnae; assembly: GCA_028646515.1. Lineage (NCBI taxonomy): Eukaryota > Metazoa > Chordata > Mammalia > Diprotodontia > Pseudocheiridae > Pseudochirops > Pseudochirops corinnae. The sequence goes on from CM053586.1 coordinate 251,795,465, forward strand.
TTCCTTACCCAGCTACCCAGGTGAAAGTGATCTGTTCCTTCTTGCACTTGTATCTGGATTTTTTAAAATTGATTTATTTGCTTTTATTTTACAAGATTCAGTTCCACAATCCCTTGTATCCGGATTTTACCTTCCTGCAGTATCACAGTCACCGTGTATTTAACTACCCTACTTATCTGCCTCCCATTTTCCTACCACCACCCTCCCCCCACATTTAGATCTTAAGCTCCTTGAGAATAGTATTTGTCATAGCTATCTTTGTCATTCCAACTTCTAGTGGAGGGTGCTCTTCTTTCAGCCTCCCCTTCCATGCCAGACAAGCTCTTTGTCTGGCTCACTCTCTCCCTGCTTCCTCCTCCGGCTGTGGCATTCCCAGCAGTGACTTGGCAGTGTTCTGAGATCTCCTTCCACTGATATTCTGGAGTCCATCGTGTCTCATTCTTCTGCTTTTTTTCTATGAGCATATATTTTTATGCTTACCCCCTGGCCAAAAGTGATGGTTAAGATTCCGATGCATTTGTAGCTTGGTGAAGATTACAGCAAGACCAGTGACTGCCACTGGGTGTAGCAGTCAGCTAACTGATGTTTCTTTAGTTCCTACTATGTGCTAAGCAGTTGGGATACAAAGAAAGGCAAAACAACGACAGTCATGGAGTAATTAAGAAATTCTTAAATAAGTAATTAACAAGTTATTTTATTAAGTAATAAGTAATCTTAATAAGTAATTAAAAAATTAAAATGTAGCGATTAAAAGTTCATTGATGAACCTGGAGAGAATGGTGGACAGCCAGATTGTGAAAGACTAAGAAAGGAGTTGGAAGGGTTCCATTTTCAATCCAATGTTTTTTCCCAGTATGCAATGCTGCCTCTCAAAACAACTATCTCCGGCTAGATTCTCTTTAAGCAACACAATTAGCCTCTGTATACCAGGTTACAAGTATATTTTTCCTTTCAGAGGCTTCTTTTTATCTTATCTTACAACACTGGAGTGTAAGAGAAGTTAATACAATGTCAAATCATGGGGGAATAGAACAGTTTAAAATTTATGAATTATGATTTCTTGTTTCTGCTCTAATGCCAAAGAGTCCCAAGAGCCACTTCAATAAAAAGCAAACAAAATCAAAGTACAAAGATTGACAGACACACAGACAGACCATTCATTGCGAAGGTGTCAGATCTCTGGCCCCATCAGGTTGAGATGGCTAAGCACGTACTGTTCCCCACAATTCCACAACCTCCCTCTACGCACAGAGCTGGTGGCTGGTGCTGCCGTGATCAAAGGGCTGGTGGCCTTGAGTTGTCTGCTGTCCTGGAACTCCTGGGGGAAGAGGGTGAGCTGGTGCCGGGATGCTAGAGAAGAAGGGGCAATCTACTTATTATGTTCTTTTTAGTCTATCTGTCTTTCTCTCCGCCTGCCTCTAGTTAGAGAATAGATCTTGTATAGTAGCATATCTGTTTATTATGATAATGATGATTTTTAATAACATGTTTCTGCTTCTCTCTTGATGTGCCTTTGCTCATTTTGAAACTAGAACTGACCGGACTTCCAGGAAGCTTACGTTAGGTCAGTGCCCCTAGCTCACTGGGTTGTGGGCGTAAGTAGTAAAGTCAGCAGACCACAGGCTTCCTAATCTCTGCTTCAGGCGATGACGTCACTGTGGAGGGACGCGTGAACCAGGAACTGGAAGCCGACTCATTTTTGCTCTCCTTAGCCACCCACACACAACTAAATTATACCTTCAGAAGACAACAAACTTGCTGGCCAAACAGACTTCTGCTGAGATCTTTTGGAGGATTGAGTACCCAGGGTAAGTAGGAAAAGAAACGTATCTTCCCGAGCCGTAATGACTGTGCTGTAGCTATCGGAGAGGTGGGGGAAATTTGCACAGTACTACATCTGTGGACAGTGCCCTCTGACACTGTCAAGGTAGGATAAGGAAAAGCATTAGAAAGACGCTGTTACCTGAACTCACGATTTGTTTGTTTGGGTCTGGCTGCCACGGCTGGAGAGTTTTCCCTGTGCCCGGACTGGTAACAAATTACTTTGTGACGGGGAAGGTGGGTAACTTGGAAGGCAGTTCTCCCCGAATTTCTTCTTGCCTCTGTCAGGAGGGAACATTTCCAGTATATACTGTTCCCCACAATTCCACAACCTCCCTCTAGGCATCAGGAAGTGGGTTTGTTTAAGAAGGAGGTTTTACCTCTTATGGAGAAACTGTCAACAGAGAGAGTAATGGGGATGGAGGGATGTTGGGAAAGACTCGCCTTCAAAGAATAAAGGTCTGATTAGACTGCTCTTAACCCTTCTCAACTCTGTTTGCATTGAAATGTCATTACATGTAAAACCTCTCCCCAGATCTCCCACCATCTGGTTCTTTCCTCCCCTCCTTCTTCTATAGGACCAGTGTTCATTGCCTCCAGTCTATGTGGGGTGAAGGGACCACAGATCTAGAAGGGATCTCATAAGCCATTTAGTCCAGTCCCTCCCACCGCCTTTATACAGACAGGAAACTGAAATTAGGTAACTTGCCCAGGATCACACAAGCAATGACACCAGAGGCAAGATGTGAGGCAACTTCTGCCAGTGTTTTTTCCCCACTGCTTCCTAACTTTTGTAGGAAAGCCAGCTATTGCAGGGATATAACAGTACTCCCTTACAGCTAGTTTCATGGCAACTCCCCAGGTTTCCTGTTAATTGCCCTGCTTTTCAAAAACATAAGACCTCAGCTGCTGAGTCATCTTGTGGTTAAAGTTTTTTTTTTTAATAATGATAAAAGATTAAAAGCAACACACAGGGAATCAGTTTCCCTCTCCTGATTTGCCAGAAACCCTAGTTATGGCTCTCATTCTCTTGAAGAAATGTGATGGGAGTAATGGCTGTGTTTGGGTCTTCCCTGGGTGACCCACTTAAAATAAGCCTTTCACCAAAAGAAATGTTAATGGAATGTGCCTTTAAGTAGGTCACTGCATCCTTAACTGTTTCTTTTAATTATGAATGTGGACATGCAGCTCAGTGACCTCATGTTGAATAAGTTGTCTTCTGTTCCTGAAAACTTTCTTGGATTTTGCAGAATTCCAAAGCATTCTTCCTGGCAGGAAATTGGTGAAGGAGGAGGGAGCTGCTTTGGTTTTGGTTTTTATTTTTGCCTATTAAGTTGAGGTATGGAGCAAAGGAAGATTTGCAGTTTTCAGATGACAGAGACTAAGCTATAGTTTTGGATGGTGTGTGTGTAGACAAAACAGAAAAAAAAAGCAGAGTTTCTGAAAATAGACTTGAGGGAGCTTTAGTTTACTCCTCTTCTGCTGGTGGTCAGTAATTAAGGTTTTCCTGTAGACAGTGCTGTGCATGAAGTTCAAGTGGTGTTTTTCTCTTTAAAACCCTGGTTGGGTCTCATGTATCTTTATCAGGACCTTGGACTTCCCTTGCCAACGGTCTTTTTTATATTGGTAAAGAGACAGAAAAAACAACCAAAAATCCAAAACTTTACCTGATTGACTTATTTTTCCCCACTTACCCAGTTACTGCTTCTGGTAAATGTCCCAGGTAATCAAGGGCTGTTTGATATTACATTTCAGGGTTTTTCAAGAAAGTTTATTAAACCCTATGTTTTGTGGTGTGTACTGGTTTCTAGCACTTAAATTAGAGGAATTTCAATTGTAAATAAACCAGGTAAGGGTTTGGAACAATTCTTTAATTATTCTAAGGCCTAAATTGCACTGTGTTCTATAAATATGATTAAGAACAAGAATCTTGCATGAAAAATAGTTATAGATAGAGGAAGGTGGTGAATTAAATCATTAGAATGTAAACTCCATGAGAGTAGGGGTTGTTTCTTTCCTTGTAGTTAGGTCTTCTGTGTCTAGCATAGTGTTTGGCATATAAGGAAGGGCTTGATAAATGCTTATTGATTGATTGATTGAATGTTTTCATCTCCATTTGTGTTTTTAAAATTTTCATTTTATGCTGGGGGAATTCCCCAAGTTTTCACCAGATGTAGTTTCAAATAAAACTTATTTAAATCCATAGGTCGGTGACAGAAGAGAGACCCAGATCAACAACCATTTGGAAAGACAACATGATGCTCTCAAATAGTCTACAAAATGAGGTCCACAATCCGGTAACTGATTTTCATGAAATTAGTTTTTTGTTGATGGGGAGAGTACTACTTAATATGGCTGTGTTTAGCTTCTTTATGAGGATGTGAATGAAATCAGGAATTATCTAATGCCAAAAATCTTACCTTGTCTGAGAGGTATAACTTCTTCCCCATGTTTTTCATCAGATATTTAGTAAAGAGCAAAATTAACAATGATATCAGCTCCTCTCATCCTTCCTTTGTGGAAGTGTATGGTTAATAAACTTAGGGCTGGGAGGGATCTAATCATGGGATCATAGTTCTAGAGCATCAGAAATCAGCTAGTCCAATTTCCTCATTTTTACAGAAGAGAGAACTGGGGCCCGTTGAATTAGGTGACTTATACAAGGTCACACATATAATAAGCAGTTGAGTTAAGATGTGAGTTCAGGACCTCTCTCCAAATATAGCAGTCTCATCACAGTACCACAATGAAATGAAAGGTTTTAGGAGAAGAGAGGATATGAATAAAGGGCCTTCCCAAGCCACAATATGTTTAATTATCTCCTAAATCTGAATCTTAGGTAGATAGGTAGATAGATAGAAAGAAAGATAGATAGGTGGAGATGTAGAGGTAGACAGATAGAGATAGGTCGAGTTAGAGATAAGTAGAAATAGGTAGCTAGAAAGATAGAGATAGGTGGAAACAGAGATGGAGGATGGACAGGTAGAAATAGACATATACAAACAGTGAGATAGAGACACAGGTGGATAGAGATAGGTTTAGATAGATAAATAGATATTGAGAGAAAGGAAGAAAAAAGAAAGAGAAAAGAAAGAAAGAGAAAGAAAGAAAAAGAAAGAAAGAAAGAAAGGAAACAAAGAAAGAAAGAAGAATACCCAACAACAAAGCTGCTAAGTTTATGTAACAAGGAGGCTATTGAGAAATGAGCCATGTTTTTCAGACTGAGAGGTGTTTGTGGGCCTGAGAAGAGTCATATTCCTCAGGGTCTTTGCTCTGGAATCTTGGATAAGGGGAAGAGGATTAGATCTGGGCGTGAGTTCAGGTCTCATCTCTGCTCCTTTACTTTACTCCAAGTGTGACCTTGGTCAAGTCATTATGCCCCTCAGTTACCTCATCTGTAAATTTCATAAAAATAACAAGTCTTTTCTTTTCAGTTGTTGAGCGTGAGACTTGCTCCTTCTGCACCAGGTATTTCTGCTTTTGGGAAGAAGCATTGTACAAATGAGAGTGAGCTACTTACTATTTCCAAATGAAGATAGAATAAGAAGGAATCCAATTATAACAATAAGCATGGAGATAAGAAGGGGGAAGCTTCATAACTATGATATCAGTAAGAAAATACAGGATGAATTTCATGCATTGCAAGTCTTAAGGTTTCAGTGTATACTTATACAAAGATTTTGTGATTCATAAAGAGACAGGAAGGGACCATAGAATGATAATATATTTATATAGTGTTTTAAGATTTGCAAAGCACTTTACAGATGTTATTATCAAATACTGGATCCATATAACATCCCTGGGAGGTAGGTGCTATTATTATCCCTATTTTACAGATGAGGAAACCGAGGCAGAGTTAATTCAACAAGTCATCAAACACTTACTGCATGCCAGGGACCATGCTAAGTGCTGGGAGTACAAACACATTCAGAAAGACAGCCTCAGTTCTCAAGGAGTTTACATTCTAATGAGTGAAGACAATTCAGAAAAGAAAGCTGCAAAGGGGTGGAGATGGGGAGAGTAAGTGAGGGTACACAGGGGCATCTAGAGTAGTTGTCCATGGGTGGCATGACCTTCTTGAGTGAAGAGATTTCAGTGATATGGTAGAGAATGTCCATGGAGAATTCAGTGACTTGCTAAAAGGTCACACAGCTAGAGGGTTAAGTGGCTTGCCCAAGGTCACATTTCTAATAAGTGTCTGAGGCAGGTTTTAAATTAACTCAGGTCTTCCCAACTTCTGGCCCAGTGCTCTATTTCCTGCCCCATTGAGTTACTTGGACATGGCATTCTAAATGATTGAGCTCCCTTGCAGAGCAAGGAAAATGAACTCCAAGTTAAAGCACTAACTTCTGCCCCTCACAGAAGAAAGATACCATATTTGTATATCAGATTTTATTCATTCAACAAACATTGATTAAGCACCTACTATATGCAAAGAAAGAGAGAAAGAGAAAGAGAGAGAGAGAGAGAGAGAGAGAGAATGCTGGAAGAGCCAGGCTTGGGTTCAGCCAGACCTACACACTGGCTGGGTGAATTTGGGCAAGTTCCTTCCCTAACCTCTGAGTGCTACACACAACTCTCCTAAGACTCCAAATTATGAAACAATTGCAGATCTTTTCTGATAGAAAGTTTACTCACTGTGAGTTCCCTAGGTCTCAAGGAAAAAAAAAAAAATATATATATATATATATATTTGCTTTTTTTTTTTTTATGGAGGGGAGAGGGCAGGGCAATTGGGGAATTAGGGTTAAGTGACTTGCCAGAGGTCACAGGGCTAGTAAGTGTTAAGTGTCTGAGGCTGGATTTGAACTCAGGTCCTCCTGACTCCAGGGCTGGTGCTCTATTTACTGCACCACCTAGCTGCCCCAAGGGAAAAAAAATATAAAAGGCATAAAGGCAAGGCAGCATAATTTACAAAATGTCGGGCTTAAAGTCAGGAAAGTACAAGTCTAAGTTGCAAGCTCTATAACCCTGGACAAATCACCTAAACATTTGTATCTTAGGCACTCCCTTTTCCACTTACCTTTTATGTCACAATATTTGCTGATTAGTGCCCACACTGGGAATTTCCCACAAAAGAAATCATGTGCGAGGTACCAGGGACACAGAGACAAAATGGTCCCTGCCCCCAAAGAATTGAACTGAAGGCAGTTTTAATTTTTATTATTATTACTATTTGTAAAATGAAAAGATAGGCATATATCTTAATTTTTTTTTTTAATTACGGACCCATTTGGTAGTCTGGTGAAACCCATTTGGACTCTAGGCAAGTTACTTAACTTCTGTTTGCCTCAGTTTCCTCAAGTGTAAAATTGAAATAATAACAACACCTACCTCTCAGGGCTCTTGTAAGGATCAAATGAGATATTTATAAAGCACTTAACAGAGTGCCCAGACTATATAAATGCTTATTCCCTTTCCTTTTTTTCTTTTCGTTTTGAGAATAATTATTTTAAAACCATAAAATAAAATACATAGGAATATAAGTAAAAACAAATATAATTATATAAAGGATTTTATAATAATATAAATGTAAAGAATAATATAAAGAATAAAAATAATACAAATGAAAACAATTATGTTGAAATAAAGATGAAAATTTTTTTCCCAATCCAAGTTCATAGATCCCAAGGTTAAGAAATCTATCCAAGGACCACAGATCAAGAGCTTCTGGCCTAGATCTCCTTGGCTTCAAGCTCACCACTCTGTAGCCTATGTTGCCTTGTCTTCATATCTTGCATTCTTCCAGCTTTAAATCCTGTGATCTTATGTACATTGTATAGGAAGAAGAATGACCCCATTGAAAATTAATGGTCCATATAAGTCACTGTAATGTAATTGTTGAGTTTTATGCCACCAAACTGTGATAGTTCACATAAAGGTTCCTTAAAGCTCTATAAAGAATGCAATTAGTTAGAATGTTCATTATGATGGATGCACCCTGGAGAGGCTCAGCTGCTTCTAGAAATGGGGCAAAATCAATAACTCCAACTCAAGGCTGGTGTGTCCTGCATTCTGTGCCATAATGACTCAGTGCAATAAAAGAAAATTCTAGCGTAGAAGTAATTGGAAAATGTCCTTAACAAAAAGACCTCCTTTTCCCTCCCAAAGATAATCTTTCTATTTTTTTTTTTTAATGAACACTTTCTTTTTCAGGTCTCTCTGGACAATATGTGGATTAGATGGAAAATCTATCTATATCTTTTGCTTCTTTCTTTACCCTTTAGCTTTGGGAGATTTCTCTGTTCTGCAGTAGGATGAGAGGGCTGAGCAATTTGAAATGAATGTCTAAAATAAAAGCCATAAATCTGATTTATTATTAAATAGTACAATATTGAATGCCCATAATTCACTAAGGTTCTTCCTCTCTCTGGTTTGCAGTTGGTTGCCCTTCTAGAGTGTGAAAGACATAGCAAGGTTATGGATAGGTCAGATGATCTATTATGGTGTTTTATGATATTGTCTTGGAAAAGTTATGGCTCCTATTCTCATAAATGTATTGTTTCATGTGCATAGAAACAACTCATTAGACAGTACGTAATGGATGTTTGCTAGGTCCTATAGTGGATAAAATAGTTTTTCTCTTTTAATTTTCATGTCGAGTTTTAAAGTTTTACTCTTGTACCCCTTGTAGTAGACAGACACTGCGAACTGTAGCCATCGTAGAATCATAGTAAGCAAAAGGTAAATTGTGTATCTGGCTTTTGGACCCCAATCCCCACCTTATTCATGACACATTTTTCCATCTTAAGGGAATCCCAAGAGCTCCAATGCTAACGAATTAGGCTCATGTTTCTCTCCATTAAAATTTAGTGAAAAGGGTAGAGAAGGCAATAATAAATGTGTTGCTTTACATCTCAGTCTTGACATACATCCCTTGTTGCTGTAGCTGTTCACTGAATGTCTACAAGGTTTATACAAAGATGGGGCCTTTGAGATAGTGACATAGTCGACCTCTGAGAGTTTATATGCTGAGGCAGCAAAGAACACTCTAAAGTTAACTCTTTAGCCTACGCTGTAGTCACAATTTTTTTATTTCTGAGGTATACTGTTTCCAGAGTATCTCCCCCCACCATAACACACACAATCAGATTCTCATTCTGTTTTAATTTTGCCTCCAAAAGCACACAGGTCTCCCCTTTCTTTTTTTTTTTTAAGCCCTTTTATTTGATCCTGCTTCCCCTTTCAGCTATTGAGTATTAATTTTGTTTAACAATCATTTATTAAGCCCCAGCTGTTTACAAGGCATTGTGCTAGGTTCTGAGGATACAAAGATAAAAAAATGGAATTCCCCATAAGAACCCCTTGGGTAGGAGACACACACAATATAAGTATATTACAAAGATAACGAATGATGGGATGAAACAGTGTTCTAATAAAGTTTGAGGAGTAGGAGAACATTTTTAGGTTCAGGGATCAGAAAATTCTACATGGAGGAGGAGGTGGTTCCTATAACCAGCCTTTGGCCATGATCCTAGACAGGAGAGAATCTTGGTTCAAGCCTGTCTCTCAAATTTTCTCTGCTTTCTGTGGATGTGACCAGCGGCTGGTTATATTCAAGACTGAGATCATTCTTGAAAGAAGAGAGGTATTCTGAAAGATAAAGAAACAAGGGGTGGAAATGAATGTTGAAAACTAAAAATAAATAAGTCAATTTTTAAAAAGAAACATGAAGAGGCAGCTAGTTGGCTAAGTATAGCACTTTGAGAAGTCAAGACAGTTTAGAAAAATTTGACTACCAGTATCCAATGGTAGAAGCATAGTTTTTAGAACTGAATGGACCTTAGATATCACCTATACTCTTGGTTTAGTCTAGGGGTGGGGAACCTGTGACCTCGAAGCCACATGTGGCCCTCTGAGTCCTCAAGTGCAGCCCTTTGACTGAATCCAAACTTCAATTCCCCACCCCTGGCTTAATCTATTGATTTCCACTTGGCATACAGATTTTTGGCTAACATTGTTTAATAAAATGATTTCTTTTCGTATTAACATAAGTGAATTGAGAGAAAACTCTATTTCCTTCTTCCTTAGGTGATTCCATATGTTGGTACACTTTCTGAAGAGCTGGGACCTGGGAAGTTGGTTGTCATCAAAGGTCAGGTGCCCAGTGATGCAGACAGGTAACCCTCTCTTCTGATATATAACCTGGTTAGAGTCCTCTGCCTTGCTGATGTTAGATGGGAAAAGACAAGGAAGAAATTGAATTTTTGTGACTAGGAGCAAAAGGAAAAAAAAATAGGAAAAACCATTCTGTTTTTTCTTGTTCTTTCCCCTCATGAAATTAATTTTATAAATAACAGCTTACATTTATATAATCATTCTGTAATTAAAAAACACTTTTGCATATTATTTTAGCAACTTGGTGAAAAGATGGGCTGAGAAAGGGAGAGACTGGAGGAAGCCAGATCAGTTAGGATGCTATTACAGTAGTAGGAGTAGATGAGATCACCAGCGATAGAAATCTGGAGAAAGGAGAGGGTGACCTAATGCAGAACTTTGCCTGATCTGCCTTAAGTAGCAGAGAAGTTATTGGATTTTTTTTTTCCTCTCTTCTCTCTGTTACTAGAGAAACTAGAAACTGAGGTATACAGAATTATTAGTCATATAAAAAGGGCTATGAGCTGTATTTGTGTGGCATTTTTTTTCAGGAATGTCTCAGGTGTTTTACATTAAATTCATTTTCTAGTATATGTATTACTTAATTTGTTGTTTTTTGGAGTTGAAGAAAAGAATTATGATGTTATCTGAACTTTCCTAAGTTCGTGGCAATTTATTACTCAAATTGTTCCTCACAGCAGCCCAATGAGGTAGAGGTATTATTCATTATCCCCATTTCATAGTTGAAGAAACTGAAATTCAGAGAGACTGACTTGTCCAAGTTTGTCCACATAAGCATTCTAAGGAGGTGGGACTGAATGCAGATCTTCTCACCCCATGTCATTATCCAGGAAAAAAGAATTTTGAAAGCTAATGTTATTACCAAAAAGTAGACAGGGTTCTTCTTCAAAAACATTGATCTAGATTTTTGCATCTTAACTTAGCATTTTCATATGAGCTACTGGAACAATTTTCATTAAATTTCTTATAGAAAATTTTTTTAAAAAATCATACCAGCCCCCACGTCCTCCTCCAGACCTTGCAGATCAGCATTTGCTTAACTTCTTGTCAATTTGCCAGAAAATTTCATGAGCCACTGTTATATCCAGGTGATTATTCTGGGCAAATGTTGAGTATTCTTTGCCAGTTCTCAAGGAGATTTTGAGTTCTGTGTTTGTAGCATGGGAATTTTTCTTTTGTCAACTTTCTGTTGTATGATTCTAGCCACTACACTAAGTATTTGGTAGGTTGTCATACTCAGCATCATCATCATCATATTATACTTTGTCTTGCAATAGGATTCAGATGTAAACAGTGGGCAAGTTGTGATTCTGCTGTTACTCTCATATTTGATCTTCTTTGAACTTACTACTTCTTGTTGTTCAGTTTCAGTCATGCCCAACTCTTTGTGACCCCATTTGGGTTTGTTTGTTTTTTTGGTAAAGATGCTGGAGTGGTCCGCCATTTACTTCTCCAGCTCATTTTACAGATGAGGAAACTGAGGCAAACAACATGAAGTGACTTGCCCAGGGTCACGCAGCTAGTAAGTGTCTGAGGCCACATTTGAACTCAGGAAGATGAGTCTGCCCAGACTTACTGTATAGTTGGATAAAATAGCTGCTTTTTTGGAGTTAAATAAAAGTATTAGGATGTAAGCTCAACCTCTTTAAGTTCAATGAAAGTATTCTTTGTACAACTCCAACAGTAGAAAAGACGATAGGAATGATAATATGGCTAGTTTATCCTGTTCCCTTATAACTTGGATCTCCTCTGCCAGGCCTCTATTTTGAAGCTTTTTATCCTAGATGGTTTGGAGACCATGAATATTTGATGTGGAGACATTTATTTAAGCCGTTTTCATTTTTCTGATTGCTGTTTTTGTTGCCAGGTTGATTATGCTCTTTGCAGAGGATTTTGTCTCTTCCTTTCTTTTTTCTTTTCCACAGTTTCACTTTCACTTTTGCAATGCTGACAAAGGATTTGAGGAATTTGAAAGCCATAGATGAAATGATGTTTGGGGATTATTTCTCTCTTTTAATTTTTATGCAGAATTCTTGCCTGACACATCATAGGCACTTATATAAATGTTTGTTGATTTTACTTGACTTGATTTGTCTCAGCATCAAGAGTCAGAATATCCCCTACAAGGATAAATAAATATTAAAAGTTGCAGTTGGAGGACAGTAGATAAGGGGAATTACATGTTAGAAAATTTACCCTTCTCTTCATACATGCTTAGAACAGGCCTATACAACATACAGCCTATGGGCAGTATGTTTTGCAGGACTACCTCAAGCAGCGGTTCTCAACCTGTGGGTCATGACCCCTTTGGGGGTCGAATGACCCTTTCACAGGGGTCGCCTAAGACCTTCGGAAAACACATATTTCCGGTGGTCTTAGGAACCAAGACATCGCTCCTCTATCCATCTCCAGGCGGGTCTGCCCACATGCAGATACACCCACATATGAGTATTAAAGGATCGCGGCATTAGGAAGGTTGAGAACCACTGACCTAGAGGATGAGATGGGTTCACAATTAACTATCATACGACTTCAAAAGTAATTGAGTTCATAGAAAATGTCAAACAGAATGAACAAAGAGATTCCCAGAGGAAGGGAATACCCTCTCCCTGGGATATCATGGAAGATTTCTTTATTTATTTATTAAGCACCTACTGTGTGCAGGGCACAGGAAGACCTTGAATGTCTTCACTAGGCAGAAATGAGCTAGAAACCAATTCGAAGCATGAGGGACTAAATTACTTAGACACTACACAAGAGCCATTTCTAACCCTTTACCATTATGCCCAGTATCTATCATTTGAGCATTCTATGCTTTCCAAAGACCAGGAGGCCCTGTGCCATTGCAAATTCAGTGTGTGCCTAAGAGAAGAGTTTCAGCATCTGAGGCATCCCATATCAGCTTTAGGTTATATTGGCTGGCCAAAGAGAGGCCCTCTCCTCCTCCCCCAGCTCTTAAAAATGACCCTTGTTTCCAGCATATCCTTCTGTACATTTTCCAGACAAATCTAAAAGCCTGAGTAAATGCATGAAGCTAGAAGATGGTATACTAGCTTGGAAATTGTGATAGTAGTCCAGTTCAGCTGGAGTGGGGAAGATTAAAAAAAAGAAAATTCAAAATTATAAATATGTTTCTATCACAATTGCTTTCTGATGGAATTTCTCAGAAACAAGTGATCTGAAGTGCTAAATCATTTAAGGCAATTCAAAATTGTGATCCAAATAATTCCCTTGATCTCTCAAATAAAATGTCACTTGAAGATATGGGTTAAATATTGTTATTTTAACTAATTTTAATTAAATATTGTAGATATTAAATTTAATTAAATATTATAAATATTGCATCAAATAATACAGAGCATTAGAAGTGTCAAGTTAACTCAGTGAGCATTCATTTAGCTTCTACTATGAGCCAGGCACTGCGCTAACTGCGTGAGATACAAAAGAAAGGAAACAACAGTCCCTGCCCTCAAGGAGCTCACAGTCTAATGGTGGAAAAGACATGCAGACAACTATGTACAAAAAAAACATAAGCAGGATAAGCTGGTGGTAATCTCAGAAGGAAGGCACTAGCATTAAGGGCATGTGGAAAGACTTCTTACAGAAGATGGAATTTTAGCAGAGACTTGAAGGAAGCTAGGAGGCAGAGACAAGGGGGAGAGAATTCCAGGCATGGGGGACAGCCAGTGGAGATGCAAGTTCTGTTTTGGGAATTTATCACTAATTTTGAGAATCTTGGTGCAATGAGCATAGACTGCAGAAATATTTCTAGGTGAGTTATGGCTTTTTGGTTTCGAGTGGAAATGGGTGGGGATGGGAGGTTAAGGAAGCAAAGTATAAAGTTTGAAACTATCTTCTTCTCTTCCTAAAAGACAAAAGGCCTGTCTCACACGCTCATCTCTAAATAGGTTCCAGGTGGATTTCCAATGTGGCAACAGTGTGAAACCCCGAGCTGATGTAGCTTTCCACTTTAACCCACGGTTCAAAAGGTTAGGCCACATCGTATGCAACACCCTGACGAAAGAGAAATGGGGATGGGAAGAGATCACCCATGAGATGCCTTTTGAAAAAGGAAAACCTTTTGAGATCATAATTATGGTACTGAAGGACAAGTTCCAGGTCAGTTTGGGGGAAAGAAATTATTTCCTTACTCCCCAGTAGAGGATCCTCATCGCATCCCGGATTTAGAGTTGGAAGCAGCCTTACAGGTGATCTAGTCCAATGTCCTCATTCTCCAGATTAGAAAAAGGAGACCATACAGTGACTTGCTCCACATGGCACCGGTAATGTCAGAAGCAGGATTTGAACTCAGATTTTTTGACACCAAGTCTAGTGCTTTTTTAAAAAAAATTTTACATGTATTTTTATTCCTTTTTTAGATGTGTTAATTGGTTTTGGAGATTTTTTTATTAGTTTATTTTTAATTTTCAACATTCACTTCCATAAGTTTTAAATTTTTTCCTCCTTCCTTCCTCAAGTTGACTTGCAATCTGATATGGGCTCTACACATACATTCCTATTAAACACATTTTCACATTAGTCATGTTGCATACAAGAATTATAGCGAATGAGAGAAACCATGAGAAAGAAAAAGAAAACAAAATAGTCTGCTTCACTCTGCATTCCAATTCCATAGTTCTTTCTCTCGATGTAGATGGCATTTTCCATCATGAGTCCTTTGGAATTGTTTTAGGTCCTTGCATTGTTGAGAAGGGCTAAGTCTATCAAAATCAGTAATTGCAGACTGTGGCTGTTACTGTGTTCAATGTTCTCCTGGTTCTGCTCACTTCACTCAGCATCAGTTCATATAAGTCTTTCCAGGTTTTTCTGAAGTCCACCTGTTCATCATTTCTCATAGCACAATAGTATTCCATTACATTCATATATCACAACTTGTTCAGCCATTTCCCAATTGATGGGCATCCCCTAATGTCCAGTTTTTAGACACCACAAAAAGAGCTGCTCTAAATATTTTTGTACATGTGGGTCTTTTTCCCATTTTTATGATCTCTTTGGGATATAGCCCTAGACATGGTATTGCTAGGTCAAAGGGTATGCACATTTTTATAGCCCTTTAGGCATAGTTCCAAATTGTTTTTCAGAATAGTTGGATCAGCTCAGAGCTCCACTAACAATGAATTACTGTTCCAACTTTCCCACATCTCCAATATTTATCATTTTCCTGTTTTGTCATGTTAGCCAATCTGATAGGTGTGATGTGGTACCTCGGAGTTGTTTTGATTTGCTTCTCTCTAATCAATAGTGATTTAGAACATTTTTTTTTTCATATGGCTATAGATAGCTTTAATTTCTTTCTTTCTTTTTTTTTTGCTTTTTGGAGGGCTGTTGGGGTTAAGTGACTTGCCCAAAGTCACATGGCTAGTAAGCGTGTCAAGTGTCTGAGGCCAGATTTGAACTCAGGTCCTCCTGACTCCAAGGCTAGTGCTGTATTCACTGTACCACCTAGCCACCCCGATAGCTTTAATTTCTTCCTCTGAAAAGTACCTGTTCATATCCTTTGACCATTTATCGGTTGGGGAAGTCTAGTGTTTTTTTACATAAATTCACTGGGAACATTTTCACTAAGTTCAGTCTTTGACTTAATGAATTCACTGCTCTAAGCTAGCTTTGGCATAAGTTCCCTAAAGGGTTGTTGTCAGGTGGATCCTTTTGTTTTCAGCTGACTATGCCCCAGGGAAGGTGATTTTTGTTAAGCACTATATATTTCAGATTTGAGGATGGAGGTGGTAGGCAGGGAAATAGAATAATTTTATCGCGTTCTTGACATTAAATCCCGAATCTCTTCAATGGCCTCTTACAAAAGGGCTCATCCCTAATTACTAAACACACTTCTAATTTTGACTTTCATTCTTTTCCATTTTGTTTAAGTGTTTGCTCATAAAAATTCACCTCCCCTAAATTCTTTCATTGGAAAAACTTAGAAACTTTTCCTTAAATTAGCCAAAAAGTATATCCCATTGTACATTATTTTTTTTATTACTATTATTTCCCAATACCACAGCCCTGTCAATCTGATGGCAAAGCAAACTAGTACCTTGACTATGTCTAAGGCCTCATTCCCACTTACAGTCCACCACTCCTCTGTGGGAGGAGGAAGTTATATTCCATCATCAGTCCTCTGGAGTCAAGATTGCTCAGTACACTGATCCAAGTTCTTAAGTATTTTACAGCTGTCTTCCTTTATATTATCATAGTTATTGTGTATGTTGTTCTCTTGGCTTTTCTTACCTGGGTCTGTGCCTGATTTCTTTTAGGTGCTGTTTAATTACGGAGGATCTATAATAGTGTGCTAGGCATTTTCATAGAAGCATAAGAGCTCCCTTTTTTCTAGGACCTCACCGTCTTGGGCAGCATGAGTTTATAAAACACTAGGTCTGGAAGGGACCTTAAACATTGTCTGGGCTCATCTCCTCATTTTAAAGTGATGGAAACTAATACATAGAGAGGTAAATTGAATTGATTTCTAATACTCTCCCCAAATATTCATTTCTAAATAGGTTTAAAACTAACAAGAGTAAAGTGTTGCCCAACCATCCATGGCTTCCATCCATGGTCTCCAATCCAGTCCAGATGATACCTACCAAGTTATGACCTGGATGATTTACAGCTTACACACCGAAGAACATCTGTTCTTGAGAGGCATTTCAACTTATACATCTTGTACAAAGTGAACCAGATCTTTATAATACTAATGCATGGCTGCAATAGACCATGCAGATATAACCAATGACTTAACTTAGTGTCATAGAACATTGTGTTAGCAAGGTTGGCAGACTTCATCCCCATGGATGTGAATTAACTTCCATTGTACAGCCAGAGGTGGTAGTCTTAATCCTAGCCAGCCAGGGATTAATTATATTTTATTAATGTGGAGGGCCTACTCAGTACACTTCATTATTACTTTTAGGTTCAGTTTTTCCTTTCATTGAACCTGAATCTGTAGCTTTTTAAGTTCTACCGTTTGCTTCTAGCTCTGCCTTTTAGGGCCAAACAGAGCAGTTGGATCTTTGTTTTACATGAATGTCCTTCAAGTAGATCAATCCCTTTTGAAGACACAGCTGCCATCTCTTTTGTTTGGTCGTCCAGGCTAAATTTTCACACTTCCTTCAAGTGACCCATATGTGGAATGTACTCAAGGTTCCCTCACCATTCTAGTCTTCCTCAGGACTCATTCCAGTTTGTCGATGTTTTGCCTCAAATGTGATGCCTAAAGCTGAACACACGATTTGTGATCCATCCAAGGCAAAGTATATATAACAGGATGAGAGCCTCTCTCATTTTGGACATCGTGCCCTTGCTAATGTAGCCCAGGATTGCATTAGGTTTGGTTTGGTTTGGTTTTTTGGCTGTTGTATCTTACTGCAGACTCACAGTGAACTTGAAATCCATTATCTCTGTGCGTGAAGGACAAAACATTTGCAAAGTCATTGATTAGATGTAACTGCTCCAAACAGTATTCTGTTGGCGGCAGATAAAATTATGCTTATGGTGTCTTATGTTATTACACTTAACACTCTATGAAAGTGTTTGCTATAGCATTCTATTACAATTTCATCCATTTTATATGTCTCTTATTCTATACAAGGGGAGTTAGTTATTGGGATACCAAAATGATCACATTTGTAATATGATGTGTCCCGCAAATCATGGTATAGTTTTAAGTTTTAATAGCTTTAATAGGTTAAAAATTACACTAAGCCTTTTTGGACATAAAGAAGGAGGAGGAGAAGGGAGTGGGGAGAGGAGCCTTTAAATAGTACTTAATATTTGCCAAATGCTATACATAGGTTATCTCTCTTGATTATAATATCATTTTAATATCATTATAATAGAACCTCCACAAAAGTCCTGTCCTCACATCTTATCATGACATGAAAGTAATCCTGAGCAATACTAGACATAAGGTACACAAGTTTGCCCATGCCATTAGAGCTCTGTGTACCATTCCAGTGACAGACTGTGTCTGTTTTCTGAAGATCCCCTAAGTTTGGTAAGACTAGTTACTAGTAGGATGACCACTATGTGAGGATGAATCCTTTAGCCATGGTAACCCATTAAATGAAGAAAAACACAAAATGGCTCTCACTTTTTTATGGGTTTTTTTTTTTTTTTTTTTGCTTCCAGCAGGGATGGCAGCAAAGGGGTGGGAAGAAGATAGAGGATCTGAGAATCACAAAGCTTTTAAACCATCCACACTGAGACCCATGCCCAATATGAGACCCATGCCCAATGACAGTTAAATTGATGCGCCAGGTGAGGAGCTGAATCATGTCAATATTAACATACAAATTAAAATAGAAGATACACAGCTAAATGGAAGGATGGCCCACAGGTTTTCCTTGGAGAGGCAAATGTAAGGGTTAGGAGAATTTTTTTTTGCTATGTTTCTGAAGGAACAAGAAACATCATTTTATGGGACCTGTGAAAATAATCTACACAACTCTGAAGATTATCTTTTATGAAGGCATAAAAAGGAAATAATAAAACTTTTACAAATTATATTCTCCACCAGGCCATGTCTTTACAGTTATGTAGTTGAAAGAAATGTTCTTATTGTGTGTTGACTCTTTAAAAAGTATTTGGCTTGCTAAAACACAATGACACCTAAAAGCCTTATGTTAACATCAGACAAGACACAACAATGAAAATGATTTTGTTCAGTGGCCTGATTAAGGCATGAAACAGGAAGAAATGTGCCCTCCAAAGATGTTTACCACTGTTATGGTGGGCTATTCAGAGTAAAGGTCAAGTTAAAGAGGGATTTCCTCTGTAGCAAAGTCCTCCAAATGTTCCTGTTTGCAGATAGCATTATTTTGATTTCGAAACATTGGTCTACAATGTAGACCATCCTAAATGAGATTCATAATCACTCAAGAGTTCAGAATCAATATGTATGCAGATAAAAACTAAACGAATGAATGGTTATTGTATATACTCCAACCTGTATTTGGATAGATATCCTATAGACCTGTTCCAAGATAGCTGATGAATAATGAACAAAATGATCCCAGAATTGAGTGAAATCATGGTATAATATGTGGGAAATTGCTCCTCTCAGAAACCAAAAAGCAATTTTTTAACACTAATATTCTGCTAGTGGTGCTATATAGCTGCAAATAATAGGATATCACAGTCTTTTGAAAAATAAAAATGGCAAACCACCCAAAGGGAAATGGAGAGAGACACATAAGAAGACTAGCATATTTTATTACCAGTGGAGGATGTGTATAAAAGGTAACATAAAATCTGTCATCAAAAAGATATATGACTAAAAAGGGAAGTGTGCTAGTAATGAAGTGAGGGTGAGAAATACTGAATGGCCAGTCTTGTGTGCTGCATTGGTACTAACTTAAATTCAGGAGAATTAAAAAAGTCACACATTGGACAGACCTTCTCTGGAGGATTTCCAGGAGGACATGAACAAGAATCACACAGGATGAATTCCCATCTGTAGTAATATTACACGTCTCTTGGAGTAAGAAGGTATCTACCCAAAATGGTACAGCATTAAAGGGCAATTCTAGCACAGTGCCTACCACATGGCAAAAGCTTAATAAATATGAGCTAGTGGACCGATAATGTAGACAAAGTTTAGAGGAAATATGATTTTCAGTCATATTATGTCCCAACATACTGTGAGATCAAAGAAGAAAGAACCGAGAGCCAATGGTGTAGTAGAAAGACTATTCAACTTGGAGGGTAGGACTTGGTGTCACTGGAATTGAGCTCAAATCCTGACTCTGCCATTTACTGTCTTGGGCACATCACCTAACATCTCAGGGCCTCATCTATAAAATGATGAGATTGTACTAGATAACCTATAAAATTCCTTCCAGCTGTAGTTATATTGTCGTAATGAAATTAATTCCAAGACTAGAGATTAAAACTAGAATACTAAATTAGTTATCCAAAACTTTGAGATTTTAAATTAATTAAATTAAAATTAAAATTTAAAGCCTTTAGATTGTAATATATTCCTAGTTTTCTGCTCTCTTAATAGGTGGCTGTGAATGAAAAGCATCTATTGCTTTACAAACACAGAATTGAACCAGAGAAAATAGATACCCTGGGAATTTATGGGAAAGTTCAGATTGTATCAATTGGGTTTCGCAGTAACTTGGTAAGTACCTCTGGTAGCTTCATGTTCTTTTGGAAATGCTTTTCTAAAAGTACTGTTTACCTTTAGAAGCCAGGATTATATAGTGCAGGAGTCCTTCCCCACGTGTCCATGAATCTAGGTTTTGGGGTAGTTTTTTTTAAGGTAGATAGATAAAGACATAACTAGATAACTACACTTCAGTATACATAATTGATTTTCTTGGTAATCCGCTGTATTTTATTTCATTCATTTAAAAATATTATTCTGAGAAGGGGTCCATAGGCTCACCACTGTCAAAGGGGTCCATGACACAAAAAGGTTAAGAACCCTTCATGTAGTGAGATAGGGTTAGTGCTGGTCAGGAAATATCCCCATGAATATATTGGTCACCTTCTGGGGAGTTAATAATGCCTTTAGATTCCCAGAGGACCATTTAATAAACCTGATTTTATTTGGGCCTTTCTAATGTATACTATCTCAGACTTGAATTTTTTTGTTTTTTGAGGTGAGCTCAGGGATTTATACTTGGCCATCCCTGATACCACTAGCTAGATGATCTGTCCTTCTGCAGACTTTTCACATATTGTTCTGTCTGAATCTCCTTTGCCTTTATCACACTCTTTTATTATACTTACTTTGTGTATGTGTTGTATACCTCTTCTCTTCCTACCCTCAACCAGATTGGAAGCTCTTTTAGGAAAGGTACTGTGTAAGTTTTCATCTTTATATCTTCAGCACTTAGCATAGTGCTTTCTATAGAGCAGGCAGTTAATAAATGTTTGTTGAATTCAGTTAGCTAATTTAGGGCCATATGAATTTGGCCTTCTATTTTTAATTTCATCACTATGGTACTTACCATTGCAAGAGAAATGCATAATTTCTGGAAAAGTTCTTTATCCCAAAGGTGAGGAATGGATTCCAGAGAGAATGTCATCAGTAGGACCAAACCCAAGACCTTTTTTTTTTTCCACTTCCCTTTTGATTTCATAGATGAAGAAAGTACAAAATACTTTAGTGTCTCACTTGAAGTTACATTAAAGTACAGATAAATGGATATCTCTTGTCCTCTTTTATTTTTCTGGGAGGAAAAACAGTCACTGTTTGATACCAACTAATGAATTCTACTTATACTTTAAGAGTATGTAATTCCTTAAGCAGATCAAATTAAGAAAGAATGTTTTGAAGTGTCAGAAAATTTTAATTCTTAATCTGTTCTTCAGTCTTTACAAGGAAACCAAGCAGCTTCTTTGGAAACACTGAATACGAATTCGGGAAATGTAAGTGGGAAAAAATCACCATGGTGATCAAAGTTCTTTGGGTCACCTTGTAAATAAGACGCAGGGTGTTTCTTTTTCTAATTGTGTCTTAGATATGAAACCACAAGAAGCAAATACATGAAAATGAAGAGAAACACTTTGTATTTCTAGAGTTCCAGGTTCAGGCAAAAGCTTAGGTTAATAATGAAAGGATCGTCTTATATATGAAAAAATAGCTCTTTCTCTGCTATTAGGAAACTGCTACATCAGCTACTTAAAGTTAGAACAATGGTCAGATGAAGTTATTAGATTAACAGCTACCATAATAATAATAGGTGACATTTATCCAGCTCTTTCAGGTTGGGTTAGGGTCAGCACTTCTACAGATATTATCTCATTTACATATAACATCTATACATCTATACATCTATAACATCCCTAAAGAGTATTAATAAACCTGAACAGGTGGAGACGGTTTGAGCATAAACATCTTGGGGTTATTTATGTGCCCAAGATGGGGGTCTTGTTGACTTCAGCACATTTATACCTCATGAACCTAGTGATTCTGAGCACACTCTGGGTAGGTAGAAATAGGAATTTTAAAAAAGTGTTAAGTGCCTACAATATGCCAGGGACAGAAATGTGTAAAGTTCATATATAATTTGCTGAGAAAATATTATATCGTGATGACGGATAAGAGATCAAAAAAAGCTGTCCTCTGACCTACTGAATCATTTTAAATGACTAGTTTTTTATATTCTGGATAAATCTTAAATGCATATCACATGCCAGTTATAGAACTTGGAGCACAAAATATGTGACATTAGGATTAAAGAGTTCTCAGCCCTCTCTAGTTACATGTTAGTAAAAACAATTACAGGATCAGATTTTACCCAGATTATAAAATATAATCCTTCTTGGTTGTCCTTATTCATGTTATTTCTTTCTCTTCTAGCAGATGCAAACATCTGAGGCATCACAATTTGTAAGTATTTTTTATTTCTAGATGAATGGCAAAATTATTTATACAGTGGATTAGAAATCAGTAATGCAGTAGGCAAATTCATTGAACCCTATTTTACTCCAGAACTTTCTCCATGAAGCCTAAAGAGATAAGGGATGCTAAGAGTAGCAGCACCACAAAGAACCATATTCATCATAAATGTTCCATGGTTGAATGGCAATGAACAATACTTGCTTATTTATCATACATTTGTTTAACTTCCTGCCACTGCAATGCCTTCTACCGATCCTGATTCAATGGGATGAAAGTTAAAAAACAAATCCTATATTCTTTATAATAAATCATACAAATCTCTTACTGCAGCAGAAGCTGAATGCATCCATTTCCCATTAATTCGCAGCATATAAATTTCAAAGCTATCTTTACATCAACTTTTAAAAAAATATACAGGGAAGTAATTAGCATTGACAAAAGTCATGTACATTTCCTAATGCACTTCCCCATGGAGAAGCCTGCTTTGTTATGCAGAATGTTGTTGTTCAGTTGTTTCAGTCATCTCTGACTCTTCATGTGACCCGATGTGGGTTTTTCTTGGCAAAGTAATTTGAGTGCTTTGCCATTTCCTTCTGCAGTTCATTTTTATAGAGGAAGAACTGAAGCAATCAGGGTTAAGTGACTTGCCAAGGGTCACATAGCTTGCAGAATCCTGAATTAAGATAACCAGTATAAACAATTCCATTTGTGTCAGTTTCATGTCATGGAAATGGTAATCTGGGGGCACCACTAGTGCCCCCCAAGTGCAACCACATGACTGGTTTGTTTTGTCCATGTAATCTGCCTTCTCTAGCTCATGCATATCTGCTGAAGATAGTTCTTTTTTTCAGACACTTCCTTATGTTGCGAGATTGAACTCTGCACTGAGCTGCGGACGAACCATTGTCATCAGAGGGGAAGTGAAGAAAAATCCAAAGGGGTGGGTAACACTAAACCATCACTCCCAAAATATTATAACTCTTTGCCTTTGTACAACTCAGGTAATAGTTTAAAGCACAGTAGTGCACTGGATTTGTAATCCCATCAATTATCTATTTCCTCCAATAATACTCCCTTGAGTGGGGGGAAATCACTCCTCATCCATGCCAACTCATACTATATGGTCATGCTTTCCCGGCACTGTGTGTATACCAACAAATGTTTATTAACCCTTGTCTGGGTCCAGAACTCAGAAGAGATGTCAGGGTTGGAGGAGGAGATTTGGGAATCATCTTTACGGAAGACGTAGGTATGAATGAAGTTGTATAGAGAAGGGAGAGAAGAAGACCAAGGACAGAACTTGTTGGAATATCCACATTACAAGGACTATATTTAGTGACAGTAGATACTATCTCCATTTTACATGAAGGGATTATTGAAGCTCAAAGAAATTAAATAATTTATCCAAGGTCACTCAGCTGGCCAGTGGCAAAGCCAGGAACTAGGACTTGGATCCTAGCCTCTTAGAAAGCATGAAATGGACACTGGAAAAGGAATCAGAGATTTAGGTTCTCATCTGACTCAGCTACTAACTAGTCTTCATGACTTTGGACAAGTCACCTTTTAAGAACAGGTAGGAAGAAAGGTCAGCTAGATGGCACAGTGGACTAGAACACTGACCTTGGAGTCAAAAGAACCTGAGTTCAAATCCAGTTTGAGACACTTACTAGATGTGTGACCATGGACAAGTCACTCAACCCTGATTGCTTCCAAAAAAAAATAGGTAGGAGGTCATTATAGTAGTTCAGATTTGAAAAAGAAGTTAAGGAGGCTGAGATGGGAATGTAGAAGAGAGGCTGGATGTGAGAGGAATTGTCAGAGTAGAATCTATAAGGATTTAGCAGTTGACTGATTGTAGAGAGGTGAGGAAGATTGAAGAATCAAAGATGATTCTAAGTCATGAGTGCAGGAAACTGGGAGGATGCTGGTGCCATCAACAGAAATTAAGAGGTTAGTTTCTAGAGAGAAGGAGGAGTTTAGTTTGGAATTCAGTTACTTAGAGGCTTCTGTATAACACAGTGTTAAGACTAGCTCCATTCTACATCAAAGCCCCTTGCATCAACACTGCCTTATTAAAACATCTAGCATATAATGTAGAAATATGTTTTACATGGCTTCCAATATAGAATGGAGCACTGTATTTCTTGCCTTCTCAGTGGGTAGGAGAGTAGATGGGGAGGGAAGAAGAGAATTTGGAACTAAAAATAAAAACTTTTTTTTTAATTAAAAGATAAAATTTTTAAATTTTAAAAAATCTGGCATATACTGACACCTTTCACTATTTGTTGACTTTGGCTGTGTGTGTGTGTGTGTGTGTGTTTTTAGAAGCTTTAGTATTGATCTGGTAGCATCCAGTACAAAGGACAGAGCACTGCATTTGAACCCCCGGCTAAATGCTAAAACATTTGTAAGAAATTCTTTTCTCTGCGAGAGCTGGGGAGAAGAAGAAAGAAGTATTACGCACTTTCCATTCAGCCCAGGGATGTATTTTGAGGTAAGATAATCGTGTGAATGGAATGTGGGATACAGGAATTGTTCACAACAGGCTCCATTTAAATTGATGTTTGGGGGCTCAATTAAGTAGATTTAAGGGAGAATCTGTTTTCAGTGCTCTTAATATACAAAGCCAGTTGACTGACCTATTAGAATTCATTCAACTACATCAAAATTTTTGTCCTTGAAAGTAGCCATCACAAATTACCTAGCCAGTACTATACTAGTGAGTGGTGATTTTAAATGCACAAATGTTGTCAAGAATTGGAAAAGCCACCATGGTATTGAATTTACAAACAGAAAGATATAAAAGTTGTTATTAGTACGTACCATTAGGCAACATATGAGATTATGCTAAAGGACTTGCATAGTTTGAATTAGTAGCCCCTTCCCTCTAGATGTTTACAATTCATCAAAAATAAATTGAATAGAATATGTATCTATAAATTACATATAGCAGCAAAATTATATAAATTGGCACCAATGTGTGCTGTGAAGTTTAATTTAACTTCATACAATAGAATAAGGAAATAGAAGAAGCTGGATGATATCCTGGAAGACACAGATTATAAGTTGGATTCAAATGAGAAACGTGCAGTAGTGAAGGATATAGGATAGACTGTTACAGACATAGGAGGACAGCTAGACCAAGTGACAAGAGATGGAAAGAAAAACATATATGAGATGATAACATTTTTGTCTATCTAAAGCAGCGGTTCTCAATCTGTGGGCTGCAACCCCTTTGGGGGTCGAATGACCCTTTCACAGGGGTCACCTAAGACCATCAGAAAACACATAGTTCCGATGGTCTTAGGAACCGAGATGCCTCTCCTCTGTCCATCTCCAGGAGGGTCCACCCACATGCAGATATGCCCACATATGAGTATTAAAGGGTCGTGGCATTAGGAAGGTTGAGAACCACTGGTCTAAAGAGAAGAGAGTAAGAATGAGTGGATTAAAATCACCGAAATAAGTAGGGTGAAGCCAAGTTGGCTGGGTGTCCTAGAAGGGAGTTAATACTTGATGCAATTGGTGTTATGAGGTTGATTCAGCATACTTGGGAAAAGGCTAGATGAAATCAGGGAATGGTACAAGAAGATTATGGCACACATCATGAGTTCACCAAAGCCCACTTGAGAGATTTTCATTGTCTCATAGGAATCTAGAGTGATATAAATAAATACAGAGTTGCTATAAATAAATATGACTTTTGCCCAAGGTCACATAGTGGCATAGCTATGATGAGTACTCAAACTTCTTGGCTCTTAAGGCCATTACTTGGATTGACTTTATTGAACAGGATGCAGAGGCTTAACAGCTTCTACAGAAAGAATCCCTTTCCTTTTTGTGACAAGCTCTGTGAAACCCCATGATAGGGAAGCAGAACAATTTCCAGGTGGTAGGAGATGAGGGTATAGAGAGTGCTAACAGTGAAGACCCTGAGCTCTAGGGAGTACAGTGGTATACCATTCCCCTTCCTGCTGGAAATCCCAGAAAACAAGGGAGAGGCCATTGTCGTAGCCATACCTAACTTAGAGATAAGCCAGCAGGTTCCAACAAACTTGGCAGGGGCCCATCTAACTGAATCAGAATGCTACTGCTCTTGACTCTGCTTAAGTAATTATTGTTATTATTCTTAAAGAGAAGCACCTACATTTCCTCTTTTTTTATGTTTCAGATGATCATTTACTGTGCTGCTAACGAATACAAAGTTGCCATAAATGGAGTCCATATCTTGGAATACAAATATAGATTTAAGGAGCTTGACAAGATCGACACACTGATGATCGATGGAGATATTGATTTATTAGATATAAGGAGCTGGTAGTTGGAACCACAAGAAGAGAAACAAAACATGGTTTATATAGTAGGGGCCTCTTAACATCGTATATGTAGAATTCTTCTCTGTTGTCCATTTTCCTTTCAAGTTACCTTTCATAAGGGTGTTTTCAAGAGTTATCACTAAAATATGGCTTAGACTGGAACAGAGAGAAGAAATCTGGGGCACAAGGGGCATTATAGACACTACTGGTTCCTCTTTTCCCTTTCTTTTTCCCACTTGCCCACCTCCTCCCCTCCTTTTTTCGCTTTTCCTTGGGTATTGTTTAACTATTCTTGTGCAATCAAGGTTTAAAAAAAGAATGGCTAAATTCTATTCTAACAGAATCCAAAACCCAGTCTGAGCTGAACCAAATGTATAGGATCTGTTTTAAAAGTTGCTAATAATCCGATGCTCTAGTTTTGGCTTTTCATGATACATATAGAATATATTTAACAGCTAACTGCACCAAAAAAAAAGAGAGAGAAAAAAGCATGACTTGTAGCAAATTCCTCTGTCATAATACCCATTTAGACTGTACAATAGCCTTAAACAATTCATCCATTACATAGACAAGTATGAATAATGACTCTCCTGAAGTGGTCAATTTTTTTGAATTCTCATTGCATTTTTTTCATTGGACTAGAACTGATGACTATATTTTACATAGTTATAACTTTGAAAAGTATGAATTCAAATACATGTGACCATGTTAGGGGATTCGTTATTCAGACTAATCAGGACCTAGCTATAGTACTTTTAACTGTTAACCACAGTAAATGAACCAAAGTTTTAAAAATAGAAAGAAAACCAAATTGGTCTTGAATCTGGATTGCAGTTGTCTACATAGTACAGAAAAAAGAAATAAACTCAGGGTGGTTTTTGTGTATGAGCAAATGCCAATTTCTGAAAGATTTGCACTTCAAAGATGTGAATGATCTTTCATTCACTTTCATTATAAGTCCCTGTGGACCTGTGCTAAAAATAACTTAGAGTACACACCCAGAAACTTATGATGACTCCATTGTAAAACAGCATGTCTATGTGAATTTTATTTTTAATAGTTTTTGGTGTGGTGAAATGAGGGTACCATGTACCATCAAGATCAGATTTCCTTAAGATGTCTTAAGCATATGTGCCATCTTGAATGCTGATAGAGTAGATACTATCAGAAAATGCAGTACTAAATTTTGAGAAAAGACAGTGCGGTAGAAATGATGGGCTTGTTTGCATGAGCTTTTCACTACTCAAAATCTTACCCTCTCATATCATTAGTAACTGAAATCTAAGCATTATTCTACTCAATGTGATTAAAATGAAACCTATATTACTAAGTCGAGATGCTTTACATTTCAATCTTCAGTACTATCCCTCAAAGCTGGCTAGCTGGTGGAAATCCAATGTAACCAACTCACTATAAGTCAAATTATGTAGCAGACTTCAAGGAGGTGCCCAGATCATTTTGTGCTATTTAATATTGCTGAAATGGACCATCTACTGGGTCTTGGAAATTTTTTCATTTTGGTGAGACTTTTATAATAATATAATGTGAGAGATCTATATTCATATTTTTAGAGAGTATTTGACATTTTAATTTTTCAAACACTTAAGGCAAAAACAGCTAGTCCAAATGTTTAGGGTCTTCACCTCCCCCTTCTTCAATCTAGCCATAAACTATTTCATCAGCATTAATTTTTATTTGATGAAATGCTCTGGTGCAGAGACACCGGCAAAATAGCACTTTACAAGGGTTTTCAGGTCTCCTTGTTGACCTTTCTGGGCAAAGTAGCAAAAGCTAAATTTTCCCCTCAACCTTTCTCCTCACTAAGGAAAAGGTTCTATAGAAACAATTGATTAGTAGTAATAATACAAGAAATCTAGTTATATTGAATGTTAGTAGCAGAGATCATGTATATGGAACAACTAGATAATTCTCAATTCAGAGGTTATGAAGACTGAACCTTTTTTCATAGTGTACATTGTAAGTCCTCAATAATTCCTATAGGAAAATTATTTATATACATATATGTATGAACACACACATATACACACATATATATACACATTAATATATATTAATGATCTTAAAAAAATCTGTGAGCAGTGAGCTGTAGCTGGAGGTTGAAAATGAACCTTTCATTTCCTTTATTAAAAGATTGTAGCTAACAATGATTTAATAAAATGCAAACCTTAAGTCCTTTA
Source organism: Pseudochirops corinnae (assembly GCA_028646515.1). Lineage (NCBI taxonomy): Eukaryota > Metazoa > Chordata > Mammalia > Diprotodontia > Pseudocheiridae > Pseudochirops > Pseudochirops corinnae. Next base: position 251,824,291 of record CM053586.1, read on the forward strand.
ATGCTTATGAGTACATTAGATTTTGTATAAAATTTCTATATTCTATAGAATTTTTCAGGTAGCTTCTTGAAAGAAAATATTGCCATTAATTTGTATAAAGTCTATCACTTCCAGGTCATATTAGAATATCAGTCTTAGAAAACCACTGAAATTGATTTTCTCTCTCATATAGGCAATTCTTGATCATCTTGTCAATGGAAATCTCTGGCAAATTTGTAGTCCCAACATGGCTTCCTCATGGACCTTGCCATGTTTCTTAGTCACTTCTTTAATTGTGTGCTCAACACACATTCATTCACCTCAATAAAATAAGATTGCAGGGCCAGAATGCTGAAAAAAAAATTCCACCGCCAAATGGAAGAAATTGTTGACCTTTCTGTTATTTATTTGTTATTGTTGTTACATATGCCACAGTTTTCCTCCTGCTGGCACAGATAACTTTAAGTTGACTGTAAAACTCTAAAATAACTAATGGGTATTATCTGATTCCAGTGTAATGTACAATACTTAACTAGATTTTAAAATAAAATGTCTTTTGGGGGGATGTGATGATGCTTTTAAAAACCTTTTTTATTATATAAGGCTAATTTGAAATTTTTAAATTACCTCCTATATGTAAAAGACGTGCGATTTCATCAGGATAGGTGCTGGGTATGTGGGAACATTGCTGTGATTTAGTGCCAGATCTTTGTCTGAAGCAAGAGAGTCAGCAAGTAAATAATGGTGCTTGAACTCAGGTCTTCCTGACTCAGATAAAGGAAGTAGGTGGTACAGTGGATAGAGAGCTGAGCCTGGATTCAGAATGACATGAGTTCATATCTGACCACAGACACTTACTAGCTGTGTGACCCTAACACTTAGCTTCTGCCTCAGGTTGCTCAACTGTAAAAAGGTGATGATAATAGCATTGGTGCAGATCAAATGAGATAGAATTTATGACGTTCTTAGTACAATGTCTGGCACACAGTAGGTGCCTAATAAATGCTGTTTGTTTTTTTTCTTTCAAGTCCAGCATTCTGTGTTCATGACTGGTCTATGTGTATCAGAGGAATCTGGGTATGCCCTCTAATGATGTAAGAAGATTACCTTCCAACAGTTCTGCTAAGAAAGGAATGGATTCAGAAAAGAGTAAGATATAGTTCTCACGCAGCTTTTTAGCCAGCTCTAACACAGTAATCAAGGCAGCAAATCAAACTAAAATGAAGAAAAAGCTACAGTTTCTCTCTCTCTTCCTCTCTCACTCAAACACACACACACACACACACACACACACACACACACACACACACATTCCTATGTACTGTCCTGAAAGAAGAGAAAGCTAAATACTAAAAATTTCCTAGACCCTAGTATTTTGACCATTACAAGGCATTAAAATGCAGCTAGGTGATGCAATGGATGGAATGCTAGACTTAAAGTCAGGAAGACCGGAGTTCAAATGCTGCACAATCTAATAGCTGTGTCAAATGACCTGACCAAGTCACTTAATCTCTGAGCCACAGTTATGTTATCTGGAAAATGTGATAATAATAACATACTCAATAGAAGTGTTATGAAAAACAAAACTGATTATTACTGAGCCCTTTACAAAGTGTATCATTTGTACTTGTCTACATGCCTTACCAATTCCACATTAGTTGCAATCTCTGATGGTAGAGAAACTGGTCTTTCATTTTTGTATCCCAGGCACTCAGCCACAGTGCCTGAAACACAGTACATGTGTAGCACTTGTTTACTGAATTTCCTAAGCAGATTCCTTCCTATTAAGATTTTTGCTAAATTTAATTGTTCAAAAAGAGTTCAGTTTTACTAAATTCAGATGTTCAAAAAAGGAGAATTATAGGACATTGATACTCTCCTCCCTTGCTGTAAAGCCACACATGAGCAGCTTTCCAGAGGACTGCTGCTGTGAACAGCTTTCAAGGTTCTGATTACATAGCATAGCAAACTCTCTACTTATTCAATAACAAATCCGAGCAAAACATTCACAGAAAATCAAGGTACAACATTCAGAATGTTACAACTTATTACAGAAAATCAAAATACAGCATTCACAATGACATAATAACAACTTATCACTAAAATGGTCACATAATTTTTACCAAAGTGGTCACATAGTTTAAACAAAATACAATCATTTAGTCAATCAATCACTGAACAACTCAATCATTCAGTGGTTCTCTTTTAAACAAAGTGCATTCATTTGGTCAATCACTCATTTAATTTAGTTAAGTCCTTAATTCAATCAGTCTTAAGGAGGCAAGCCTCCTTAATCCTTAACTAAATCATTAAAGCCTCCTTAAGGGACACAAAAGTACGAAAGTCAAAGTCCTCCACCCATGGGTGCAATCAAATTACAACTTCAACAATCACTACTCAGTACCCTCTTAAGGGATACTGCAAAGTACAGAAGCCATCCACCCCTAGGTCACTAGTAAATTAATTTAATCAGTCACTACTCAGTACCCATGGAGAGGTCTTTTCATCTTGATTCAAGGTAGGCTTTCAGCTTCCATGGCTCCTCTTCCATGGTCCCAGCTCCCGCCCTAATCTAACCAACTGCCACTTGAGTTCAAAGGCAGACAGCTCCCAGTTCCTTGTTTAGCTCTCAGTGCAATTTCTGCTTCATATTGAAGCTCACAGTGTCCAGTCCACCTTAAGTCCTTCACAGTTTCTGTTGCTGGGAAGAGAAAACTTAACAGAGCCACAGACAAAGTACCAACACCACAATCATGCTTCCTCTGGCATTTCCAGTTGGCCCGCAGAAGCCTTCAGCAGCTCCATTCTCAAAATCAGAATCACTTTATCCACAGAAGTTCCAGTCCAGCAGCAGCAGCCCAGCCTTCAGATGCTTGCTGAGAGAAATTCTCTCTCTCTCTCTCTCTAGCAGCAGCTGCTCTGCCTCCAGATGCTTGTGCCAAGAAGTTCTGACTATCCAGCTTGTGCTCTTCCTTATATAGGTATTAGCTCTACCCTGTTCAGCACCTTCCTGTTACGTCAGCAAGAGGGGTTTATACCTTCTGCTTCTTTAAGAGGCTTAATTTGAAACTAGGTGCTAAGTACCTCTTAGCTTAGCAAAACAAAGGGATCTTCAAATTTCATTACTATTACATTCCACCCCTCCAGGATCCTTGGAGTTACAATCTCAATCCAAATGGCCATAGATCCTGAAACAAATAGAGGCACTATACTTTGTAATTCTGCCGACTACACCATAATGTAAAGCCAAGCACGAGCAGCTTTCAAGAGGACTGCTGCTGTGAATAGCTTTCAAGGTTCTGATTACATAGTATAATGAGCTCTCTATTTATTCAATAACAAATCAGAGCAAAATATTCATAGAAAATCAAAATACAGCATTCACCATGTCACAACGCAACAACTTATCACTAAAATGACCACATAGTTTTCACCAAAGTGGTCATATAATTTTAAACAAAGTACATTCATTTAGTCAATCACAAAATCCTTAATTCAATCACAAAATACAAAAGTCAAAATTCTCCACCCCTAGGTCACAGTAAATTTCTCAGTCAGTACACAATATGCAAGTAAAGTCTTCTTTCAGTTTGACTCAATGCTGGCTCTCAGCTTCCATGGTTCCTCTTCCATGGTCCCAGCTCCAACTGTCACCTGGGTTCAAAGGCAGGCAGCATCCAGTTCCCTGTCCAGCTCCTTATCCAGTTCTTCGTCCAGTTCCCATTCCAAATTGAAGTTCACAGTGTCCTGTCCACCTCAAGTCCTTCACAGTTCCTGTTTCTGGGAAGACAAATCTTAATAGAGCCACAATAATATTCATCCACATTAACAAAGTCACAACATTTGTATAAAATACTGACATTTAGGAATCATGAACAAGACATTCAGTAACATGACAATAATTCCTTTAAGATTTTTGTGTTTTATCCACTCAAAGTTAGATCTATAAAAGAAAACACAATGTTATGCAGATAGCATATCTGAATAAGAGTTTAAATGACCAATTTTGCTGTCTTGTTACTAACTTGAAAACTTAAATATCAGCAAGATGCCTTATAGCAGTGGTTCTCAACCTTTGTAATGACATGACTCTTTAATACTCGTATGTGGGCATATCTGGGCATATCTGCATGTGGGCGGACCTGCCTAAAGACGGATAGAGGAGCAGTGTCTCAGTTCCTAAAACATCGGAAATATGTGTTTTCCAGTGGTCTTAGGTGACCCCTGTGAAAGGGTGGTTCGACCCCCAAAGAGGTCCAAAGAGAGGTCCAAAGGTTGTCCAAAGAGACAACCGCTGCCTTATAGGAATATAAAAATGGGCATAATTTTGTTCTGAATTTTATCCTAAAATAATAAGAGCTAGCATTTATGCAGTATTTTAAAGTTTCAAAGTACATTATAAATATTATGTCATTTGATCCTGGGAGGTAGCTTTTATTATTATCCTCATTATTATATAATGATAATATATAATATAATATCCTATTATTATTCCTCAGATGAGGAAACCAAAGCAGAAAGAGGTTAAATGACTTGCCAAGAGTCACACAGCTAGTAAGTATCTAAGGCTAGATTTGAACTGGGGTCTTCTCGCCTCCAAATCCATCACTCTAGTGGTGGCCACTGGGCCACCTAGCTATCTCTGAATAGTATTGACACTACTATAATTAGCTGCCTCTTTGAAAAAGAAATAGTTCATCAGAATTCTCACCTTTAAGCACAGCATTTAGAGGCAACATGTACTACTTAGGCCATTGTCATACATTTATGCTTCATGTCAATTCACTGTCATGAAACAAATAAGGCCTTAAAGGTTCAAACACTTCACTCCAGAATTTTACCCTTAGAAAGGTCTATTCTGTATAAGGAAAAGATAAAATGTTCTTGGTTTGTAATTAATACTCACTATCTCAAGTCGCTTCACGTGCATTGCTAAAGGGATCAACTTCATAGAATAGCTTGTATTTTTATTATTCCACACCATACCAAATTTTTAAACCAATATGTTTACCAAATTTGATGTGTATAGCTCATCTGTGCCAAAGGGGAGAGAAGATAAGCTGCCAATAAGAAAAAATAGCCTCGAATACTCTGATGTCATGCCAACCCAAAGGTTGAGGATACCAGGGTGTTTGTCTGATTTCAAGCCAAAATTCCAAGTGAGTTGATAAAGGAAAAATTGAACATCGGAGGGGGAAAAAAGGCAACCAGTTAGACCTTAGGCACTTAATTTTTAAGGTTGTTCCAAAATGTAATCCTTATAATTAATAGTTGGTCAACAAATAAGAGTTATATTCTTGAAAAAAAAAAGTAGAAAATGTATCATTATAAATCCAAGGGTGTCTGTGCAAGCAAGCTGCCACCTGAATATTAGGCAAAGTACACAATTTTTAATTCGGCACAAAGAACAATGATCAAGGTATCCCACTGCTTACCAGCAGCAGCATACCTAAAATGCAATTTGAGTCTTTTTGAGATGTAAATAGCCCTTTGCAATCTTAAATTATGAAGTTACAGCAAATGGCACAATCACATTTATGGGCTGGTAATAAACAGAAATTTTTATGTGTAAAATGTGCCAGTATTTCCACTGTTGTTTCCCTTTTCACCATCAATAATATGTTTATATTCTACTTGTGTACATTTTTTCTTTTGATTGTACTGGCAGCTCCCCAGGGTTAATGAAAATCCATTAACTTACCTAGGGAGCCCACTACAAAATGTCTTTGGATGGGAAGCATTAATTTAGTTCAGTATTTCCCAAATGGAATATTTTGGTGTTTGAAATCTAATAGGAAGAAAGCAGATGCTAATTGCAGGTAGAAGGGAGTAAAATGTATCTGGGGTAATCCTAGAATATGAGGAAAGGGGAGGAGATTTTGAAATAAAACAGGGAAGTAAGCCTATTTTTACATTGAAAATGACCATTTGTTTAAAAAAGCATTTTATATAGCATTTCAATAATTTCATATTTATATCTTAGAGGGAAAATATCACTAGCATTAAAATTTTCTCATGGAACTCATACTTACATTATGCTGAACATCAGGATCTTATGAGACCCAGATTTGGGAAATACTCATTTAGCAGATATTATTGAAAGATAAACTACTTGATAGCCACCCCAAAATACCCATGGAACAGGACTCTGGACCAATCATAGAACTTCAAAACGCAGACAAAGATACTTCCCACTAAAGTCAGCTCGGCTAAGAGGAACCATATCAGCACTGCGAACTGAAACCAGCCTGGCCTGAAGCCCCGGCTGTGCCCCGGGGGCGGCTGGG
>CM053586.1:251840026-251857240 GCA_028646515.1 Pseudochirops corinnae
TGTGCATAATGCTACAGGGAAAAATATGGTCATTCAAAGAAATAGAGGACTTTCAAGCATTCTTGATGAAAAAACCTGAGCTGAACAGAAAATGTGACTTTTAAATACAAGAAACAAGAGAAGCATAAGAAGGTAAACAGGAAAAAACATCATAAGGAACTTATTAAAACTGAACTTTTCACATTCCTACATGGAAAAATGATAATTGTAACTCATAAGACTTTTCTCAGTATGAGGATAGTTGAAGGGAATATATATGTATGCATATACAAATATATATATGAGTGTGGGCATTTGTATGTTCATATATACACTGTCAGAGGGCACAGGATGAGTTGAATATGAAGAAATGATATCTAAAAAATAAAATTAAGAGGTGAGAGAGGAATTTATTGGGAGAAGAACAAAGGGAGTGATAGATTAAGGTAAAGTATCTCATATAAAAGAGGCAAGAGAAAACTGTTACAAGAGAAAACTGGAGCGGAAGAGCAGAAAGGTGAAAGGGAATGGAACAACCTGATTCTCATTGAATTTGGCCTAAGGAGGGAATAACATACACACTCAATAAGGTATTTTACCATAAAGGAAAATAGCAGGTAGGGAATAAGAGGGAGGGGACAGAAGGGAGGTCAGATTGAGGGAGAGGGTAGTTAGAAGCAAGTATTTTTGAAAAGGGATAGGGTCAAAGGAGAAAATGGATTAAGTGGGGGGCAGGATAGGACGGAGGGAAATATACTTAGTCTTTCACAATATAACTACTATAGAAATGATGTGGGTAACTACACATGTACAATCTATATTGAATTGCTTATCTTCCCAGTGGGGGTGGGTGAAAAAAAGGGAAAAAAAAGTTTTAAAAACAAATGTTTAAAAATTTTTTTTTTAACATGCAACTGGGAAATAAGATATACAGGTACGAGGGGATAGAAACCCATCTTGACCTACTAGAAAGTTAGAGGGGTGAAGAAGGAAGATATAAGAGAGAACAGATTGGGGGAAGGGGTATTCAGTAGGCTTGTTATTTTGGGGCTGGGGGTAGAAGAAAGACAGGGAGAGAAAAAATTGTAACTCAAAATCTTGGGGAAATGAATGCTGAAAACTAAAAACAAAGAAAGAAAGAAAGGAAATAGGGGTGGCTAGGTGGTGCGATGAATAGAGTGCATATGAAGAAACTGAGGCCAAGATCAGTTAGGTGACTCACCCAAGACATGGAGCTAGTAAGGATCTGAAGTCAGATCTTCCTAAAAATCCTGCGTTCTATTCCCTACATGACTAAGGATTAAACTGCCTCTCCCCTGTCCCCTTTCCCATCACTACCCTATGCTCCCACCAAACTGAACTGTTGACTGTTCCCTGTGTACAACATTCTATCCCCCATCTCTTTGCTTCCATTCAGGATGTCACACCCATTCCTTGAATGAGCACCCATACTTATCTCTGCCCAATAAAATCCACAGTCTCCTCCTGAGATGGGTTCAAACCTCATCTAGAGAAACCTGTCTTAATTCACTTGCTAGTATTCTCCAGTCAGAAATTACTTTGTAAATATTTTGCCTTTAATTTTCTACATACATTTTGGCTTCCCTTGGATAGCATGTTACACGTTACAGGCTGTTTGTTGTCCTTGCGGTACACCAGAGCTTAACAAAACATCTGGCACCCTGTAGCTATCTAATAAATATTCCTGAATTGCTGCCTAGCACACACATTTCTACTTTTTCTACATGAACAGTATAAAATACTTTTCAACATTCTGTATATCTGCAGTATTCTGTTGACCTAACAGTTTAAAAATCCTGCGAAAAAAGAAAATTATTTCCTTGAGCACGATTTACTCTTGCTGAAGCCATGCTTGCACTTTGTAACTTACTACTTGCTTTTCTAGACAAATACTAATCCTTTCTTGAAGGCTTCTGGGGTGTGGGTATTTCCTCCACCCATGCAGATTGCAACTACCCTTAAGTTTTCCTTAGACATTAAATGACAAAAATAGTCTTATTATCCTAATGGTTTTCCTATGTATTCTCCTAACTCCAGTTTTTGTGTTAGGTCTCTGAAGGAAATGACAATACTATGCAGATAACATACCTGGATAAGGGCAGGAATGACCATTTTCACTGTCTTCTTGATAACTTGAAAACTGTAAGTGTCATCAAGGCGCATGACATTGGCTCCCATGAATGTAAAAATGGGCATAATGTTGTGCAAAACTTTATCCTTAAAGGAAACAGATCATCACAACTGTCAACTTTAAAAACATCTTACAGAGGCAAACATGGCTTCTTAAACTACAAAATACATTTAAACACTTCAAGACAAATCACTGCCATGAAACAGTATCTCTATTCAAAAATCTCATTTCCGACATTTATTTTTAAATGTTCTATTCAGGTATCTTTAATGTCATTTGTAATTAACACTCACTATGTTAAATCATCACTTACGGGTTACTAAGAAGGATCAGCTATCCAAAGTAATTTATAATTTTATTATTCAACATAAAATAATTTAAACCAATGTATTCATGAGATTTGACATACACAGTTTGCTTGCAGCTTTCATAGGAAGACGATAAGTTGTAACTAAGTGAAAAATAGTCTAAGAACGCTCTGATATGATGCCAAACTGAAGACTGAGACTAAGAGAGATGTTTGGTTTCAAGTCAAATTGAATATGAGCTGGTAAAGGAAAAGGTAATGATCAGCAAAAGCAACCAGTCACACCTTAGGCGGTTATTCTTTTTAAGGATGTTCCAAAACATATTTACAATTAATAGCTGGTCAATACTTTGAAGAACAAGTTAGACTTTTGAAAAATCTATGTAGAAATGTATAGTTATAAAGAAAATGTATAATTATAAAAGCTATGGATGTATACAAATAAGACCCACCACCTAAATTTGAGACAAAGCACACAATCTGTACCTCACATTAAGACACAAGACCAAAATCTCCTGCTATCTCTTGGCATAGGAGTACCTCAAATGTAATTTGGGACTCTTTTTTGGGACACATAATAAATAGCCTTTTTAAAATGTCTGATAGCTTGTAATTCAGGGCCTCTGTACAGAAATATATATATATATATTAGATTAGAATTCCACAAAAACTTTCCTCTTTTAGGACGGATGATTCATTCTAGAATTTAAGCTATCTGTCGTAAAAATATTTTGATAACTAGGAAAATAATGATTCTGTTTCAGAGCTATAAGAAAGCTTAAACTATCCCTAAAATGTAATATAAAACAAGATACCAATTTAACCAAATTAAGTAGCTACCAAAGGATAATTTACATTATCTGAATGTAAACTCCTCAAGAGCAGAAGCAATATATATTACTTTTGTATTTGTACTCTCAGTAACCAAAACTGTGGTTGCCTGGGATGTAAGCCACCTAAATGCTTTATTATTTAAGAATGATCAAATTACCCTTAAATCACAACTTCCCTTGAGCTATTTAAAATAATTCCAGTCTTAAAATGTTAAACTAGCTATAAGATCAAATATTTCTGTATTTCAAATGTCCTGGAATTCTCATGGAAAATTTTCATAGTAGAGAATATGAGGTAGTAGTAGTAGTAGTAGTAGTAGTAGAGAGAGGGTTGGACTTAAAACCTGGGTCTGACACCCACTTGTTGGGTAACTATGTCCAAGAAAGTCAAGCTCTCTGAGTCTCTTACCTCAATTATAAACTGAATTGTTCTACATGATAAGGACTATCGTGAGCAAAGCATTTAAAAAGTTGTAAAGTACTATATAAATGAATTATTATTGTGGAAAAAAAAAAACTCACTTACAGGAAATATTCCAGCAACAGCACCCAAAAGCAAGAATGCATGGTGATGTGTTTGAGGCATCTCTGAAACCCGCACACACTGAACTAACAATTCTACATTGAATTTTTCTTCATCAAGAATACCTATAGAGGGAGGAGATAAAAGCTTGAAATGGATCGAAAGGTAGATGTGTCCTCAAAGCATCCCCATCCTTACAATGCTGTACATACCTTTAGGGATCTTAGAACCATCTGGGGATAGTTTCTGGCAGATATTGAGCAAACAGCTAAGAATCAGTTGTTTGGTATATTCCAAATTTCCCTGCTCCGGTGGCAAAGTTTCAAGACATCTTCAGATTTTAGTCCAAATGATGATGAGGAATAAAAAAGTTGCACAATTTTTGTTGTCAGCGTCCATTAAAAGTTATAGATAAAACATTTCATAAAAATAAAATAGAAATGACCAAAATAAGAAAATAGGCACTTGCTTAGTTTACTGCAGTCTTCTCTAAACTCTTCCAAGGAGTTAATGGCAAATTCCTACTCTTATCTCACTGAAAACAAAATAAGAGCAGAGAATCTCTATCTACCTAATTCTGCAGAGAGAAATGTGAGAGGTGTATTATGTTGATACTCACGATTCATTTATGTTTCAAAGACCAGCCACTCAGTTGTGAACTAATCCAGCCATTCTGGAGAGCAATTTGGACCTATGCCCAAAGGGCTATAAAAGTGTACATACCCTTTGACCCAGCAATATCACTTCTAGGGCTGTATCCCAAAGAAATCATACAATGGGAGAAGAACCCATATGTACAAAAATATTTACAGCAGCTCTTTTTGTGGTGGCAAAGAATTGGAAAATGAGGGAATGTCCATCAACTGGGGAATGGCCGAACAAGTTGTGATATATGAATGTAATGGAATACTATTATGGTATAAGAAATGATGAGCAGGCCGACTTCAGAAAACCCTAAAGAGATTTATATGAATTGATGCTGAGTTAGGGGAGCAGAACCAGGAGAACATTGTACATAGTTACAGTCACATTATGTGATGACTAACTTTAATAGACTTGGCTCTTTCTCAGCAATGCAAGGTTCTAAGACAACTCCAAAAGGCTCTTGATGGAAAATGCTATCCACATCCAAAGAAAGAATTATGGAGTATGAATGCAGATCGAAGCATACTATTTATTCTCTTTTTTGTTTTGTTTTCTTTCTTCATTCTCATGGTTCATTCCATTGGTTATAATTCTTCTTTACAACATGACTAATGTGAAAATATGTTTAATGTGAATGTATATGTAGAGTCTATATCAGAATGCATGCTGTCTTGGGGAGGGCAGAGAGAAGGAAGGAGGGAAAGGGAGGAGGAGAAAATTTAAAACTCAAAAGCTTTTGGAACTGAATGTTGTAAACTAAAAATTAATTAATTAATTTAAAAAAAAATCTATCCACTCAAGATCCTGTATCTGGGAGAATATAAACAGTAATACCAAACTATATCTTTCTCTCATATCTAACACTGACCCAAACTTGTATATTCAAGGAATAAAGCCTAAAAGAAGTGACAGGCACATGCTCTAGGTTCATCGAATGCCCAATGGAAAACAGAATGGATTATGTTCAATGGCCATTCACTTAATCCAAAACTGAGGTATATTTGAACTTTCTAGAGGTTCTTGGCCAAGCACTTCCCAACACCATCTATTTGACTATATTCTTCTTATTGTTTTCCAATTATTTTATTTGTACAAATAGTAGCTATTTCTGTAAGCAATACAAACTGAAGCCTCATATTATGTTTAGAGGTAAGAAAGAACAAGAGAATAATGACAATTCTCAGGCACGTATTGGAAATCTGCTCTCTAATGGACTATAATTAATTAAAAGCCATTTAAAAAGTGATTTACCTGGAGAGCAAATTAAAAAGACATGGCACTAATAACTGAGGACTTTTGAGTTTCTTTTTATGCTGCAGTAATTCTAAGATGAGGGTTACTCTCTGCCAGTAAGCACTGCCAACATCTTGTACAGGTTCTGTATCTTGTAGTTTTCTGCAACAGAAGCAAAAAAATTATTCTTAGGGAAAAAAAGAAGATAAGAAAACATGAAAACACTGAGCAAAAACTGATCAGAAAAATCCCCACACAGCTATGATAAGAGAAACATTTTAGTAAGGGCAAGTCACTTAACCCCAATTGCCCTGCCTTCCCCTCTCCTAAAAAGCCCCCCCCCCCCAAAAAAAAGAACTCATGCAAAGAGAAGCAAACAAAATTAGAACATATACAATAACTACAATAAAATAAAGGGAAATAATACAAAGGCAACTAAACTTTGATTAATTATAATGGCTAAGTTAATTTCTTCCTCAATAAAAAAGAAGAGGGGTGAGAGGGGAGACCACTGGCATTGAATGTGATTATATGCTGCCAGACACAGCCATCGTGTCTTGCTGGCTGACTTGTTTTAAGTGTTTTTCTTTGTTACCAGAGTAGGTTTTTTTTTTTCCTTAATTGTTTTTTTTTTTGGTATATTTTATTTTATTTATTTTAGTTTACATCATTCATTTCAGATGAAGGAGAGAAGGTATATTGGAAAAAAAATTAATGTAAAAACAAAAGGCATCAATAAAATTCTAATTACATAAATAGATGAAAAAGTTAAGTAATGTACAGAAAACTAGAATAACAAAAGGATTTTTCTCAATGAGTTCATATTCCTTACTTCTGTTGCATTTTTTGCCTTCTTGTTTGTTGAACTGTACCCAGGGATTTGGCTTTCTCTGGTGGCTCTAGTTCTAATCGGATTTGTTCAGCATCAACAGAAATCTGAAATTATGTTGAAGTAAGAATTATCAATAACTTCCATTTCTAGGATAAACAAGCACAACGAACATACATATTTTAAAAGTCATAAATAACTAGTTGCTTTTAATTATCTTCATATACTCATTAATTTCAAAATAAAGAAAGCGAATTCTATCAAGTTATTTTGAATTTAAATGAGACTGACTTGTCATGCTTAAAGAGAAATTATTCTCTCATTTAAAGGGATTAAAGATGTCCAAAAAGCAGAATGGTTCATACTGAGTTCTTTATTACAAGAGTTTCAAACCGTGTGCTAATTAACTTATCTATGGGGGACTTATGAAATATAGGTAAGAAAAAAGGTTTGCAAAATTACATAGGTAGAGAGGATTATCACACTCATAGGTTTGAGTTTGATTCAATCAACAAATCAAAGATTTTCCCTGGTGCCAATCCACTTAAGAGGTGTAGAAAATATTTTAAAAACAAAGATAAAACCAACTAGAATTACATCTGCTGACTTGTATTCAACTTGATTTTATCAATCTGAAATATTTTTTTAACCATGTTTGCATCTGTATAGTGTCAGGTCACACAAGGGAATTTCACAGTATGCCAAATAAATGTTCTTTAGTTTCTGCTCAACATCTGTTCAAACCCAGGGATGCGGGAGGGAGAGAGAACAGGCCCCAAAGATGTCTGGAAGTATGTAGGACACTGCAAAGGACGAAGCTGGGGAAATTAATATTTAAAGAAATGAATTTTAAGGAAGTTTGGCTGGTCATAATATTTAAAAATATTCTTATTTCTACAGGTATTCGAATCCCAAATCCTAGCTTTCATGTGCCCCTAATAAAGCATATTATTTTTCTAGCACACTCACTATCTCTCCAGTGTTACTAAATTCTATTTTCATATCCATGGCTGATTAACAGCGCTATTCAGTGTTCATCTACAGTACCAATGAACATGTTCTCAATTCCATTATTCACTGCATCATGTATGTCACAATCCTGGCCTTTCTAGTATCATAATGTTCCCCCAGATCAATTGCAAACTACTGATCACTATTTTTGGCATATGACTCTACAATCTATTATGTACTACTTAACAGAAGTCTGATACAGACTTTTAAATACTAACAAATGGCTAAATTATAAATGAAAAAACAAGTATCAGAAACTAATAGAAAGGCCTACATTTTATGTTTCCATAGACAGCAATATATTTCTCTCCTATAAAAATTCATTAAATCATTTTGTTGCCCTCAAAATCATTCAATCAATCAATTAATTAATTCATAAATACAATATAAGGAAGAATAAGATAAGGAAAAGAGGTCCAACCAAAGAAGTGAAAATGAAGAATGCTCAAAAATATTCTAAACCATAACAATTAATACTGAGTGACACAACTCTAAAAAGGTGATAACTTACTGTTTTAAAAACACTGCTAACAGTCTGTGCACAGAGTGTATTTTTGCAATTCAAAAGTAAATCAAACAGCATTCCCAAAAGCTTTTGTTGAACTTTTTCATCAGATATAGCAGCAAAGAATGGTTTTGTAATCTAAAAATAACAAAAAGAATCACATGAAAGCAAATTCCCAGTAAGTCTTCTCATATAGCTTTGTCATATTTTTAAAAAATAATGTATGGCCATTCCATGTCATGTAACTTCTACACAACTTAATAGCAAGTTGAGAATGAACCTGATGAGAAGTTTCACCAAACTTAGTGAGGCTGATTTTGGAACAACAAGTGCATTATCCATCACTGGCGCTGTACCTGAAGCTTTTTCAACTTGGTTGAGCATGCTGCCAGAGTTTCTGCTTCCCTTTTTTTACACTTTAAGAATTAAGTCATCCATGTTAGGATGAGGCATTAGAGAAGGATTTTAATAGATGATCATAAAGTTTTTCAAATTAAATGAAATCGTAAACTCTGCGTATTTTTTTAGAACCTGTCCATCAAGTGATCGCTAAATAAAATGCATTCTATATTTCAAAACACTTAACACCATTCAAGAACTGCATTTGTTCATTCAACATACACCATATATTATCCAATTCCCAAAACGTGAAAATGCATTGTGCTCCAGTACTAGGAGTGATAAAGGGAAAAGTAAATTTACAAATCTAGATTCTAATTAGAAAACACCAACCTTTCCAAGTGCAACGATCTGGATTGTTGGCATCCCTTTGAAGACTTCTTTTGTTGTGTGCATAGCTTTTATGAATACTTCTAAACTCTGTGGGTCTTTGTGTAAGAGAGAAGCTGAATGCTCATTGTACTTCCCAAGAGCAAGGTGCAAAATGATAGCTTCATCCTTCAGTATTGTAGGGGGTTCCTTTAGGATTTTCTCCAGCAACTGATCGATTGTGGGCAACAGCTGAGAAAGCACCATCTAAAAATTGGGAAAAGATGAACTTCAACTGACATACACCTCTACTTGTTACATACGAACATTATCAATCATCAGAAAAAAATGATATGGGAAGTAGCCCAGGAAAAGATCTCAGGGAAATGACAGGATCTTCAAAAAACAGAAAGAGTTAGAGAGAATCAGGAATGTTTTGAGAGAATTTGAGAATAAATTCCTCCAGGAAGCACTGAGGTCTTAAAAAGGTCATTTATCTTCTGAAATGTCTTTAGGTTCTTTATGTAAATAGACCAATTTCCAAAATCATAATGATACTAATAATTCTGAAGAATGGGACTGTTTTATTTTCAGGTTAGGGTTAAGAAAAGGGTGTAAGAGCATCTGTTCAAATCATACTGAATGCTTTTGGTTTAAAGACGCTAATAAATACTTTTAAATAAAGTCATAAACATTAAGCACTGAGTCAAACTTTTGCCTTTGGAAGCACTGTTAGCATGTTCTTGCTAGGTAAAAATTCCACTAAGTATTTTTTCAATTAGCTGAACAAGTAACACTAAATTTTTAAAGGCCTCTTGTTATCCATTATTCTCTCTTTCAGGATTTAACTATAATTCAAAAACTTCTATTTTACTTATAAAGTAAAAGTACAGAATGTTGTTCATTAAGTTCAGGACAAAAAATTATTGCATTTTCAACAATCTGTGACCATATGTATTTTTGTTTAACTAGAATATTAAGTTTTTTTTTTAAATAAAACTTTGTCATCTTTCCTTGAATTGTGCAAATATAAAAAAAAGACATACAGAACATATTAAATCACTATAATTAGATTACTCTTTCTGGATGGAACATATTTAATTGGATTTATACTTCATGTGTCTGCTCGAACTTGTAAGATTAAAATAAGAGGTAGTAAAATAGGGTTTTAACCTAATATACCAGTATGTAGTACTCTCTATTGTCTCTATATTTCCTGTAATAGTAGTAATGACAGTAATAATAATGTACATTTATAAAGACTTAAAGGTTTACAAAGCATTTTCCTCATAACATCATGAAGTTGACAGTCCAAGTATAATCACCAAACCAAGACTGGAATTAAAGTTAATTGCCCAGAGTCACATAGCTAGTAAATATATGAGGCAGGATTCAAATCAAATTGTCAAGACTCCAAATCTGTCATTATCCATAACTATTATCATCACTTTCAGGCAAATTTGCCATTTATAACTTACAAAACTAATTCAGAAGACATACAGAGCAAGATTTTCATAGGAAAAAATTGTTATAAAAAGTTTAAAAGTTCTACCAAGAGTCACAGCTCACTGTGATTTTAAAACATGAATACACATGCACGTGCAAATATATACATAAAGACTTATATGCATTTATATACAAGAGTAATATGCTTGTTTAAAACAACCCCTCTCAACCTCCTCCAAAACAACATTCAAGCTTTTTTCTCTCTGCATTCACTATCCCCTTCCTGTTACCTCTCAAGCTAATTAAAATAAAATTTCCCCCTATCCACATCAGTCATCACAATATTTTGGTAACACGAGAATCAAAATATATTTCTCATTAAAATATACACACCTCACTATTGACTTCCTGAAGAATTTTCATCAAGTTTTTTGCAATATAGGATGGACAACTATGTACACAATAAAGCAGATGTTTTAAGGCTTCAGTCAACTTCTGGTTAGATTTTGGCTTTTTTTCTCTTTGTAGATCCTTAAATAAAGCATTCAAATCCTAGAACATTAAAAGGTAAAAGACAAAAATAGTTTACGTAGGGTCTTCAAATGCTAGAAGTGCTACTTTCTAAAAACGATCAACCAAATGACAACGTAACATTATTTAACTAACAAGTTGCCATTTTTTGTGTGTGGTTTGCTCATAGCTGATACTACTGACTAACAGGACACTAAAAGCATGTTTTATCTAAGACCAAGGGTCAATTATTCCTACTTATTTCATTCAGGGGGAAATGCATCTCATTTATTATAAAAATTATAAAAAAAAATTTATTATAAAAATTACAAAAATTATTTTTAAAATGTTTCAATAACATTCTATAATCTCAAAAATAAATATTTCAAAAATTCAGTTTTTCCAGATTTGATGGCCTAGCTCTTAAATATTTTTAAATGGCTTCTTAATAATGTCTTTTGATACTTCTTTCAATTTCCAATTATGTCTCTCCATTCATGTTAAGAACATAATTATTTTTCAAAAATTGTATTCTATTATAAAAATTTCTATGAAGCAACTGATCAAATTTCTCATGAAATAAAATTTATTTACATAGCTGTTAACTAGCAGGTCAGAGGAACAGACTTCATGTCACATATGTAGATGAAATCTCTCTCTCCCTTGTTATCTATCTACTTACACATTATTAATAGGAAGATTTACCTGTGCTACATAGGTAGCATCTGAAATAATCTCTTCTTCTTTTAGGAGCAGAGGTTGTATTATTGGATGAAATGGAGATTCTGTTTCCCGGAAGGCCTGGAGGCAGAGCATGGCAGCCCTTCGTACTTCTCTTACAGGACTTCCCAAATTTGTGAGTAAACACGTCACCACTGAGAAAAAAACATAATGTTAGGCATGTATTAGAATAAAACTCATATAGGTATACAACAAACATAGGATACGAAAACTTGAAACACTTTTTAAAGTAAAAAACTTAAGAGAAGCTAAATCTGTGTCAATTGGGGCATTTTCGGAGATTTTTATTTTCCTTAATTCAACACATTCAATTGAATAAACATTTACTGACTGACCACTATCTACTAGATGCGTGGCACTGTACCAGGAAATAGAGAAATAAAAAACTTTAGTCACCCACAGAGTATTCAGAGTCCTTGCCCTTAGAAGATTTATCAAATCAAAGAGTGAGGGGAAAAGACATAAGACATGCGCACAGTGTGTACAGAACAGGTGAAATAGAGTGGAATAAAAAATTCAGGAAGGGAAAGATTAAGAAAGGCTTCATGAATGAGGCTAAAGTAATATATCCAATCAGAAAGCTGAGGTGTATTTCTCATCCTTCAAAGCCCAATGTATATGTAGTCATAGCTAAGCCTCTAGTCAGATGTCTCCATACCTTGTATAAGAAGCTAACACCCAAGTCTTTCGATACCAAAAAAGCAAGAAAAAGAACTCCACTTACTCTCAACAAATAAGTTAGTTCCCAACACAAACAAGGCCACACTTAACTGACAATTTATCCTTAGCTGACTTCTTTCCATTTATAAAACTGTATTGGTAATGGGAATTTAAAAATGTTCCTGGCACCTTAATAAGCCTATGGGAATTTGAAGACCTTCCCTGCTTTGAAAATAAACTCTGCTCCCTAAAAGGCTGAATGTAATCACATGGAGCCTGTGGTGGGAGGAGTCTCCTGAAGGGTGGAGTAGAGCCCACAGGAAGCCAGAAGTCAGAGCTAGCTAGATTGGGAGGTGAGAGGAAGCCTCCCAGGGAGTCAGCCAGGCTTGTGAGTAAATACTGGTTTGTGAGAAGGCTAAAGGATGGTGCGGCTCTCTGTGCTATTGTGGCTTATTAACTTCTTTGCTACTATAATGCAATTGGTTTACTGGTTTTGGGATCTGGGTTTTTCTGGTGTCTGAATAAATGTTTTGCTTCTGTCCTCTATATGGAGAGTCTGTTATATTTTGTGATTGAGTACCATGTGGGTATATTTATAGTGATTATGGGTCCTGTGAATATGCATTCTCGCTACATGTATCTTGTTTCTGTAACATTACAGAATTATACACGAAGATTATTTTTCTAAGTTTTGAAGTGATTCCCTGCCTCCTCCACTCTAATGGAACCAAGATACTGTCTTTTTTGTCCAAGAAAGGGGTCAGGGGTGGGAGGGGATTGCTGAAAACATAAGGCCCAATTACAGCAGTATCAAGTATACAAGCGTATTATAAATTTACCTGTATAAGACTGAAACTTTATGAACTCCAATAGTAACTACAACTTACACAAACTAGGAAAGGGAAAATATGTAAACATGATTACAAAAATTTTAATACCTGGAGAAGATGCTGATGCCAGGTATTTTTTCTTCTGTACAGCCTGACGTGACAGCATTGCATGTCCTATGTACAGAGCTTGAGTCTGTAGTATTGTTTTCACCGTATAGTTAAGTGGATTTGAAAGGCTATTGTTATAGGTCCATAAAAGTGAAAAGAACTTAAATAACTCGAAAACATCTTCTAAATGTACCTAATTTTAAAAAAAAAGGAAGTTAAATTATTTTTCTTCAAATTACTAGCTAACATATTCCCAAATATCATTTTCACTGCAACACTGTATATACTTGGAAATGTTAGTAAAAATATATATATTAAAAAAAAATTTCTGTATTTGAGCATAGCTGCAATTGCTGAATTATGGCACAAGTACAATTCAAAATATAAAAACAGGTTTGGCTAAAATTCTTTTCCTGGAAAACAGATATTGAAATGAGAAATGTCAAAAATTGTAGAAGACAATTTACTTCCACTACTTTTTGTTTCCCATAGGATATAAAATTACTTTAGCTGAAACAGGTGTCAGAATAACAATGAAGTACCTTTAAGAAGATTCTCATCAGATCTCTGAAATGAAGGGCATCAGCACTAGCAATAATAACTTCAAATATCTGGATCAATAAGTGCAGATAGTCTCGGCTATCTTCTTTCATAAGTTCAGGATTCCACCACTTATCATCTAATGGGCAGGAAAACATGTGAGGTATGAAATAATCCACAAATCTAAGAACATGAGCCTGCAGTGGCTAAACAAAATAAGAAATTTTTCACCCAAGAAAAAGAACAATTTTCTAATTATAATACAAAATATTTAGCACATCTAATTTTTCTTAACTGGTTTCTAAGACAAGCATATCTGAAAATATTCACAATGATTTACCTTTAAGAAAAGATTTAGGAGGCTTCAAAACTTCAATAAAACTTTTCAATGAAAAGGCAAACATAACTGCATCTTCCACAGCAATCATCTGACCTCTGTTGAGCTTTTCTACATACTGAATCCATATCTCCACTGGTATTCCTTTGTCTAACTGTTCAGAATGGTATTCAAAAGAGATTTCCTAAATTGGTAAAATAAGAAGAAAAATAGTTCAGTATGATCCTTAAATATAAATTAAAAAACAAAAAACATTTTCATTTTTGCATCCTACAACCATTTATTATTTATACACAGAAAGTAGAAAAGCCTAAGTTTCCTTATTTTCCTAGAAATGACACCAGGAAAAGAAACTTTTTTTCTACTTAGAGCTCACCAATTTATTTGAATAAGGTGAAGGAGCAACTGGAAAATGAAAAAAGAAGGAACAAAAACTTCTCGAAATGAAGTAAAAATAATGGGGTTCCCAAAAATTCTTAAGAGGATGCAGCCTCATTCAACATTTTAAAAAATTTATATGTAAGAAGGAATGTACTGTCAAATCTCTTTTTGCATACAATCCTAGCATTTGTGGGTCAATGAAACAGAAGCTCGAAGGTGATGTCAACTCTAGAAAATGCAGGAAAAAACATGACAGATGAGAATCAATCTAGGCACATGTGAAGGAAAAAAATCCAAACTGCCCTTAATAAAATGGTGAGCTCAGAATTATTTGTTATGACTTCAGAAAAGGATAGATTATTCCCTAAAAATATTGGCCTAGGGAGCAACTAGGTGGTACAGTAAATAGAGCACTGGGCCTGGAGTCAGGAGAACCTGAGTGCAAATCCAGCCTCAGAGATTTAACATTGACTAGCTTTGTGACATTGAGTAAGTTACTTAACCCCAAATGCCCTGCCTTTCCCCCTCCAAAAGGCAAAAAAGAAAATTGGCCTAATGTGAACTGTGGTGTAGAGGGAAGAAGGAAGAGACAGATAAGACAGGAAGGGTACTGGAAAAACTTGGGGCTTTTCCATACCTGAAATACTTGTGGTAGTGTCACCACACCTCAAGAGAAATAAAAGAAAGGAAGTTTAGAAAAGAGCATCTTCAGTAAACAAATGCATGAGAAGGCAGAGAAATTGTAGACAGACTACAAAGAGAACTACTGAGTGGCTATGAGGACAAGAAGAATATGGACAATTACCAAATTCTGGAATATGCAAATGAAAGGGCACCAGGACAGAAAAATGAAAGAATGTGCAACTTTATACAAAGAGGGGCTAAACCACAGACTCTGCCAATCTGGGAGGTAAAGGATGGAAATAAGTTTTTTTTTTTTAAAGGGGCTGAGACAAAATCTTAGGCTACAGATTCATGATGGGTAATGCATTTAAAAATGTCCCTCTTATGCCACATTAGCTGGCCAAGCCTATCTTATACTACTTATTGCTACCTCCAGAATTATTCATCTATGATCATCACTCAATGACATTTCCTTTTCTGAGGAATATTTTTAAGGACCATGCAGTCAGTCTGTATCACCTTTTCCTCATTCTTATTGTCTTTATCTATAGATTCTGAGGGGGTTTTCTCATCTTTTTCCAAGTTCTGAGCCCCTGTATTAGAGCTCTCTCTCCACATTCCCTCACCCAGTTCATTAGCTCAGTCACTTCCTACTCAGGTCGGTGAATCTCTCAGAAATTTACTCCTCAATCCCTCATCTCCTAAAATCTAATGATTTTCTTTACCCCACTTCAGCGTCATAATATGAACAAACATTATACTCCATCATTTCTTTTTTTAAAATTTATTTACTCTAAGTTTACAAATGTGTTCCATAAGTTTTTAAGTTTCAAATTTTCTACCCCTCCTCCTCCTCAGTACTCCATCATTCCATTTGAAATTCCTTTCAGACCACAATCTCATACCCTTCTACCTTTTTTCACTCTCAGCCTTAACTTAAAACTGATTTTCATCTTTATCATGCCCTCTAATCCAATGATCTATCCCTATTACCCCAATTTATCTCCTCCACTCTGGCTTTGTATACTCTATGAGGTTTATCCAAATGGTTAGACACGTTAGACACCACTCCTGGATCCTTTGTGTCCCAATGTTCAAATTTTCCAGACCTAAGAATACTTTTCCTTAAAAAAAAACAAAACAAAACACACTTTCTAGCTTCTCCATCTCCATGGGTGGTAAACATTAATGGGGGAGAAAAATAACAAAATCAATCTAGCTTAACCTACTACAATATGCTATATAACCTTAGTTGTGCCCTTGATTTTGCTTAACAATCTTGTTCCACCATTTTCAAATGAAAACACTTCCTACATTTTACACCTCCATATCTTTACTCACTCAAGTCCCTATGACTAGATTGTTCCTCGTTACCTAATAAATTCCTACTCATTCCTTAAGAGCCACCTCCCTCCAAGAAGCTTTCCATAACACTCCTATGCAGAACTCACTAAGCACTGTTTTCCACTTCTCTAATATGTTTAGCATACACTATTTATTTACTATAGTTGTCTATGTATCCTATTGGGCAGGTAGGTGGTACAGAAGATAACAGTGCTGGGCCTGGAGTCAGGAATATTCTTCTTCCTGAGTTCAGATCTGGCCTCAGACACTTACTAGCTGTGTGACCCTGGGCAAGTCACTTAATCCTGTTTGGCTCAGCTCCTCGTCTGTAAAATGAGCTAGAGAAGGAAATCACAAACCATTCTAGTACATTTTCTGAGAAAAACCCAAACATGGTCATGAAGAGTCAGACACAACTAAAACACAAATTTATCACTCTGTTCCTAGAGTATAGGTTTGGTAAAGGCAAAGCAGGATCTGATTTACTTAAACCTTTTCTCTCTCCCAATGTCAAGTGAACAATAGTCTCTCACTAAAACAAGCAATAATTTCTTGCTGAATTAAGCTGAATGGACCTTGGATCTGGCCCAGAATAGAAATTCTTATGTTCTAGTTTAATGTTAACTTAAGACAATCTATCCCTATTTCTTGTAAATATAAGAAGAGAAAGAAAGTGTCATGCTCAATCATTAATGGAACTGAAGAAAGGCACTGAGGCCAGCAGTGTTGGATTTGGCCTCTCAAGAGCTGGGTTTGGGTCTAGATTCAACCCCAATTAGTTGTGCGATTTTGTGTAGGTCATGTAATTTCTCTAAGATATCTAAGACATAATGTTACCTCTACTGCCTACCTCGTAGGTTTGTTGGGAGGTAGAGTTTTCAAACCTTAAAATGAGAGCTACTTCTAAAGGACTGGCACGATAACCCTAATCTATCACTCCGAGAAAGGGGTATCTGACCCTTAAATAA
>CM053586.1:251857340-251888765 GCA_028646515.1 Pseudochirops corinnae
TCCTTTAATGAAGAGCAGCAAGAAACAAGAACCGAAATGATGACCTGGGTAGTCACCTTCTGCTTCAATGTGTAGCTTTCCTTTTCACCAAAAGCTATCAAATCTTCCACCTTCAAAAAGAAAGAGATGAAACTATCATCGCCTATTTTGTACTTCACAAAATAAATTTGTTGAGGTCAATGCTTATAGCTCTATACATCATATGGTATTCTAAAATTTATCTTGGTTGTAAAATGTAACTAAAGGTTTAAAATGAAGTGCCTATGCTACAAGTACAAAAAACAAAGAAAGAAATTACAAGTTCTAATATAATAGTCCAAAATAATCTCAGCAAAAGGTATATTCAGATACTGGAAAAAATTACTAATTAAAATGAATGTCTAAGGTCCTATTTTTTAAAACAGATTTTTTACTAATTTTTAAAAATATATATGACCTAGGTTTTCCTATGCTCCTCTTTCCCCCCCCACTCAGAGAATCATTCCTTATAAATAAAAACATTTTAAATAACATTAGAAGAGAGGAAAAAAAAAATCACCAAAGCTTATTGCTATATTTTTAAAAAGACAACATTATAAACTCTTCCACACCCACGGACAACCTTCCTCTGCAAAGGAGGGTAGGACTGTCCTCTTGTATCTTTTATTTGGAAAGACTTTTGACTTAAGGTCGTAATTCATTTACTCTGCCATTGGACTTTATTTTCCTAGTTAAAAAGGTCATAGCATCTACTACGGGACCCAAGAGAAGAAAAAAGGAAGTGAGATAGTTCTAAGCTCTCTGGAAAAGATGAAGAGGATCGTATATTCTCTTTGTAAATATTAATAAAGTACCACTTTTTATTCTGTAAAATTATTTGATATAGCATTGTTCATTTTTAAAAGCAAAACTAAGAGTATTCAAAAAGCATAAACATTTGGGGCGGGTAGGTGGTGTCCAATGAATAGAGCACCGGCCCTGGAGTCAGGAGGACCTGAGTCCAAATCTGGCCTCAGACACCTGACACAAAAACTAGCAAGTCACTTAACCCCAATTGCCCTCCAAAAAAACCAAAAAAATTAAAAAAATTTTTTAAAAAAAGCATAAACATTTAAAAAGAACTCTGACAAAGCAAAATCCAAGAATCAAAATCAAGTTTCAGCAAGAAATATTTTTAAATGGGAATTCTGATAACACACTTACCATCTTTAATACTGAAGAAGCATTCCCTGAATTTATATTGTCAGCCAACAATTGAACCATTTTCTGATTTGCTACGCCAATTAATTCTGTTGGCTTTGTGGTTTTAATCACTTTTTCAAGAGCTGTGAAAAATAGTGAATCCAAGTTTACAAATCACTGAATAAAATTACATGACAACTTCTAGTGCTTAAACCCAGTTCTAAGTAAATTAGATTTTTATTAACTTCACCATCCTTCACAAGTTTACTTTCCTTTTATTATATACTATTTGTCTCAGAAAAAAGAAGATCGTCACAGTCATAAATGTGACAATTTCTTTTTAAAGCATAGGATTTCTGTCTTTTATCATTTTCTTTTGGAATTAATACTGTTTATCTTTGTTTTAATTTAAGAGAACAAAAGTGAGTATCTTACCCTCTTTCCAACCTTTCAGAATAGGGTGCAATGAGCAAATTCCTGATTTTGACAGATAAATGGCCATCTTCATCTCTTGGGATTTTGAACTGTCATTGGTGACAACCATAAATGGCAGCAAATGTATCAGCACTTGATTTAGTAACTGATCATTTCCACTCAGAATCTCTTCTTTTATTAGAATGTTGGTTGCTAATTCAAGTATCTTGTACCTAAATTTAAAAGAACCAGTTAAGGAATATGGTAGAGACCTACAAACAGTCACTAATTATGGACTGAGACAAAAACCATCATCCATCCTTCTCATGGAGAGTCACATTTTTCCTTTTAAGGCTCCAGTACAAATGATAACAATTTACTTTATTTCCCAATTAAAATCTGACTCTGATCTCTGAAAGAGCTGAGTGAGATAATTAACATAGAATCTATATTACTGAAAATGTACAGCATTCCAAACAAGTTCTCATGTAAGAATGAAAATTTTTAACATTAAAAGAACACTGTCATAGTCCACATCAGGAGTTCTTAACCTGGGGTCCCTGACCTTGTTTTAAAAATATTTTGATAACTTTATTTCAATATAACTGATTTTCCTTGTAAATCTATGTATTTTACTTTATACACTTGCAAATATTATTCTGAGAAGGGGATCATGGGACCCACCAGACTGCCAAAGGGTATATGACACAAACAAAAAATTAAAAACCCCTGGTGTACAGAAGGAAAATACCCTATCTCCAATGTCTGAATAGTATGACATTGCTACAAAGCAATCACAAATAGTGTAAAGAAAAGTAAATACATACCATGCCCCATCCTGTGAAAGTCCTGCTCTTTGAAAAAGACTCAAAAGACTTGAAACTGTTTCTTCTGGGCTAAACTCTTTTTTGAAAACCTACAGATAAACAAGAAAACACCATTTCTAATGTTTCTTGCCCTTTTAAACTGAATTTGAAAGAGAAAATATTTACCTAATATTCACCCTTGAACCTTAAAGCAATTTATGTTTTTATCACTCCAATAATGCTGAAAGGGAATTACAATGGGTCATTTTAATAAGGTACAATTTTTCCAAATACTATTAATGACATCAATAGTATTGTTTTACTTTGAATTACAGAACGCTTTATACTTTTCAAAGTATTTTCAAATCCATTATCTCTTTTGATGTTGCAAGTACTCCTGTGACAGCTAAATAATGTGAACTACCACATCAATCCCCTAAAATATGCTGTTGCTTCACAGTGTGCGTAAGAAAAATGGCAACTATAATTTAGGAGTTGGCACCAAAGTGGAGAAGGGCAATTATACTGCTTTTCAAAAGAAGGAAAAGAACAGAGTCTGAAAACCAAAGGCCAAACGCTTCGATGCCTGGGAAAATTCTAGAATGGATCATTTAAAAAAATGATTGGCGGGCATACAGAAAGGGAAAAGAGTAATTACAAAGAATTTGCATGGCTTCATCAAGCAATCAAGAACTGACTTTTTTTGGGAGAAAAGAATTACAAAACAAGCAGATGAGGAAAATGCTGTAGATATAGTCCGTTTAGATTTTAGTGAAGCTTTTCATAAAGGAATTCCTACTATTTCTGTGGAGAAGATGTAAAGACAGGGACTAGAATAGAACAAATTAAAAGGATTCAGAACTAGCTAGATGACCGCACTCAAAAAGCAGTTGTTAATGGTTTAGAGTCGACGTGGCAAAAGAACCCCTGCAGAACCCCAACAGGGTTCTGAGTTTGGTCTTGTGCTGTTTAAAATTTTCATCAACGACTTGGATTAAAGCACTGGGGAGGGGGGGGATGTGTGCTCATCAAATGTGCAAATGACACAAAGAGCTTGGAGGGATGGTTAATACAGTGGATGACAGTCCATACATACACAAGGATCTTGAAGTCAAAAGCCCTGTGCTGAATAAATTAAGATAATAATAAAGTGTTGTACTTGTGTAGGAAAAGAAAATGAACTTCACAAATATAGATGTGATAGGCATAGTTATAAAGTAGTTTAAAAAAAAGTGGGGTTTTAGTGGTCTCAAGTTCAACAGGGTCAGCAGCACAATGTGGCAGCCAAAAGGCTCATCTGAGAAGCACAGTTTCCAGAGTCTACTACTCTCTGCTCTCATTGGACCTCATCTTGAGTACTGTGTTCAGCTTCAGGTGCCACAGATTAAGAAGGAGACTGCTAACCTGGAAGGGAACAAGGGAGGGAGATCAGCATGGTAAAGAGCTTGGGTCTACAAGTTATAGGCATGAGCTGAAGGAACTGGGTTTGTCTGTACAGCAGAAAAGAAGACAGAGGGGGAACACGATAGTGTCTTCAAGGATCTCCTGTGGGAAAAAATATTACACTTCTTCTGTGCAGAGCAATGGAAAGAAAATGCAAAGAGGCCAACTCAGGCTTGAGTTCAGGAAAAACTTTCTAACCATTAGAGTTGTCCAAAAGTGGAATGGCTTGTCTCAAGAAGTGCTAAGTTCCCCCTTCTTGGAGCTTCTCAAGCAGGGGGGTGTTTTCTAACCTGGGTACTCCATATACTTGGTGATAATGGAGATTATGATAATGTGATAATGGAAATTCCTTCTAGGAATAGGTTAGACTAGAGTTGTTGCAGCATCTCTGATCTCTAAAACTCTCTGAAGTCACTTATACTTTCTGGGTCTCAGTTTCCTTATCTTTCCATGAGGGGGAAGGGAGTAGGTCTAATAATCTCCTCTAAGGTCTCCAAATGCTCAAAATTCATGATCTTGTGAGAATGATTTACAGGAAGAAATTAGCTGCCAGATATAACCCTGACAGAAGAAATTTTGGGAACATGGGATGTGAGGAGAGAAGACAAAGGTACATTGGCTTACAATATTTGCATTTCAATGACAAAAACATACATACCTCAAAAGCATTCACGGCTGACAAAACAACATCTAAATTATCATCACCAAGACGCATTATGATAGCATCTTTTATGAAAGAATCATCAATACTTTCCTGGATAACAGAACAAAAAAAGAAGAAAAAATTAATTTCCCAATTATTAAAAGACCTCATCAGCCTGTACTGCAAACACAAGGCATTAGGGAAGTAAGGGAACATTTCAATTAGGCAACCCAGGTTCTGGTCCTACTCTGCTACTAACTAGTCATGACCTTGCACAACTCACTAAACATCTCTGGGCCTCATCTCTACTACAAAAGGGGTAGTCTACATGTTTCCTTCTATGTTGAAATTTCAGCCTTTTTGTATTTTTCACTGATTATTCAGCTAATCAATTTATATAGATTTCAGGGGGAAAACTACATGTCAAAGGAAAGGGGAAAAGAATATAGAAAAGCTAGACTACATTAAGACAGTAGGCAGGTTATGATGGCACTTTATGCTTCTGTGTGTAAAAAAAGAGTGAGCAAAGCACCCAGAAAGAGACAGCAGGGATGGAGCCACCCCCAGACTAACTTCCTTTTCTCCCTAATCATCTGAGCTCACTTAACCTTTAATCATCCAGTTTATCACTGTATTGAATGATTTTTTTTTAACCAAAGTAAAAATTCACAATTTATAATTAAAAGGGGAAGAAAAAATAATGGCTGTTAGAATCTCTAACTCTAAGAACAACATACAGAAGCTTGTCTCTACATCCAAAGCAGCACAGCTATTACAACTACACACCATCATGTGTATATGATGTAACTCCAATGTGTTATTCTAGCATAACATTATGGCATCATACATAAGAATTATATACAAAACACACAAAAGTAATTTTTCACTCACCTTTGATGTTTCCATAACATTCTTCAGATGGTTAACTGCCAAAAGTCTCACTGGAGCCAATGGATGGTTCAAACTAAGCATAAGGCAAGTATCAGAATCTGCCAAGAACTACAGGACATGTCACAATCACTGAATGAGTCCAAAGAAAAGATTATCATCACGTGATTCAGAAGTTGAGGAAGATCATTTTTAACATAATGACCCACCTAATGTCCAACAAATGCAGTAACTGCCAGAATCTAATTTTAGACACCAGAGTCAAAAAGAATAACACATTCCGTCTTCCTAATGTAGTAGCTCTCCACGTATTGGCTCACAACAGATCAAGAATGTATGCTGACATATACCAAGATAAGCTTAATTTTATATTTGTAATTTTTTTTACTCCAACTAAAAGCTACAATGCTAAGAAATGAACAATCAATCATCTAATTACAAAAAACAAACAAACAAAAAACGCCATGGCTATGAGTTGCCTCTAAATGAAAATTAAAATCATTTGAATGAACTGACAACAAAGATTAGTATCCAAATAATGACTATTTAATGGCATTAAAATTTTACCACTGAAAAAATTAGGAAGATATGCAAGTTATTTGTATTGATTTAGAATTCACACACATGTTATTACTAAGGATATACGAATAATGTTTGTAGCTGGGAATAACTCTCAAACTAATCAGTTATAATCTAATTTATATAACTACTCTCAAAACTAGGTCTTTTGCCAGTGATTTTTACTAGCACAGGAAAAATGTTGGTTAGGCATGGATTCTCAGAAAACTTTTGAAAATCCAACACGTTTATGAAAATGCAAATACCAACAACTTAAGGGGAAAATGCACAAGTTAACATTGTATTTTTAAGGTTATTTTATCTTTTTTATCCCTTAACTGAACAAAAGAGGGGTGGGTAGAAAGACAGAGATAGGAAAGGATGAAAGAAAAGCATGGCTCACTAGAATTTTGCATTGCATTATATTTTAGAGAACATTAATGGAGACCAGGCAGAAAAACATTCCTTCCAGGAGCTTCCACAAATCAAACACACTCAGTGCATACCTTTTTAATCATGCAAGCATATTTCTGTCAAACCATGCTACACTAGCCAAAGTCTTTCCTCATGTTATACCCCAAAACCAAAACATGTGCCCCAGCCGACTTGAAGCCTCTCTTCTTTACTCAGTAGTTCCTGAAATCTGATTCTTTCCAAGACTTTTCTAAGCTAACAGGAGAAACAGAATAAATTTCCTTTGCCTCTCCTTATCTGATCATGCAATTTTATAACTGCTCCTTTCCCCTGATCCTCTGTAGTAACCAGAGCCTACCTGAAATTTTCCTCCAGTTGTGGAGAGAGAAATAAATTGATGAAAAAATTCTTGCTTTTGGGGATCTGTAACGTCCTTCAGATGGTCCTCCAATACTAAATCTAATGTCTTAGGGTATCTGTAAGAAACAAAAACTCACCAATCAAACTACCAAAGAATTATGTTACAGAGCTAGAAAAATATAATAAAATCCATATGGAAAAACAAAAGGCCAAGTATGTCAAAGGAATCAATTTTTAAAATGTAAAGGAAGGCAGCCTTAGTAATATCATCATTTCAAACTACATTACAGAGTGGTAATCATCAAAACAATCTGGTAGTGGTTAAGAAATAGAATGGTGGATCAGTGGAATTGATGAGGTACACAATACATAGTGACAAATGACCACAGTTATCTAGAATTTGATAAATCTAAAGATCCAAGCTTTTAGGGCACTAACTGACTATTTGACAAAAACTGCTGGGAAAAACAGAAAGCAATTTGGCAGAAACTATCCATAGACCAGCACCCCAAACCAGTTACAAAAATAAGGTAAAAATGGACAATTTATACAGAGTGGGTTGAGGAACATGAAAAATTTTACCTGTCAGATCTGGGGATAAGGGAAGAGTTTATGACCAAACAAGAGATAAAGAGGATCACGGGAAGTAAAATAGATAATGTTGATCACACAAAAAAGGTTTCTGCACAAACAAAACTAAAGCAGACCAAATAAGAAGGCAAACAGGAAACTAGGAAAAATTTTACAGTAAATTTCTCTGAGAAAGGCTTCCTTTCTCAAATACATGGAGGACTGGGCCAAATTTGTAAAAATAAGAGCCACAGTAGTCACATGAAAAAAAAGGTCTAAATCACTACTGATTAGAGAAATGCAAGTTGAAACAATTCTGAGATACCACCAAACACTTATCAGATTGGCTAACATGACAGAAAAGGAAAACGACAAATGCTGGTGAAGATATGGAAAAATAGGGACACTAATAAACTGTTGGTAAAGTTGTAAACTGGTCCAACCATCCTGGAAAACAATTTGGAACCAAATCCAAAGGGCAATCAAATTGTGTATAACCTCTTACCCAGCAATACTAGGTCTGTATCTCAAAGACATCCAAAAAAAAAAAAGGGAAAAAGGCCTATTTGTACACAAATATTTAAAGCAGCTCTTTTTAATTGAATTGAAAAATCAAGGGATACTCATCAATTGGGGAATGGAAGAACATATTGTGGCATATGATTATGATAGAATACTGTTGTGCTCTTAGAAATAATGAGCAAGATGATTTCAGAAAAACCTGTTAAGTCTGATATGAACTAACGAAAAGTTAAAGGAACAGAAACAGAAGAATACTGTACATAGTAAGAGCAGTATTTTAAAGACGATCAACTGTGAAAGACTTAGCTCCTCTTATCAAGACAATTCCAAAGAACCTATAATGAAAAATGTTATCTACCTTCAGAGAGAGAACTGATAAACACTGAGAGCAGACTGAAGCATACTTTTTTCACTTTCTTTGTTTTTCTTGCTTATTGTGTATTTTCTTTTACAATATGGCTAACTGTTTTATGTTTTACATGACTTCACATTTATAATGGATATATTTCCTTTTCAAAGGGTGGGGGAGGGACAGGAGGAAAAGAGAATTTGGAACTCAAAATTTTTAAACATGGATGTTAAAATTTTTTACATGTAACTGGTAAATATTTAACTCAATAAGTAAAAAATATATTTAAAAAACAAACATGACAAAACAGGAAAATGATAAATGCTGGAGAGGATGTGGAAAAACTGGAATACTAATGCATTGCTGGTGGAGCTGTGAATTGATCTAACCATTCTGGAGAGCAATTTGGAACTATGCCCAAAGGGCTATAAAAATGTGCATACCCTTTCACCCAGTAATACCACTTCTGGGTTGTATCCCAAAGAGATCATACAAATGGGAAAAGGACTCATATGTACAAAAATATTTATAGCAGCTCTTTTTGCGGTGGCAAAGAAATGGAAATCAAGGGGATGCCCCTCAATTGGGAATGGCTAAACAAACTGTAGTATATGAATGTAATGGAATACTATTGTGTTATAAGAAATGAGGAGTGGACAGACTTGACTAACCTGAAGAGACATATAGACTGATGCTGAGTGAGGATAGCAGAACCAGGAGAACTTTGTACAAAATTACAGATGCATAGTATCTGTGACTACTAACTTTGACAGACTAGGCTCCTCAGCAATGGAAAGTTTTAAGACAATTCCAAAAGACTTATAATGGAAAGGACTATCCACATCCAGGGAAAAGAACTAGAGTTCGAATGCAGATGGAAGCAACCTACTTGCTCTCTCTCTTTTGTGTTTAGTTTTGTTTTGTTCCTTCTTTCTCACTGTTTACTTCACTGATCATAATTCTTCTATACAACCTGACTAATGCTTATAATGCAAAGGTATTTGTAGAGCCTATACTGGATTGCATGCTGCCATGGGGGGCGGGGGGGAATAAGGAAAAAGAGGGAGGGGCAGAAAATTTGGAACTCAAAGGATTGTGGAACTGAATGCTGAAAACTAAAAGTAGATAAACAAATTTAATAAAACAAAAATTTTTTAAGCCCACAGATCTTTAAAAATCAATAAAAAAGTGAAAAAAAATAAACAAAAAGCCAAAATTAATCCTGTATCAGTAACACTACTAAATTAGCTAGAAAGGAGGGGAAAAAAGGAAATATGATCAAAAAGAATGTTATTCAGGAGAAAATACAAAAGTAATCCTCTATGCTAGGAGTTAATATTTGAAACTTAGAATACCTAATATGGACTTACTGGCTCCCCACAATACTATTCCCATCCTAATCCACCTATTTCTCTGGTTGTTGATACTGCATGACAAAAAAACCTTTTTAGTTAAAAATAAAGATTGGCAGATATTGAAAACATTATCAGCAGAGGTGAGAGAAGTGCAGTGAGCTCAGCTCCCTGCCCTCAAACTCTTCCAAACAGATCTAGAAAATGTACCAGGACTGAATCCTTATCTGGAAATTCCAAGGAAAAAGTCATCATCATCCAGCATAAGTCAGTACAGAGGCACAGAGTCTTTGGATATCAAGGACAGGATCTGGTCAGGAGCATAAGACCGCGCACCTGGGCAAGAGGAAGTCCCAGACCACTGCTGGTTCCTGCCCTACCAGGGATAAATGCTAAGTGGCTTTAGCGCTCACAGGTCCAGGGTGGACTGAGGAAAGGCTCTGAATTCATAGGCGGCATTGTGGGGGGAGATGCAGTTGTGGGGATTTAAATAAGGAGCATTTAGCAATGGCAGTGTATCTCAGAACAAGAGCACAGCAGGGTCTAAGTTCCAGCTTCCAGCCCTGTCTAAAGCTGGCAGAGTATTTAACAAGGGCAAAAATCCCAGATGAAGGGGCCTATAGGTCTGTCCCTCAGAACCTGCTGAGTTCCAGCAGCATCTACTGTTGCTCAGACTCAAACCTAGGTCAGGAACTTGCAGAGTTCAGACCAGGAGGACAGCAATCAGACTTTGCCCTGGATCAGATCACTTTGGGAACACTGAGCTTGCAAAAGTCTCTAGTGTGAGCTGTCCCTGAGACAATACTCAATATAAGTAAAACATAAATAAATACTCAACAATAAAACAATACTCAACACCCAGCAACAGGATTAGCCCAGTCTTCCCTCCAAAAGAGTGCAGAACACTGCCATAACATCAAGTCTGAAGTCAGTAAGTAAGCTGGAAGAATGAACAAACAAAAAAGAACCCCATCATCAAAAACTATTACGGATGGCCAAAACACAAACCTCAAAGAAGAGAATGACTCCAAAATATAGGCAAGAAAAGAGTCAAAGAAAAACACAACTAGAATTTCTGGAAGAGATTTAGAGTTAAAAAATACATATTTAAAATGTTTACAAACGAAAAGAAAATGCTAGAGGAAAAAAAAGGAAAGAAGTAAGAGGTATTTGGAAAGAGAACTAACAACTTTGTCACAAGAGGTACAAAACCTTGGACAAGCAGCAAACTCTCTGAAAATGTGAATGAACCAAAAAGAAGAAAAAGGAAGTTGGTGGCACAGTGGCTAGAATACCACACCTGGAGTCAGAAAGACTTGAGTTCAAATCTGAACTCAGACACTTACTAGTTGTGCGTTCCTGGAGAATTCACTTAACCCTGTTTGCCTCAAGTTTCCTCATCTGTAAAATGAACTGGAGAAGGAAATGGCAAATCACTCCAGTAAAGAAAACCATGAATAAGGTCATACAGAGTCACATATGACTGAAAATGACTACACAACAAAAAGAAGGCAATGACTCCATGAGACAATGAGAAATATTAAAACAAAGTCAAAAGACTTAAAAAGAAGAATACATATTAAGGAGAAAAAATTAATAATCACTGGGCTACCTGAGTGCCATGATGAAAAAATAAAGATCAGATATATTATTTCTAGAAAATTAAAAGGAAACTATTCCTATCTCTTGGAACCAGAGGGGTAAAATGTAAATAGAAAGAATTCGCTGGCCACTTCCTTAAAGAAAGGCCAAAATGAAAACTCCAAGGAATATTGAAGATAAAATCCAGAGCTTATAGGGTTAAGAAAAAAAAAATACTACAAGCAGCCACAAAGAAAGAATTCAAGGCCTGAGGAGCCACAGTTAAGGTCACATAAAATATAACAGGCATCACTATGATGGAGTAGAGAGCTCTGAATATCATATTCTGGAAAGCAAAGGATGTAGAGGCTTGTAGCCAAGAACAACTTACCTAGAAAACCAGAGTATAGTGGAAAAAATGGACCTTTAATGAAGCAAAAAAATTCTTCATGAAAAGACTAGAGCTTCACAGAAACTTTTAAGTCCAAACAAACGAGTTAAGAGAAATGCATTTCACTTAAGAGGGAAAGAAGAGAAGGGGGAATTAGAAGGATTAGTTCTAAATAAAATTAATCTTAAAGATGTACAAAAACATTTATTGCTCTTTTTAAAGTGGCAAACAATGGGACAGCTACATGGTATAGTGTCACATTGCACTGCTGGGCCTGGATTCAGGAAAGACTCATCTTCCTGAATTCAAATCTAGCCTAAGAGTCTTACTAGCTATGTGACCCTGGGCAAGTCATTTAACCCTGTTTGCCTCAGTTCCTCATCTGTAAAATGAGCTGGAGAAGGAAATGGCAAACCACTCTGGTATGTTTGCCAAGAAAATCCATCAAATGGGATCACAAAGATTTGGACACAACTGAAAAATGAACAACAACAAAAACAAAAGAATGGGAATCTTGGTGAGTGCACACAAATTTGGGTAAAGTTACAGTATATAAGAACAGGTTACAGTATATAAATGTGCTGAAATATTATTGTGTTGTAAAAAATAATGGAGACAGTTTCAGAGAAACCTGGGAAGACTTTTAGGAATTGATGCAGCAAACAGAATTAGGAGAACAATTTACACAATAGCAAAAATATTGTAAAGACAAACAACTTTGGAAGAATTAGGAACTCTCTGAAAGTATAATGATCAACCATGATTCTAGAGAACGGATGGGGATACATACTACCTACTTTCTGACAGAAAGGTGAAAGACTTGGAGTGCAGAATGAGACATAATTTTTTGGACATAGCCAATGAGGAAATTTGTTTAGCTTAACTACACATGTTTGTAATAGGGTATTATTTTTCTTTCATTCTCAATTGGGGGTGGGTGGAAGGAGAAAATCAGATTTTTATGGATCAAAAAAATGTAATTAATATTAAAAATAAAATCTGTCAGCACCTAATAAGGCTAGAGTGGGCATTAGAAATGGAGATACTTTGCAGAAAACTTGGGGAGTCGTCCAAAGCATTTTGTAGAGACATCTTTTCCTACGTATCTTTAAACTTTCCCCTACCAAAAAATGTCACTTCCCAAACAAAAAAGTTAAATGCAGAGAAATAGCTTTAAAGACTTCTTCTAATGCAGTTTTACAAGTTTTTCATTTAACAACCTCTTGAGAATCTCTGTAAATTCTACGGTCTGTAATGCTTTTTACTCTTTTTCCTTTTTCCCTCATTGAAGGAAAAAGAGGGCAGAGGTAGATGAGGAAAAATGAACATAGACTAAAGAGCCCAAATCTGGGAAATCACTGTTACAGCATTCCTTCTCCAGCCCTGACTCCAAGCTCAGTCTTTATGGGCCCCACACAATTTTTTGAGGGACTCAAGTTTAAAGAAAATTAAATTAGTCATGAATGTAATCAATCAATACAACCATTCTAATAAAAAAAAAAATCAACACAATTCTGCCTTTCATTGTAGGCATGTATTAATTAGGGTTCAGATATATCAATAGCCCCAAAATCTGGACTGTGAGCTCCTTAAGGTAAGACTGTCTTTTGCCTCTTTTTGTATCCTCTTAATACAACACATAGTAAGCACTTAATAAATGCTTACTGACTGAGGATTAAATGGACATCTTCAAAATCAAAAGAAAGAGATCAAATTATGTTAAAATGAGTTTCTCTAAGAAAATCTCTGTAGAACAGAAACATCTCCAACACTTTCTTTTTCCTCCTACTCATAGCCCACATGCTGCAAACAATTCGACAAAATTTCTGTACAAAATACAATTTTTAATTCACAGAACTGATTAGAACTGGGAAGCCCTACTTAATTTATAAAGAAGTACATATAATGAAAAGGTAACTTACTTGCTTTCCAACAGTCTAATGAGAGGAAGAAGTTGTTCATTAAGTAGTGATATCTCCTTAGAATCTGTTTCTTTCTGTGAACTGTATGAAATATATTCTTCAAGAAGAGTGCTAAGAAACAAAATAATCAATAGAATATAAGTCAATACAAGATTATTAGATATGCAAGTACCTTTAACCAGGGAGAAGAAATACCATTTCTTCCCTATAATTAAGGTTTTCCTTTGTTAACATTTACTGAATGATATGAAAGTGTACTCAGTTTTAGTTTCACATTAATCTATCCTGAAAACATCTCACTACAAAGCCACCAACACAATAAAGCAGTTACAGAAAATAAGTGGAATCTAATGAGACAAAATAATCAATATGTTTTCACTGACCAGTCTTGCAGAAATATAGTATCTGAATAATAAAATGGTCTGCATCAAAATAAGATGTAGAAAAGCAAGGGAGCATGGGAAGGATGGAAACCCGTCCCTGAATCAACCAGACTACATATAAAATTTAAAAGCAATATCTTACCTAGCCAATAAATGGTCTAAGTTATTTTCCAATGATATATCTTTAAGTATATCTTCTAAGAGTCTAGCATATATATGACCGTCCAATTCCTCAGTTTCTTCTTCTTCTTCTTCTTAGTAAGCAACAACACAGAAACAAGGATTATAGGGGGAAATCTCAATTATTTTTAAACTAATGTCATACACTTCAACATTGCATCATGAAAGAACCTGGCTTCTCAATAGCTCTTTCAGCATAGAAAAAGTTCTATCAGAGCCAATCATATTAAAAAAGATCCAAGTACAGATCTAACAACAATCCCTGTATCTGTAATCTAGAGACCAACCAAACTAAACAGAAAAGACCTGGTACCAG
The DNA here is from genome assembly GCA_028646515.1 of Pseudochirops corinnae. Taxonomy (NCBI): domain Eukaryota; kingdom Metazoa; phylum Chordata; class Mammalia; order Diprotodontia; family Pseudocheiridae; genus Pseudochirops; species Pseudochirops corinnae. The sequence goes on from CM053586.1 coordinate 251,871,594, forward strand.
AAATCTGGGTCACTGGGGGACAAATCTCTTTTGGTCACATTAACCAAAGAATACCATCTATCCACTAAGGCATGGGGGAAAGGCTGCAATCTACATCGGCGGAAGGATGAAACCACAGATGCTGGGAAAAAACAAAAGCATTGAAAAATGCTAATTTTATTCAATGCACTAACAGTGGACAAGTTTTAAAATCAGGATGGTTTCAAAAGACATACTTTACTGTTATTCAAAGGGACAATATTTTAAATACATTAAGACTGCATAGTGATTCATATTTTTCAAAGCGCTTTTACATATGAAAAACCCTAGATTTGCTTATTAATTAAAACATCATGCAGTCAGTATTATTTCCACTTTACAGATGAGAAAAGAAAGACACAGAGAAATCAATAATTTGTCAGGCCACACTGTCTGTGATAAGAATTCAGGGCTCTTAATTCCCAACCCAATCTAGTAGCACAAGAAATTCTGAATTCTAAAAATCTCTTAAAAATTTGAAAAACCTGAATCTAGTAAAGGACTAAAAAGATACTTCAATAATTCCCTCCTCCAACCAAGAGCTCTTCATAATCTTTACCTGATGCATCATCAGCATTAGGCCTAATGTTACCAGTCATTGGATTCCAAATATAGTGGTCCTCATATATGAAAGAGGTTTATTTCTGAAAAGCTGCTTAGAAATCAAACTTTAGTATGGAAAGTTTTCTTTTCCCACTGATTGATAATATGTGACATATTCTATAATAACTTCTGATTGCTTGTTAGTGGTAGCAACTTTAGTTTAAGTGTTTCTTCTTAAAGGCTCTCAAGTATTTAATGAGTTAAAAAATACGCTAAATAATCACACCTCATTTTAAAAATTTTATAAAGTTTCAATTAATAAGCCTTAAGAAACATTCTCTCAATTAAGATTAGTGGGAAAGTACAATATTTAATGCATAAGAACATCCAGATGTTAAAGGACATTTGAAAAACTAAGGTCTCTCACTATTAGAAAAGAATAAATCAGTTTAAGATATAACCACTTGGCATAAGAAAAAAATGACATACCTGTAACATGATGAATGATGGTGACAACAAGATGGGGAAGTATGTAATGCAGAAGAGGGCTAATATCATACGCCACTGAAATTTCATGGAGTAAGGAAACAAGATCAGGAACATTACAGAGATGAGCAAACAACCTATAGAGAAGCGAGTCCACATTATTTGCCTCTAGTAGTCAATACGGGGCAATTATAAATTAAAAACATGCATCATTTAACTTAATATAAATTTATTCAATTGTTCCAGTAACAAACAATGTGTTTTTATTATCCCATATACTTACTTTTTCCCAAGGCCCTCTACTTTCTGTCTCTGCAAGAGCACGATCAAGCAACCCAATCCATCCTTGATCAAAGAGGGGATTTTAGTCAAGGTTTTGCCAATCTGTGATGCCAAGGAATGAACAAAAGTATCCGCCATGGTCACTTTTACTGAGACTTGACAGATTATCATGTAGGTTGCAGCTCTATAATCAGGTAAAGATGACTTTAGTCCCTAAAATTTTTTTTAAAAGATTAGAGAAAATTATAAATTATACTTCATCTTATACACTATTATCCTGAGACAAACAGAATTTTACTTTTCTATTTATACACATCCCAAAACTCTTAGTGCAGCTTAAAGCTACTTAAAGTTTAAAAGCACGCTATGACTGTTAGAACACTGTATAACACAACTGCAGAGCACCATGTAAAGTACAGGTCTGCTCTCTTTTTGCTCTCTTTAAGAAGTGGGGTGGGAACTTGCTGACCTTGGGCAGGTGGGAGGAAGGGAATGCCAGGAATCAAGGACCAGCATAAGACACATGCCAACAGAATATAAGCTCCTTGAGGGCAAGCCTTTTTTTTGACTTTATATTATTGCCTATTCGGCGCAGAGCAGGCACTTAATAAATAAATGCTTACTGAAGATACTTAAAACATGTCTTCCAAAGAGTTTACAAATTTTAAAATACAACCCACGAAAAAAAAGGGAGAAGGGCAGCTAGGTGGCGCAGTGGATAGAGTACTGGCCCTGGAATCAGAGGACCTGAGTTCAAATGCAGTCTCAGACACTTGACACTTACTAGCTGTGTGACCCTGGGACAAGTCACTTAACCCTGACTGCCTTGCAAAAAATAAATTAAGTAAAATACGACCCACCTACAATCTCTACCCCACTTCTTCCAAACATAGTTAACTTATTTTTGTCGGGTTTCTTTCCTCCTAATATTAAGCTAAGACCCCTGAGAGACTGGGAGTTTTAATTAGGGAGAAGCTTTGAGACAAGATGAATGCTACCAATCTGACTTACTGACAAATGGAAATATAAGGATGCTAAGACCCATGGAAGTAAGTAGAAGGGGTAGTGGCATTAATATGGGAAGGAGATGCAGAAAGAGAAATGCAATCTGGATTGCACTAATCTACTTTTTCTGGTCGAGAGTTTCAAATTATGAGAATAGTAGCCAGATAATTTGTCCCTGGAGATTTTCCAATAATAAGTTACCAAGATGGCAGCTTTGGAGAGAGAGAGTAAGGGATAAAAGCTGTATCTAGAAATTATTACCTGAACAATTATATTTTTACATGATTTAAATAACTTTTATATACATTTATATCAAATGTCAATGTCCTTCTAAAAGAATTCTTAGAAATTACTAAGTAGACAGGAACTCGAAATAATCCATTTCACTTATAAAGAGAACAAACCTTTTGAATATAGGGGAAAAGCTTAGCAACTAAAGTGTCTGATACATCATTAGCAGACACTAGAGCTGACACAATTGTGGAAGCATAAAAAGTCAGTAGAACTCTCAACTGAGCTGAACTTCCAGGATACTCTGAAAAAACCTACAAAAGAAAAAACAGAAAGAATTAGACTAGAAAGACAATAACTAGACATATTTAGATGAGGAAACAATAACTAGACATTAGTATAAAAATGAGATTATTCTCTTCAGAATTCTAAATACTTTATTTTTTGCATCATCTTATTTTAAAGCAACACAAGGGATTCCAGATTATACATCTCATGGGATGTCCGCTAAATTGGGAGACTGTGGTAATGACCTCCCTGGCATAGTTACAAAAACTCAGTACCAGCAGTCACTGTACCAATATAACTACATATTTCAGAACCAATGCTTAGCATGATGTACCTAGCTACCTTCTAAACTAAACATGTTTTATTCTATTATCAAGTTTTTCCTCTATGCAATTGTTTAAGGGGACAATATTAAGTACACTTGAGTCTAAGATAGTAATACAGGTTAAACATCCCATCAATATGACAAAGGTTGTTTTTTGCCACTTCAGTTGCAAAACAGTGACAGAGTCAGCAAAGATACCAATTTTGGGGAGGTGTGGTAGCAGGTAAGTCTCTCACAGTTTGCCATGTCCAAATGCAGGTCTTATGGCATTAAAACAGGCCATAGAAGCAACTTTGGAAGGCTCTGGAAATTCAGAGGGAAATACATGGGCTATATCCTCAACTGGGGGAGTAAATACATTTTTCATATAACATAAAAGCATTGATGACCTCACAGTGGACTAAGCTTTCTTACTAATTAATGCCATAAAGTGGAGCACTCAACCATCTCTGATATCTCTACTTTTCCATCTGTAAAATCAGATGACTAAATAAGCAAATACAACTATTAATAGGCTAATGATTGTGACACTATTTTATTATTTATATATCAAGATGTTTATATACATACGTATAAATATTTCTAAAACTGCTTTTTTGGTTAACTGCAATTCAACTTGTACTAAAATAATCTAACAATTTACTTTTAAAGGAAAACATTTTTATATTGTGAATATATTATCAAACAGCTTACTTACATTATCAATATTACTTCAAAGTAAAAGAAAACTGTTTTATGTAATGATCCAAAGAAATGAATCCCCACTATATATGGGTGGACACCCCCTCTTCTGGCCAGTCTTCAAGAGCTGACATGGGCCAAGAAGTCCCTCATCCTGTCACTACTAGTCTGATGATGAGCTTTTCCAAACAGACAGTACATCATCAGTCCCCTACTTGAATTGAAGCCTTTCCTGTCAGAGCTTGCTAGTAGAATAACTGGCAAAATCTTGAAAAACAAGAGGTTCACCTTCAAGTCCTTGATGAAGCACCAGAACAGGACTTTAATGGACATTATACATACAGAATAAAAAATGTATAAATATATATACTAACCTTTACAGATTTGGTTACTAGACTGCATATAAAATCCATGAAACCAAGGTCTTTGTAACAATGGGTAACCAAAGTTCCTTTGGCTAAATGAACCCCAGACTTCTGTTGGAAGAAACAGTCAAAACAAATTTAGAAAGCTCTAAAATAAATCTACGATAAACAAATTTAATCAACTAAAAAAATACTAATTGAGAGTCAATACAATGCTCTGCATTAGATTAGATACTACTGATAAAAAAGTAGTAAGATGTAATTTTTGCTTTCAGAGGTTCTAAATCCAATTAGGAAGAATAACATATGAAATAATAAAAAATTTACAATTAAATGGTAAGTGTTACAGGCCATAGGAATTTTGAGGAGATCATTTAGAGACAGAGAAATCAGTAGAGGCTTAGGGAAAAGGTAGGACTTAAAGGATGGGTAGGATTTGGATAGGCAGAGAATTCTGAATACATGAAACAAAGGAAAACATGAAGGTGAGAATGTACAATGTGTCTGTAGTACAGTGAGGAAACTTTTTGCTATAATGGGGTGTGCACAGTGTGAAGAGGAAATAAGGTTGAACATATAAGATGGTGGGAGGCAGAGTTTAGATTTGATGTACCATGAAATAGGGAGATAATGAATGTATTAGGGTAAGGAGAAGGGGAGAGACAGGGGATAATGAATGCAGCCAAACCAATTCTGCTGTTTGAGAAGCAGTGATTTTGGGAGAAGAAACAGGCCAGAGATTTGTCCTTCCTTCTTTCCTCAAGTGCTTTTTCCATCACCCCGTCCTACTGCCTCTGACCCCAAAGCCCACTGCAAACCAGTGGAGGCAAGGTAAGAAGTCATAAAGAAGCATGTGTAAATTACAGACTGTCTCCATGATATCTGCTCTACTTTTTCCACTTAACTCAGTGTTTTCCACTTACCTAAGTGCTCTAAAAAGACATACAACCATTTTGGTCTACCATAATCACTGCAAACTGAGAAGATTAAACATTTACTTCTGCATACGGCTTGCCCTTTTAAGGCTATGTAATAGGAACGTCACCATTAAACTGCATATGCTTCTATTTTTTGAGCAAGCTTTTAGCTAAAAAATGAGGTAATATGCAAGATTTCCTAACATTTTATGCCATTTTTGTTCTTCCCCCAAAATTCTTTTTATATGTAATGAACTTAATTTAAAGGTTTTCCCAACTGGATTAATTTCCCTTCATTGGTACTTGTGATAAATAATAAAGTACACAAATTTTAAATACAAGTCAAATGAACTAAATAATATTTTTCAAATGAATTTTCCCTTTATCAAGATTTTTAATGAAGGCAACTATAACTAGATACATATACCCTGACAAGTGTCATTTAATAATCCTACCTTAACAGGTTCCAACCAATTCCACTTATGTGTTGGACTACTAATTTTTAGAAGCTGTATAACACGAACAAATATTTTTGTCTCATGATATGGAAGAACACAACCAATGAGGCTATCTTGATTGTAAAGATGGATATGAAATCTAGGAAGAAGGTAAAGAGTTAAACTTATAAAATACATTATCAATATATTTTCCCCCCAATAGATAATTTAAAATGCCACATTTTCTAAACTTAAGTCTAGTTCTCAAACCTAGAAAAATGTGTAATACACAAATATAGGGCAAGTTAGAAGACATATCAATTGATACTTAAGTTTTGTCAACAGGCAATCACAACATTATAAAACTTAAGTGAAAACCAGATTTATTAAAAGAGAAATAATGCACATGCATGTGGAACCCCAAGAATTCTCAGTCCTTATAGAAGTTTGCACATTTTTAACAGTACAACAAAAGAAGGGTGAGAAAACAGGAAGGGGTGTGGCATGGGAGGGGAAAAGTACAACAAAGGTAGGAAAAGCACAAAACCCCTCCAAAAGGGGAGGAATAAGGTAAGCCCTATTCTTTTCCCTTGGGAATGTCTGACTATGAAGACAGGAGGGTCCACTTATCTGCAAAGGACCCTAGAGACACAAGCATTTTTGCAGCCTGACAGACTGGCTGCTGCCTGTCCTGCCTCCCAAGAATACACAGAGAATCATCTTGGGGTACAAATAACAAATTATGTTAGCTGGGGGATGGAGGGGTTTCATCCTCGACACATTCAGGGCCTCCTACATGCTCCGGGTCCAATGTTTCCAGAAAATACACTCAAAAAGACAACTTCAGGGGACCCCTTAACAGTCCTTAACATCACTTTATTTCGAAATACAATAGTTGGATATTACAGTGTCTATTCAATCTGATTCTTTTGGGGGACCCTTAAGTAAGTCACTTAACCTCTCTGGGCTTCAAACTTATCTTCTGTAAACTAAAGGCACTGAATTGAATTATCTGTAAAGCTCCCTATATCTCCAGTGATCCAAGACAATTCCAAAGGACTCGTGATGAAAAAAACCAATTCATCTGATAGACTCTGAGTACAAACTAAAGTATATTCTCACTTTATTTTTTTTGCAATATGGCTAATATAAAAATGTTTTGCATGATTTCACATGTATAACATATATTGCTTACCTTCTCAGTGGGGAGGGGGTGAAAGTGAGGTAGAGAATTTGCAACTCAAGATTTAAAATGACAACGTTTAAATTAAATAAGAATTTTTTTAAAGGAATAAAAATAATAAAAGATTTCATTGGCTGAATTGTGAAGTATACTAGGCTTGGAGAGTGGCTTGCTGAACATGAGCAGAGGTGGGAGAGGGCACAATAAGATCAAGAGACAGTTGGCAGTCTAGTCTGACTGAAATGGATATGAAAGCTCTTTGTAGCCATAACTTGCAAAATGAATATGAACTTGTCATTATTCATTCCACAATAATAAAAAAGTTTCCTGTATTTCAAAAATTCTATACTTTAATGGAAGTGATTTCCATGTCCACAGCAGATATTTATAAATATACAGTATTTGTATTACACTACTGTATATATAGGCAATCCCCAGATAATGTCACCATTCTACTGGGGGGGAAAGTGGTCAAATGACATTGTGTAATTAATAATTATGAAATTAGTTCCATTCAAACTATATCATCAAGTAACAGTCAAAAAATGTTACAGTAAAGTTTTCAGACCTAACAGTGGAACTGGATTATATCTAATGTACTGACATTAATGTGAAAGACCCTAGTTAAGGCAGTATTATTCAGGGTTTGCTTGTGCGCGCACACGCACATGCCCACGTGCGTGCACATGCGCGCGCGCGCACACACACACACACACACACACACACAGAACAGACCCAGGATTCCAACATTAAGTTGTTAGGTGCTATCCATTATATCAGATCAATTAAATACTGTAATGAATGACAAAGAATTTAAAAAGTCTTGTGTCTGAAACACAATTAGGAATATACTCATTAGTAAAACTGGTCTATTCACCCTTTAAGAAAAAGGTAGATTTGATTTCCTTTACAAGGAGAAGGGTACTATTAGAAGTTTACTTCTAAGTCCTATAATTTTATAACCACATATGGAAGAAAACTTGAGAACAAGCTTTAAAACTCATATAAAAACTGATTCATTTTGTAAAAAAAAAACAAAAAAAACACCTGACTTTTTTTCTTTCAATACCACAATATCAAAGAGTTTTTGAGATAGAACCATAAAAATAGTCTAGACTAGAGGTTCTTAATATGGGGTTCGTTAAGATTATATTTTTAAAATATTTGATAACTATATTTCAATAGAATTGATTTCCTTTTTAATCCCATGTATTTTAAAAACATTATTCAGAGGAGACTATAAACTTTACTAGAGTGCCAAATGGCTACAACGTAAAAAACATTTAAGATCTTCAAGTCTAGATTGATTCCCTCACTTTACAGATAAGGATATTGAGGGTCAAATAAAGTAAGCAATTTGTCCAAAGTTACAAAAAAAAAAAAGGGCAGTCAACACTTCTTTTACTATACCAGATTTTCTATGATTTATATGAAGATCTTCTACCTATATATCAGGTATGTTGAAAGGGTTTATGAAAATGTACAAATGAGTACTCTGAACCATTTTAGTGATTTTTTTAAATGCTTAGAAATTTAGATCTATTAGTATGAATATAGTTTAATTGACTACCTGTGAATCAACCACTCCAGGCACTTCTGTGCTGGTTTAAGCATGAAATAAGGAGACAAGTGTATAAGAAATAATGAAATATTTTCATTCAACTGTTTGTTCACTGCCTTAGTCTGAACACTTCTTTCCAAGCTTTTTGCTAGCTGGCTGAACAAACCAGACTCAAACTTCTGAAATGAAGGATCAATCCCAATTAGCTCTTCAAGGCCAGTACATCCTAAGAAAAAAAAGTAGAAAGTTGTTTTGTATAAAAAGACAATACATCTTATTGCCAAGACCTAGAAATATTATAATGAAATGTCATCACTACTTATTCATAATCCAAATATATAATAAAATTTTAAAACACATGTATTTACTATTTAAAACACCCTGGTGACACAGTGATGTCTAGAGGTTTGGGCAATGCTACATTTAAGAACTCTTTACCAATTCTGATCCTACTAGCAATTTGCTATGTGATTTAAAAAGCATTTGGCTAAACTTTCAAATGACGAAACTATTTATCAACCATTAAGGTGTAACAAGCATTTGAAAATCCTTAAAATAAGTCACCACACAAATAAAGAACACTGACTTTCAAGTGGGAGAATCTGAATTCAATGGCAAGAAGCATTTCCTCTTTGGTTCTCAATTTCCTTTTCTGTAAAATGAGTGGGTAAGATGAGATGCGTTCTCTTCCAGCTCTAAATACTACGAAATTATTAATGTAAACTAGAGTATTTATCCTGGGGGTTCTTGTTAAAGTTAAATATTAAGGGCTGTAAACTAATTTATATAGAATTTATCTCCATCTAAAACATTAAGACACAAATACATTTCTGACCCAACCTTTTATCTCACTTTCCCTTTCAGTCCAATCAAATTTGGCTAATCTTATTACTATATGCCATTCCCACTCTTAACTCCATGAAAACTTTTCTTAGTTAAAAATAATATTGAAAGAACCTTATAGATGGAAGGAACATCAGAGATCCAACTTATTCCTGAACAGAAATCTCTTCTACAACATCTCCACAAGTGGTTTCTATCCCAATAGAAGAACCTCCCTTACTCCTGGCCAAATCCCAAGATAGAGAAACCACCACCTTCTGAAACAGGCCATCCTGCTTTTGAACAGCTCTAATTGTTAGGAAGCGTTAGCTTATATGGAGTCAAATCTGCCTGTGCTGAACATCCATCTACTGCTATTAGTTCTGTTCTCTGGGATCACAGAAAACAAATCTAAACCCTTTTCCACACAATAGCCCTTCAAGTATCTGAAAATGGTTACTCTCTTCCTCTAAAATACCATCTTTTCTAATATAATACATATCCCATTTCCTCACCAGCTCAGTTGTTCTCCTCAGAGCACATTCTGGTATGTTATCAATGTCCTTCCTAATTTAAAGTCTATGGATTTCTACAGTACTTGCAGTTTATAGTAGAGAACCCATGATGGATTATACATTGCCTTTTACACCCAAGCCTTTGCTTTCATCCAAGCCTAAAACTCCTACTTTATTTTTTTTTGGAGGGGGGAAGGTAGGACAATTGGGGTTAAGTGACTTGCCCAACGTCACATAGCTATTAAATGTTAAGTGTCTGAGGCCACATTTGAACCCAGGTCCTCCTGACTCCAGCCCAGGGCTAGTGCTCTATTTACTGCACCACCTACCCACCCCCAAACTCCTACTTTATAGAGTTAGATGTAGGCCATTCAGTTTAATTTTCTCATTTTACAAATGAGGAAACTGGGGCCCAAAGGGAATAGATGATGTGCCTGAGGTCATTTAAGTTATTAAGAAGCAGAGGTGGGAATTCAAATGCAAGCATTCCAATTCTAAAGCCAGAGGCTCTTTATACGCCACAATGACACCTATTTTTGTAACCCTTATACTGTAAAGCAAAGGTATCAAACTCATGGCCCTCCTAGAATGCAGCCAAATTAAAACCAGATAAAACTGTTACTGGGAAATATTTAATGAAATAAATATAAACTACAATACAATGTAGATAATGTTAATTTGTAGTTTTCTAAGTCAATATGTGGCCCAAAGGGATTCATTTCTATTTAAGTTTGATACCACTAGTGCATGTAACACAATCATGGTCACAGCAAATGTCTAACAAATGTTAGTAGATTTTTTATATCAACTTTTTAAGCCTGTGGGCAAAGAGCTAGCTTGATGCAACAAGTTTTGGTTCTCAATCCTCTAATGCAGATTTTACATAAGACAACTCCTCAAAGCAACATATAGCATAGAAGAGAATGTTAAGTGTGCCAGAGAAGGGAAGAAAGGCTTTCAAAATATGTACCAATGCAGAAAATAAACACTGAAAATATTTTTTTTCTAAATGTGATATGCTTACCTATAGCAAAGATGGTATCTCTGTCAATGCGGGCTGCTTCTTTACAATCAAACAGCAAGGATGCAACCTCATGCCTAGCCAAGAGACTAGGATCATTTTGAGGCAGAGCAAGACGTTGCAGTTGCTGTGATAAAGATGTCATCTTTTACCACCTTAAAAAAAAGACAACAATAATAACAAGCAATACTGTGAAATTATATAGTAGATATGAAGACCATAAGCAAATATCATTCCTGCATAAGTATTCTTCTTGAAAGATCAGACCATTCAATGAATCAATCAACAAACATTTATTAAGCACCACTTTGTGCCAGACACTGCGCTAAGTGCTAGAGATATAGAGACAAAACTGAAACTGTTTCTGACCTTTGAGTTCACATTCTAATAGGTGAAATGACATGTGTATATATGTATATGCACAATACATACATACGCAAAATGAAAACAAAGTAATCTGGAGTGAGGAGGCACTAGAAGCTGGGGAACTCAGAAAAGATCTCATGTAGAAACCATAATTAGAGATTCTAAAGGAAAGAGGTGAGAAGAGTACACTTCAGGCATAGGTATACTTGTGCAACACAGAAATGGGAAAAGGAGTGTCAGGAGCAGGTAACAAAAAGTTAGTTTGGCTAGACTGAGAAGTGTGTGAAAAGTGACAATGTGTAATGAATGTGGAAAAGTAGGTATAAGCCATATTGCAAAAGGATTTAAATGCCAAACAGAATGAGTTTTTATTTTATTCCATAGTCTTGATTTTCTATTTAATTACAGGAGCTACTGGATTATATTGAGTAGGGAAGTGACATGGTCAGACCTGAACTTTAGCAATTCAATTTATTATCTGGGAGGAGGATGGAATAACAAAGGAGAAGCTGGAGCAAATAAGACAAGTTAGGAGACTACTAGAATACTACAGGTAAGACATGATGAGGGCCTAAACTAGGTGGATAGAAAGACCTGATAAATGACTGGATATGTGGGGTGAGGAAGAGTGAAGGATACTGGGTGTTTAGTCACTGAGTGACTAACAGGAAGGTGATATCTTTGACAAAAATAATGAAGTTAGAAAGAACAGCAGGTCTGGGCAGAAAGATGAGTTATGTATTGAATTTGATGAATTTCAGATGCCTGTAAGATACTCAGTTGTAAATGCCCAATGGGCCACAGAAGACTAGGGCTGGAAATAGGATATTAAGAGACATAGAAAGAATGATAGAGAGGGGGTATTTACACCTGGGAATTAGATGCAAAGAGGTGGCAAATACATGTTGACAGTTCACTCCCAATAAAGTGGAGAGAGAGAAGGGTCCAGAACTGAGCCTTGGAGTACACTCAATTTGGGAGGAGGTCAATGGATGCAAGGGGATTATAATCCAGCAAAAGGAGACTGAAAAAAAGGTCAGACAGATAACAGAACACAAAAGAGGAGCATCAGGGAAACTTAGAGAAGAGGTCAAGCCTGAGTTTTGAACAACATAAAGTATGTACTTAACTGGTAACTTTCAACTACAGTTCCAAAAATCAGATTGCTAAAAGTCGAGAAATGAAAGTATAAATAACTTAACCACCTTTATTTGCAGGAATTTATGACGAAAGCTTTAAGCGGACTAAGGGAGGGTATTTTGATTTTAAGGAAGAAGGAGACTAGGGTTGGTATGTAGATTGCAGAGATTAAGCAGTAGATACCAAGATTAAGGTTTTGGTGCCTTTTGCGTTTTTTGGGGGGGTGGGGGGGGATCGGTGGGTGGGCGGTGCACTATGGGAAAAAACTGCCGAAGAGTACAGGAGGGAAAAGTATCCAGGATACAAGTGTAGAGGGGACTGGCCTTGGTGAAGCAGTTTCTTCACTAGAGACTGGAGAAAAGGAGGAAAAAATGGAGTTGATATCCAAGGGTTTGAAGATGTGCCGTAGAGGAGGAAAATGCTAGCAAACAACCTGTTTTGCCCAGATTTGGGAGAGGGGGCCAGAGCCTACCCAGCCCAGGCAGACACTACAAAGTGTGGGAAAACACGTGGGAAAAAACACACCCCTCCTGGAGTTCAACAGCACAGACCTAGTCAAGCCGAGGCAAGACGGACCCGGGCTTAAAGTGTCTGAACGAGCCGACCCCCGACCCCCGACCCCCACCCTGCCGGGCTGTGGCCTCTACAACACACTGGTCTCCCCCCCAAACCCAGGGAACCCCAGTTCCCCGCTCCCCTTCCACCGTGAAGTGGCGCCGGAACCAGCGTATCCGGGACTACGCGCACCCGCTCCCGGATCCGCTTCCTACCTGGTCCCGCGGAGCTCCTTCAGGGGCTTCGTGCGTCGCTGCGAACAGTGCAGGTAATCTTCAACAAGGTTCCCCCACATGGGAATTGTGAACTGGAACTCTGACCCGGAAGCAAAGGCGGTACGCAAGAGCACTTCCGGGTTCGCTCTCGCGAGATAACTACGGAGTGGCCTCACCCCCTCAGTCCTCCGAAGGCGAAGCTAGATGTCCACGTGACCCATTGTTCCCGCCCTTTCCTCCGCCCCAGAGTTAGAGGGCATTTGTGCTCGTATTACCTTTGGAATTGAGTTGGTGCAAGTCTAGGCTAGCTCCTTAGTTTTACCTGAAGGTGCTTACGTTCTAGTGATCGAGGCAACATGAAAACACTAGCCGTTTGACCCTGGGCAATTCACTTAACCCTGTTTGCCTCAGTTTCCTCATTTGTAAAATGAGCTGGAGAAGGAAATGGCAAACTGTTCCAGTATCTCTACGAAATGGGGTCATGAAGAGCTAGACCCTACTGAACCTTATTAGCAATGACAGAAACAAAACCATGGAAACACCTATAGGCATACAAAAAAACCGTACAAGATAAAGTGAGGGTATTCTCAGAAGAAGGACCCTGGTATTGAGGGGGACAGGGAAAGGTCTGGGGAGGAGGGGAAATCCAGAAAGTAGGAACTAGGGCTAGGACCTCAAAGAAGCCAGGAAAGTCAGAAGGCAAAGATGATGGCAAAGAGGAGGGATACCATTCTAGGCATGAGAGAGACACCTGGTGACTTGTGTTAGGAACAACCAGACAGGCAGGCCCTTTTTATTCTATCATAGAGTACATGGAGGTGGGTAAAGTGTGAGAAGCCTGGGGAGATAAGGAGTTAGGTTGTGGAAGGCTTCCAAAGATAGACTGTTTTATATTTTATCCTGGAAGTAATATGGAGTTGCTAGGGTTTATTGGCTGGAGTACTTTTGTGTGACCTAATCAGACCCACCGTGACTGGCAGTGGAGTGGAGATGAGGCTCGGGGCTGGGAAACCACTAAGAAGGCATATTGTAGTAGTCCAGGTGTGAGGTGGTGAGGGGCAGCAGTACCAGCAGTGTCTGAGGAAAGAAGGGGGCACAGAGGAGAGATATGGCAAAGATTGAGCTGATTGGATATGAGAAATATTGAGGAATCAAAGATGATGTCTAGCTTGTGACCCTGGATAACAGAGAAGATGGTGGGATCCCTGATGATAATAGAAAAATTAGGAAGAGGGGAGGGTTTGGTAGGAAAGATAACAAGTTTAATTTTGGACATGTTGAATTTCAGATGTTTATAAGATGTCCATTTTGAGATGCCCATTGGGCAGTTGGAGATGAGAAATGAGAGATCTTTGTATTCTCAATATCTAGCACAAATGCCTAGGACACAGATGGTGCTTAATTGATTAATTGAAGAGCTTATAGGATCTTGAGCTTCAATTTGGAACTCTTGGGTTATGCCTACCTATGGAAGACATCAACCTTTCTCTTCATTTCACTGATGGAGACTGTCTTTAAAATGAATTGGTTGGTTCAGACTTCTTTGAGATAGATGTCATTTCTCCATCTTTTTGGTCTCAGGACACAAAAAAGTTTATACTCTTCAAAATTATTGAGGACCTATTTTGTTTATGTGAGTTTTCAATTGAGATTTACCATAGCAGAAATTAAAAGTTTTAATATTATTATGAAAATAGTTTTTGCCTTATGGGCACCCTGAAAGGGTTTCCAGAACCTCCAGGAGCCCTTAATCCTTTGAGTATTGTTGTTCATACAAAACAAAATGCCACTTCTAGCCATGCCTGAAAACATGTGTTCATCATCTCTCAGGAGCTGAATGCTATATTTCATCTTCATTCTTTAGGAATCTTGGTTTGCTATTGTGTTGATCAGAATTCTAAAATCCTTCAAAGTTTTTTTTTCATTTAGATGGGGGAAGGCAAGCTGGTTGGGTTAAGTGACTTGCTCAAGGTCACACGGCTAGTAAGTGTTAAGTGTCTGAGGCCAGATTTGAACTCAGGTCCTCCTGACTCCAGCCCGAGGCTGGTACTCTATTTACTGCACCACCTAGCCACCCTAAGTTTTTTTGTTCTATAATGTTATTGTATAAAATGTTCTGTTCACTCAGCTCTGCATCAGTTCATAAAGATCTTCCCAGTTTTCTCTGAAATTTTCTATTTTACCATTTCTTATGGTACAATAATATTCCATTATATTCATATACCACAATTTGTTTAGCCATTCCCTAATAGTAACACACCCTCTTAGTTTCCCATTGTGAACTCCTGTAAACAGAGCTGCTATAAATATTGTCGTACATATAGCACCTCTTCCTCTTTCTTTTATGTCTTTGTAGTGGAATCCTAGTAGCTGACTTAGCTGGGACCAAGGGTATGCACAGTTTGGCAAATTTCTGGGTAAAGTTCCAAATTACTTTTCCAAATGGCCAGACCAATTTGCAGCCCCACCAACAGTGCACTAATTTACCTATTTTCCCAAAGCAAGGAGGGGGGATTTTCTGGGCAGCATAGTCCTAGCTTCTAGATTTTTATTTTTTGAAAAAACAGAAATATCCTAGCTAGCACTAGTTTTAGTGGTTGTCTTCTGGGCAGCCCCAAGTTTGAGAGTTTGGGGATCAAGCCTTCTATGAAGAGAAGAGGTATTACCTGGGCAGTGGCTTTCTTGATAAGAGATCATACCTATAGTCATCAATGCCAAGAGAAGTAACCACAACAGTCGAAAGCCACAATTGGTGGAAGCCAGACTGTGGACTTTGTATTCTGCCATTTCTGTGAGCTACCCAGACTGGCTAGATCTGATGGGAAGAGGTACTGTTCCTCTTCTGAGGGGAATCCAAACCACAGAGTGGTACTATGATTCTGGAGAATTTTGGGATCCTGTAGAAAGAGGGACTCAATAGAAAGGAAGAATGTACTGTTTATGGAATCCTGTGAATCAATTGTGCATTTTTATGGAGTTTTTAAAAGATGGAATAAAGATTTCCTGTACCTGCTATATGCATTGTTAGCTTGAGAGATGTAATAGATAGAGTGCCGACCTCAGAGTCTGAAAGATTTGGGTTCAGATCTTAGCTTACATACCTCCTCAATGTGGTGTCTCTGGGCTTAATCACTTAATCTTTCTCTCAGTTTCCTCATCTGTAAAATAGGATTGATAATAGCATCTACTTCACAACCTTGATCAATCCCCTCCCTACAAATGTACTGATTTATTAGATTGATAGACTGTCCTTCCAGCTGCAAATCATAGTCTGAACCATAGTTAATTTTTATCTATTTGATTTTTTCCATTACAAATTCTGAGATTGATCTCTTCGGAATAATCATTGACTTTTTGCATGTTTCTGTTGTCTTTTGAGTCATCTGCAGTTTTGTTTACGTGATTTACAGTTATATAACATCACTGGAAGAATATTGATTTCAAAGATACAGCAAGCAACAATGCAATACAGTTAAATTAAGGGCATCATTTGAAATGAGAGATTTCTGTGTAAGATGGATAAATTTTAATTAGAAAGAAATGATCAATTTCTTTTATCCATTTCACTTTCAACATTAGCCAGCAAATGCCTTTCTAGATAGATGATTACATACATAGTAACTCACCATCCATACTACGGTAATGTTAAGAGAATAGGAAAATCTTCCCTGCCCATTAATAGGCCTATGAGACCTGCTTTGAGCTCTGGCCCAGCTCACAGCTGTGATACTGCCTGAGTCACAGGGAGCCTGAGTCACATGGAGCCCAGTGTGGGAGGAGTCTGCCCAAGAGCAGAGAGTGAATGTGAGGCATTTGCCTAGGGGAACTTGTTTGTGCGGAGGCCTGACAGAAAGAATGCTTAAGATGTTGGTGCTCCCTGGATTGATGATGAGTACCTTGCTAAATCTTACCTGCTGGTATCTTACTAGGGATTGATCAAGGTTGTGAAGTAGATACTATTATCAATCCTATTTTACAGATGAGGAAACTAAGAGAAAGATTAAGTGCCTAGAGCCACCACATTGAGGAGGTATGTATGTTAAGATCTGAATCCAAATCTTTTAGACTCTGAGGCCAGTACTCTATCTATTACATCTCTCAAGGTAATAATGCATATATCAGGAATGCTCACATTTCTGTAGAGGGATAGGGACAGAGTGGAGAGTGGATGGGGGGGGGGGGCAGGATAGGAAGAAGGGACATTTAATCAGACTCT
>CM053586.1:251889265-251908703 GCA_028646515.1 Pseudochirops corinnae
TGGAAATTTAGATCCCAGTGGTCATATAGGAAGGTCAGAGTATGTGAAGGCTGGAGTCAGTAGCTCCAGTAGATACATGACAATTCTGTGTGAGAATGACCGTGTGTTGCTGAAATTAGATGACATTCTTATTCCTGGTACTCCCTACACATTGATACAAATTTGGAAGAGCAATGATGAAAGGCTATTAATTAGATTTGGTCTCAAATCAGTTTTCTGAATTGGCATTTTCTGATATCTCTGTATTCTCCAAAAGGGATAAAAGAGGGCCTAGGGAGGGTATAAGTGAATGCAGAATTCCAGGTATGAGGGCAAGTAGGTACGTGTCATGCTAAGGGAATTTGAAGATCTTCCCTGCCCCTTAATAGGCTCATGTGAACTGCTTTGAGCTGTGACCCAGTCCACAGTTTGAGTCACATGGAGCCCATGGAGGGAGGAACTTGCCAACTGGGTGGAGCAGGAAGGGTAGAGCAGGAAGAGAGAGTGAGATAGAACTGACCAGAGAGCTGAGGCAGAGCAACTAGAGGGAGAGGGAGGAATTTTGCCTATGGAAGCTTGTTTGTGGGGAGGCCTAATGGAAGGAAGGCTTAGGGATAGTAGCTCTCCCTGCATTGATGATGCATATAAACTTCTTTGTTACCATGGTGGAATTGGCTTTCTGGTATCTGAATAAATATCTTGGTTTGTCTTTAAGGAAGAGAGTTTGTTATATTTTGTGATTCAACCCTGGAAATATGTCTGCATATTCACAGCAGCTGCTATAGGTATCACATTAATGATATGGTATAAGTGACACTGTTTTGCCTCTAGATCCCATAGACCAAATAGCAAAATGAAGACACCAAACTAAATATGAATGTTAAAAAAAATATATATCAAAGCAATGATAGAATATAAGGGAGAGAGCTGAGAAATGAAGAGCTGTTTAAGAAGATAGTATCTGAGAACATATTTTGGATTTCTGGACCATGGCTTAAAATGTAGGTGTGATGGACCCTTGATCAGGGATGGAGAGCACCTAACAAGATCTGATTTAAAAAATATTCTTAGAATGGAGAGAGATGAGGCTGTGATGTGTTACTGACGGAATGTGAGACAGAAAACACCAGCCTTGTCTGACTTTTCTATCCTGCACAGTCACTGATATTTGCTTGAGTATGATGGTATGAGATTAAAAGAATTTCCTTACCATAACATCTTACCATGACAAATGACAGTTGAATTGAGAGAGGCAGAAGAGACGATAGAAAAGCAAATAACAGAAATGTGAAAACAGAAGAGTTCTAAGAACAGTTGTTGAAGAATAGACTTGATCTTATCTAGCCTTGTTACATTCATCAGTTCTTCTAGTACAATATAATCCCATTATATTTACATACCAAAATTTGTTCAGCTATTCCCCAGGTAATACATTTTCTCATAGAAAAAATATTCCAAGTGGCAGTTGGGTTACTATGCCAGCATATGAAAGCCCATCTAACCCATAACATAGTTGAAAAAAACTTTGGTAATTAATATGTATGTATGGCACTTTAAGGTTTCCAAAGCACTTATACATACATTATTTCATTTGATCTTCAGAAAAACCTTGTGAAGTGAATTCTATAGGTATTATTGCCCCAATTTTACAGATGGGAAAACTGAGGTCCACAGATGTAAAGTGACTTTTTCAGAGCCAGATAACTAGTGTCACTTAAACCAAGATTCTTCTGAGTCCATGTCAAACACTCTATTCACTATGTCATATTGTCTCCCTATACATTTGCAATAAAAGAAGCAGAAAATATTATAGCAGATAAGTAATTCAATAGTTTCAGTTTCCATAATGTTCTTTTCTCTCATATAATGTGTGCCACCCAACACCTAAGAATATTCTGGGTTATAAACCAAAGCTGTTTTCTTTCTCCCCTTCTGTGGATTGGCAGCTAGGTGGTGCAGGGAACTGGGTCTGGAATGAGGATAACCTGAGTTCAAATCCTGCCTCAGAAACTAGCTGTGTGACTGAGCAAGTCACTTAACTTCTATTTGCTTCAGTTTCTTCAGCTGTAAAGTACACAGCACCTACCTTGTAGAGTGGTTTTGAGAAATAAATGAGATAATATTTGTAAAGCACTTAGTATAGCACCTGACTACACAAAAGCTTATTTCTTTCTCTTCCCTCCCACCTACCCACTCTTGGACTATTTGACCAGTATCTTCTGAGTGGCCATAAATCTCACTAAGGAAGTTCTATAGTATTCTGGAGCTTGATGCAATCAATAAAATGCCATCAATAAACAGGAATACCTGGAGTATCTAACCACCTCTAGAAAATTCTTATTCCTGGGGTGGCTAGGTGGCACAGGTGAATAGAGCACTGGCCCTAGAGTCAGGAGGACCTGAGTTCAAATGTGACCTCAGATACTTAACAACACAAAAACTAGCCATGTGACCTTGGGCAAATCACTTAACCCCAACTGCCCTACTTCCCCCCTCCAAAAACCAAAAAAAAAAAACAAAAAAAAGAAAAGAAAAAAAAGAAAATTCTTATTCCGCTTGGATTCTACCAACCTACTTCAACCAAACCTGTCAGACTGCACAAGCACAAGTTCTCCCTGTTTTATGCCTTGTTTATATGGATGATTAGAGGAATGCTAATACCACTAAGTCCTTATTAGTGTGAATAATGATTCCGATGAAGCAGTTGCATTATTCAAATCTGCACTGGTAGTTAGAATAAGTTTTAGAACTTTAATAAGATAGTAAGAATAAGTTTGTCAACTTAGCATAACAAATTCTATTTTGTTTTAAGCATCTATTTTGTGACTGAGCTGTGTTGAATAAGTTGTTTTTTCATTAACAAGATAAGTACCTGTGTGGTTTGTCTTCATAAGCAACATGTATATTTTCTTAAACAACTGATAAACATGTATGAACCCTCTAATAAGACAGGCCATCAAGAGAAAAATATTACAACTTTATCTATAATCCTGAAGTAAACTACCAATCAAATTATGTGGTAAACAACTTCGGAACACTCAAAGCTAAATGGATAAAAAGCCCACCTGAGGACCCTCCCATCCCCCCCCCCCCCCCACATACACACGATGAGAATGAAGCAGACTGATGAAGACTTGCTATATGACCACCTTGGAGGGAGTCATAAGACCTCTGGCTAGGCAGAGAGCAAACCTTATCTTGAGTCCAGTATGAAAAAACCTTTAAGAATCAACGGAATTGCCAAAAGATTCATGATGGAAAATGCTACCCATGTCCAGAGAAAGAATGATGGAGTCTGAATGCAGATCAAAGCATACTTTTTCTCTTTTTTTGTTTGTTTTTTCTTTCTCATGGTTTTTCCCTTTTATGCTGATATTTCTTTCACAACATGACTAATGTGGAAATGTTTAATATGATTATACATGGATAGCCTACATCAGATTATATCCCCTTTGGGGAGGGGAAAATGGAGGAAGGGGAAAAAATTTAGAACTCAAAATCTTATAAAAGTGAAAAAATAAATTAATCTTAAAAAAAAAAAGAATTAGTGGAATTGGCAAGAATAAGAGAAAGGAGAGCCCCACTCTCTTTGGCCCTTCCAATGCTGCAGTGCTTCAGCCACTTCTGGCTTCCAGCTTCAAGAGAAGATGAGGATAATGTGAACTCAACTTCAGATTGCTGAAGGGAAAATATGACTCTGGGAAGAAGCAGACAAAACACGAGAGGAACTAGCAGTCTAGATCATGTCCCTAACTCTTCCGCTTGCTACACTAGAAACTTTGGTGAATTTCCTTTGCGTAAGATGTGGGACTTGCTCTCTCGCTTAGACTGAGTTATGCTGTCAATTGGATTTCTTTCACTCTGTATTGTGTGGTATATATTGTCCTATGAATACTTTCTCTGATTTCTGTTTTGCTATCAACTTGGATAAATGGTTTTCTTTGCTAAAAAAAAAAAAGAATCAAGTTGGTGGTTGTTTTTTAGAAGAGGGTACATGCTTTGGTTGATGAAGTTTGATTGCATTCTTTGGAGATGTTTCCTTCACACTACTTAGCATAGGTAACAGCAAACCTGTTAACACATGCACCCATACTTTACAACACTGCTTATTTCCATTTCATTGGAACCAATTACCATAGGTTACATAATTATAACTTCTAATAGTGCAAATTAAAATACCTGCAGCCACGTTACAAGATTCATTATTCATACTAATCTGAATCTAGCGGTAAAGTTATCTCCATGGTTGTATTTACCGCATAATCTTACCATATGTTCTCCTGAGTAATTTTATTTTTGGTGAACAATAAAGAATGGACACTGCAGGATATATACTTCCCATATTTCAGTAAATTGTGTGACCTAGAATTGTGGGGAGAGGTAGTGTAGCATAGAGGAAGAATTGGTCTTGGAATCATGAAAACTTGGTTTCGAGTTCTACCTCCAGTACTTATTGACTTTGTGATCCTGGGCAGGTCATTTAATTTCTCAGGGCTGTAGTCAACTCTTAAAGACTGTAAGTTGCAGAGAAGGTGCTAACCTGTTAGAAAAAAGAGAGTTTCCTCATCTGGGGAATTCCCTATATACCACTGAAATCACCAATTTAGTCCTTATAACCTAAAGATGGTTTGTTTTTGTTTCGTAATCCATAAATACTTTAGACTCGAGCTGTCTGTATTTGATAGAGGATAGTGCTGATTGATGCAGCTTTCCTGTTTCTCATGAAAGCTTTCCTGTTTCCTTCTCATATTTTCATTAAAGACACCCTTGATACATCTTCCAGGTCATTTTTCTAAAAGTGTTAAAAAGACTAAAAAGGAGGCATTCAAGTTAGTGGTTACTGATTTATTCTTCACTGCCTTTTGTGAGCAACAAAGCTGGTCATAATTTTTTTTTACATCATTTGCTCTCTTCCCCTTTGTGAGATTTTATAAAGATCAGTCTTCCAATGGTTTCAAAACTGAAACACCCTCAACACAGATTTTTCCACGAGAACTTGATCTTGCTTAACTGCTATTCCCAACTTTGTCTTCTTCTACTTCCTCACTATAGCACATTAACACACTGGAAATATGAAAAGGAAAATATGGTGGTTGTCCTATCATTGATAATGAGCATAGAACACTACAGAAATGTTGACAAAATTGTTCTATTTTCTATATCTGTTACTCTATCCAACTTCATCCATAAATACTTTTGGGATGACCTGGCTTACTGGGGCTCATGTGAAGCTTTCTGCTGATTTTTTCCACTTCCATTACTTTTTGTTGTTTTATGAGGCATCATTGTTCATAACCTCCCAAAATTCTTCATTGTAATTTTCCACAAATAAGTCTCATACTCAGCATCTGACTATAATATTCCTCTTTGTCAAAGGCATAGTCAAAGACTATAGTAATTTCTAAGCTCTTTTGACCTCTTTATTGTGGTGACATTTACAACCAATACATGCAATAACGCTAGACATATAGTAGGCAACTAATAAATTTTTGCTGACAGGCATTTCTTTTTATTAAATAACATTTTATTTTTCCCCAATTACATGTAAAAATCATTTTTAACATTCATTGTTTTTTTTTAAAGTTTTGAGTTCCAAATTAGACTGAGCAATTTGATATAGGTTATTCATGTGCACTCATGTAAAACATTTCCATATTAGTCATTTTGTGGAAGAAAACTAGAACAAAACAAGAAAAAAAAGAAGTAAAAAGTAAAAAATAGTATGCTTTGGTCTATATTCAGATAGCATCAGTTCTTTCTCTGGAGGTGGAGAGCATTTTCATCATGAGTCCTTTGGGACTGTCCTGAATCATTGTGTTGCTGAGAATAGCGAAGTCAATCACAATTCTTCATCATACAATATTACTGTTATGGTGTACATTGCTCTCCTGGTTCTGCTTAACTTTACTTTGTATCAATTAATGTAAGAAGGACTGACATTTCAGGGTCAATGTAAGGGGTAAGAAAGTCAAGAGAATACTGGGGAGGAATAAAACTCATGAAAGTTAGAATAAAGTGAAATTAAAATAGTAAATTGAAAACAGGAAAAGATAACATTTTATCAGCCACTATTTTCCCACCAGAGCTTAGTGGGAAGAAAGCTACAAAAGAGCTGGGTCAATCATACACTTGTCCTACCTGCACTCCTTTAATGCTTTTACCCCCCATCCCAACACCAACTGATCCTTTGACAAAAGAATGAATTTTGTACTCTAAGGCAGTTTTCTATTTGGCATTTTAGTAGTAGAAAAAAGTGCTGAAGGGCCTGCTTTTGCATTTCAGCTTTGTTATTTACTCACTGTATGGCACTAGACAAGTCTCATGAGTGCTCACCTATTGCTACTATATAGCTCAATATTCTGATTGATTGAGAAATTGATTTGTGTTCAATAAACATACTTTCATAAGTAGATTTTTCAACTTCTATAAAAATTCAATTCAATTCATAATTTATAGAACCTTTTTCAAGATTGGGGGTCACACTGACAAGGTCGTCTGGCACAGTAAACATTTACAATGACAAGTAACACATTCTGACTACCAAGTTATGCAGTTTCATAGTCAAACCTCTTTAAATCTTTCAGATGGCAATACTGTAGTACCAGTAGCTTGTCTGCATCTCATTTGTCAATTAAAACTGGAATGCTCTCCTCTCTAATCTCTGTCCTTCAAGTTGTAGTTCAAATGACACTTCATTCATAAAACTTTTTCTAATACCTTCAGATAGAAGTGATCCCCTTCCCTAGAACTGGCATAACTCTTCATATCTCTCATATGTACTTTATTTCCACTTTGCATATTAATTATGTATCTATCTTATCTTCTCTCCTAAATCATGAACTCTTTGAATTCATATTTTCGTATCACTCAGCACTTGGCAGAGTGCTTTGCTCATATAAGGTATCTAATAAGTATTATTTGTTGATTATAACAATATACAAATCTGTATAATGCTTTTAAGGCTTGCAAAACATACTGCAAACATATTCTCATTTGATCCTTACATCAGCCTTATAAGATAGATGGTACAAGCCTTATTAACCTCTTACAAATAAGGAAACAATCTTGGAGCAGTTAAATGACTTACCCACAGTCACACAGCTAGCAAGTAAATAAGTTCATCACTCTTTCCACTACATCACACTGTTTCTGTAAACACATAAACATTGCCTGAAGCAGGTTATAAAAATACAAACATTGCCTGAAGCAATCTCAATTACAAAGGATAAATATGATCACTATTGTCACCATTTTTATTAGAAAAACAAGATCAACAAGAGAGAGGTACAATTCAACTGGAGAGCATTCTTTCTATATATGAATTTATCAGCTAGGTGCGCAGGTCTCAATTAAGTTCAATAATCAAACTTCAAATAACAGAATAATTTGTTTAGTTTCATTTTGAAGGATTTTGCTAATATCTAACTTTGCTATCCACATATTTTGTTATTCAGTTATGCCAATAAAATCTCATAATTAAAATAAGGTATGACTTTTGGCAACCTCGCCATACCTCAGTTTCCTTATCTATAACATAAAGGGATTAGACTAAAAAGTATCTAAGTTCCCTTATAGCTCTAAAGCCTATGCTGATAGGGTGTTGTATTGCTTAAACTTCCTAAAAACAGACGTAATAAAAGCCAGTGTCTTTACCTTTATCCAATTCCCACTTTTCCAGGTCAAAACTAGTTTGAATATATCAGGTTGGAATTATTAACTTCAGCTTCTTCTCATATCCATTCTTCCACTAGGTTCTAAGAGGGATAAAAGACAAGTATAAAGCAGTAGTCAAAAGTCTACAATGAATGAAAACCCACTTATGAAATACTTACTATATGCCAGTTGCTATGCAAAGCACTGAGGATAGAAAGACTGAAAAAGAGTGAGCTCCTGCCTTATATCCTAATATCCTTATATCTACTTTGCATATTAATTATGTATCTATCTTATCTTCTCTCCTAGATTATGGAACCAGGTTATGAAAGGCTTTAAAATCCAAGCAGAGTATTTTAATTTGACTCTCAGGGTAAACAGGGAGCCACTGCAGTTTATTGAATGGGGGTATGGAGAGGTGATATGGTCAGACCTGTGCTTTAAGAAGGTCAATTTATTACCTAAGAGGCAAATGAACTAGAACAGGGAGAAAAATCAGGCAGGGAGACCAACAAGCAGGCTATCACACTGGCCCAGGCATGACTGTGGTAATGAAGGCCCATACCCAGGTGGTCAGTGTCAGAGGAGAGAAGAGAAGGTATAGGAGAGATATTGCAAAGGTAGAAACAATGAAACTTGACAAATAACTGCATATAGAAGGTGGAAGAGAGTAAAGAGTCAAAAGTGACATGTAGGTTTTGAATTTGAGTGACTAGAGGGACAGTGATTCCCTTGACAACATACCTACCACTTAGCACAAAACTTGACACCCACTGAGCACTCAGTAAATGCTTGTTGACTTCTTGACTTGATTTGAAATATAAGCAACAAAACAATAAACAAGACATGCTTTCTCTCTCTATCTCTCTTTTGTATAGCCATATTCTTCCTGCCACAGTCTGACAGTAAGCTGTTAGTCACTTATTATTAGAAGGCAGGCAGCAAAAAGGAAAATAGAATTAATTATCTATATCATTGGCAAGACTTGTTTCTTAATAGCTCATCTCACAATACCAAAGCCAAGAATTTTTTTCCTTAGCAATAGAAAAGCAAAAAGGAACAATCTTTGAAAAAGTTATTTAAAAAAAGAACAGCCCAACTAGAAGGGTAAGAAGTATAGCATTATACACGAACAAGGTATTCACCTGTGTGGAAATCCACCAACCAAACAGGAGCGAGAGTTACAGAAGAGAAAAAACAGAGGTGATATCCTGGTGGGAGTATATAGGCCTCCAGGACATCTGGTGTTCCTGACGCAGATCACAAAACTGGTACAGGACAAGATATAATTATGATGAGGGATTCAACTATCTGGACATCTGGCAGCAATCTCTCTCTGTTAAAAGCAGAGCAGCTGATGAATTCTTGACTTGTCTTGCTGATAATTTCATCTTTAAGAAGGTGAAAGATGAGAGTAAAGAAATTGTTACTCTAGGCTAGATTTTGACCAATAAAGAGGAAATATTTGAGTATAGAAAAGATCAGAAACTTGAAAGGCAGTAACCACAATCTTTCAGAGTTCATGGTAGATGAAATTTCTGACTATCATCTGACATATACCCTGGACTTTAGGAAAACAGATTTCAGAGTTCTAAGAGAGAAGAGGTAGAATGTCATGGCTTGACATGGCTTGACCGTAAAGCTGACTCAGGAGAGATGGGAACTCTCAAGAACAATATGCTGTCAATCCAGTCACTGTTAATTTTTATGAGGAAGAAAAGGGGAGATGTGTAAAGTAAGACTAATATGACTAATGTGGGAGCCAATTAACAAATTCAGATTTTAAAAGGACATATATAAGAAATACCAATAAGGGTAGGTAAACTGAAGACAAACACAAAGGAGAGGCAAGATCCCATAATGGTGCCAACAAGATTAAAACTAGATATGAGTTGAGGCTTAGATTAGAAAGGCAACTAAAAGGGTTTTAAAAATCTCTCTTGGGGACAAGAAGAAGATAAAGGAAGGAAAAACACCAGTTGGCATGAATGGGAAGACAAAACTTTATGTCTGTTTTATTTCTGTTTTTTGTCAAGAAGACTGATCTTCATGCTAAAGGACAAAATAGAAAACCCAGGAGATTGGTTTTAGTCCCAGCTCTGCTACCTGTTTGACTTTATACTAATCAGCCTCTTTGAATTGTAGTTTTCATTTCTAAGAATGAGGGGATTGAACAAACATCCATAGGATTTCTTCCAACTCAAATTCATGATTCTATGAACCTGTATAAGTATCTAGCTAACTGTAATGAAGTCTTATTTAGTCAGAAGATTAGCAAGTAAAATACCTAGAAATTCACAGGAGAAAAAATTTAAGAAAGAAGCCAGTAGTAAAACACATGGCCTCAAAAGTCAATTCACAAAAGACCCAAGTTTAGGCAACAAAAAAGAGGAATTAGAATATCTGATGCAAGAAGACAAAATTTATCTATAGATATCACTGCAACATGGTGGTATAGTCTATGTCCGTGAATATTTTATTAAAAGAAATAGGCTAGTTAAAAGGAGTGGGGTGGGGGTGGGAATGACATTGTAAATTAACAAGGTAAATTTATGGGAGGCAATCCAGGAACTAGAGAGAGGAAATATAAGGGAGAATGTTTCGATAAAGGCCAAAATAAGGAGAAACAAATGATTTTATAATTGGATCAGATCACTGGACAGAAAGATAAGATAGCTGAGGAGTGGTTTAGGGGAAAGATATAGTAGTATTGGGAGACTTCCATTATCCAGACATTTCTCTCTCTTTCTCTCTCTCTCTCTCTTTCTCTCTCTCTCTCTCTGTCTCATTTACACACACACACACACACACACACACACACACACACACACACACACACACACACACACACACAGAGGCAGAGAAGCTAATAACTTTTTTTGAAACAATGAATTAACTTTTACATACATTTATTATCAATCTCTTCCATTGTCTCCCCAAATGAATTCCAAATATCAGTAATAAAATCCTCATACTAAATATGTATAGTGTTTCATCTTCAGTCTTCTGGACTTGTGGTTTATCATTTCACTAATCAAAATTCTAAAGTCTTTCAGAGTTGTTTTTCTGTATAATATAATTGTATAAATTGTTCTAGTTCTACTTACTTTACTAAGCATCAATTCATAAGGCCTTCCCAGTTTCCATTTCATTATTCCTTACGGCATGATAATATTCCATTACATTCATGGACCATAATTTGTTTAGTTATTCCTTAATAGGTGAGCACTCCCTTAGTTTCCAATTTGAGGCTACTATGGAAAGAGCTGCTACAAATATATCTTAAATATGAGAACTTTATCAGAGAAACTTGCAGCAAAGATTTTCCCCAAATTACCTATTTCTCTTCTAATTTTAATTATGTTAGATTTGTGTATAAACCTTTTAATTTTAATCAAAATTATCCATTTTATGGTATATTTTCTCTCTATCCTTTGTATGTTCATGAACTCTTCTCTTATCCATAGATCTTCCTTTATCCAACACTATGCTAATGTGCTTGTTTGCTTCTATATGTTGTATACTTAGTCTATTCCACTGATCAACTTCTTTATTTCTTTTTTAATTCATTTTTTAAACTTTCAATTTCAAATTCTCTCCTTCCCGTATCCCTTCCCCCTACCCATTGGAAAAACAAGAAAAACAAAACCCTTTACAAATATATGGTCAAGCAAAACGAATTTCCACATTAGTCATCTCTCTCTCTCTCTCTCTCTCTCTCTCTCTCTGTCTCTGCCTCCTCCATCCCCCTCTCTCTCTCTTTTTCTCTCTCTCTCTCCCTCTCTCTCACACACACATACACACATATACACACACACACTGCATAGTTTGAATCCTGCTGCCTTTCTTAAACCTATAAGAAGACAGTATGTCACTCTATTATCTTGCAAAGAAGTTTAATTAGCTGGTTGTAATATCTAACTTCCTTATGTGGCACACTACTTGAGCCACCAGTCCAGGGCTTATACGTTGTTTTCTCTTCCTGAGACAATAATTTCTTAAAGGAATGCAGTGCCAACCATTCCCCTACTGCCAAGCAAGGGTGGTGCTAAACCCTGACTTCAAGTCCAAATTTAATCTAGGGAATTGAACAGAATATTGTTCAAAATACTAAAATATTAAATCTGCCATTACATTAAGCTTAGAGCCCCCCACCCTATGGTATATTCCATTTTCTGAGGTTATTCCCAAATGCATTAATAGATTCAGATACATGTATGATCAAAAACATATTATGTACATTGAAAAAGAAACTAGACCAAATACTCTTTTATGGAGACATTTGCCACCAATCATCTCCTAGTACTGGTCCCATTCCCTCCCCAGATCACACACATCCACAGTTCATGGAAAAGGAATGGGGGGGAGGAGTGTTTTCTTTCTACCTCAGGATTATGGATTTTTTTTTTTTTTAAAGAGAAAGCAACAACAGAATTTCTCTAAAGAGAAAGCAGGGAAGATGGGGATGAGCTTTAATTCTTGTCTCAGACTCAGGGACTAAAAGAGAAACCATGCTCCACAATTTTCCAGATGAATAATATTCACAAAAGCTAGCTGTCTCAGCGACGCTTGGTCGTTTTTTTTTTTTTACTTCTGTTGCTGAATTTGCCTCAAGCTTAGAAACTTTCCTCATGGTATTGTTTCTTCTGGTTGACCCTGGTCATGGTGTCTGCACCTTTCCATCTGGACTTAGTCACACCAAATGCTTCCTTCTCTCCCTTGTCCCCAAAATAGAAATTATAAGGTCAGAAGAAGGAAATGGAGGGTAAAAAAGAGGGTGTCCTAACATACACACTAGAGACAAGGCAACTTCCATCATCCTCTCTCTGTCATAAAGAGTTAGAATGGTCTCATTTACAGTAGTGCGTCTCACAAATTCTATTCCATCTGTGGAAGATTTTCACAGGGCCTAGGATCTCCCCAGAGATGAAAAAGGCAATAGAAAAATACTTGCTACAATTATAAAATTGTAATTATTATCAAAGAGAATGAACTGAGAAGTCTGGTGAGGTCACCTTAAATTCCTTTTGCATCTCCTTAGTAATGTGTTGATCTTCTGACAAGCTCTTTGATAAGAAATGTGGTTGCCTAGGGGCAGCTAGGTGGTGCAGTGAATAGAGCACCGGCCCTGGAATCTGGAGGATCGAGTTCAAATTCCAACTCAGACACTTAACACTTACTAGACACGTGACCTTGGGCAAGTCATTTAACCCTAATTGCCCTGTATTCCCCCCTCCAAAAAGAAAAAAAGAAAACAAAAAGAAATGCACTTGCCTGACCCCCAGCTGCTTCTGTATATTTGTGTTTGGGGGGAGATGTCTGTGTCTGTGTATGTGCTTGTGGCAGAGGACGAGGGAGTACTTACACAGGCTAAGGCTGAAAAAATGTTGAATTTGGAATAAGGGATTTGATTTCTAATCCTAGACCTGCTATTTATTAGTTGTGTGATTTTTCACAAGTCACTTACCTGCTCTGGGCTTCAGTTACCTAATTTGTAAAGTGAAGCAAGAGGTTGGACTAAATATCTCTTCACACTTCAAATCTATGACCTGATGACATTAAGAATGATTTATTAATTCATGATCAGTTCATACATCTCAGCTACATTACTGTAGAAACAACTATATGGAGACAGAAAGAACCAAAGCGGAGACAAAGGAAAGCTTGTTGGACATACATATGATCCCCATTTCCCCTCCTGGGAGTCAAGTGGTTTCAGAAGAATAGCATGGTCCCAGAAATGGCCACAGAAAGAAGCAACAGGGGAACATTGAGGAATTGCTGAGCCAGCCTGGAAGCTATAGAAAAGAAAGTCAGTAGTGTGGAGCAGCAAGAACAGAGTGAATAGGACTTCTCGGACTAAATGGAAACGGAAACTGAGGTATGAGAGA
Organism: Pseudochirops corinnae; assembly: GCA_028646515.1. Classification (NCBI taxonomy): domain Eukaryota; kingdom Metazoa; phylum Chordata; class Mammalia; order Diprotodontia; family Pseudocheiridae; genus Pseudochirops; species Pseudochirops corinnae. The sequence goes on from CM053586.1 coordinate 251,902,789, forward strand.
AAGAGTCATAGTGTTGCAGAGCAAACCTGGACCAAGAACTTCTTGAATATTCTGAGTTACATGAACTGAACAAATATGGGAACAGGGGTTAATTTTTGAGTCCCTAAGTGCTTTTCTCTTATGAAAAGGATCTTGACTCCAGGATAGTACTAAAAGTTTGGAGCAGAGGTTTCAAAAACAAGGCCTGCAACACTACCATCCCCAAGTGCAACCTGAAGCAGATTAAAATATAAATGGGCAATATTTAACAAAATAAATAAAAATACAATAAAACATAGATAAGATTAAATTTTAAAACTAAGTCAATATGTAGCCATCTTATTTACAAATCAGTGGCCTTAGTTCTATTTGAATTTGTCACCACTGGTCTACAGGACAGTACATGTCTCTAGGGACAGTGAGACTCACTGGAGAAACAGTTTGCTTGACTTTCCAGCAATCACAAGTATTTTTCCTATTTGGGAAAGGAAGGTTCGATGCAAGGATAGGATAGGAAGTAGGAGTAAACCTGTGATTTCATTAGTATAAGGAACTCCCAGATGAGGAAATTCCTTCTACCAATACAGGATGGTACCTTTTCTGAAAGTTACAATTGCATAAAGTAGTGAAAGGTTATGTGATTTCCCAAGAATCACTAAGCCAGTAAACATCAGAAGTGAGACTTAAACCCATGTCTTCCTAGATTTAAGGCTATCTCTTTATCCCCTACTCCTTTTTTCCTCATAATAAATCTGAAGAACTGTTATAAGTCCCTAGCATAAGCCCATAGGGCTTACCAGAGCATGGAGGAGAGTTGTTTTGACTGTATTATGACCTTGGGTGTGTCTTTCCCTTTTTGATCAATCTTAATAAAGACCGCTATACTGTCAGCTTGTGTGCTTGCATGGGAGCTGAAGTCCCTTTTCCTTTTCTTGACAGACCTATACATGAGTCAAATACTGATATTCCTGAGGAAAAATGGTTGAGGGCATCAGTGGGGAAACAAAAGGATTATAATGTTAGGTTATATAATCATTATCATAATAGGTTTAGGAAATGGAAGGAATTTCAGAGATCATTAAGTTGAACTTAATTTACAGATGGGGAAATAGACCCATAGAGTTGAAAAAATTTACCTGAGTCACACAGAAGTGATATTTGAAAACAGATCTTCCTATCCCAAATTCAGCACTCTTTCCATTACACCATGAAATAAAATCTACAGAAAATATATATGGGAAAATAACCTAAGAATTTTTCTCTTGGCCCTGTGATTTCATTTGCTTGGGTATTCCCTCTGCCCAAACAGATTACAAACCCTTTATATCTTAACCAGTCAGATTACATTGTCCAAAAACCAATCATAAATAAGACTTTAACTGAGTTATATATTTACAAAGTTGTGAGTTTATTACAAAGAAAAGATTGAGTTATAAACTAAAATATAAAAATATTTGACTTTCTAGGGTAACAACTTTCCAACAACAGACTGGAGAGCCTTCTAAATCCCAGACATATCCACCATAGTCTTATGAGTTTCTGTAATTATTAAATTCCTTGAAGAACATTAATTTTAGTTGTCCTGCAGAAGATACCTTAAAATAAATTTTCTGTTGGGTTAACGGATAAAATAAAACAACAGTCAAATTGTTCAGAAAGTATGTAATATCCATGAATCCTTTTCCTTGCCAACAACTTTTGAGCTGTGCCACTGATTCTAATTTTACTCCACGTCTCATAGGTTGTGAGTTCCATTTATGATAAAATTACTGGGAAACCTAAATCACTCACCACTATGAAAAGGAAGCCAGAACTAGTGGTCCAAGAAGGGTTCTTCTGCCATCTGGTGGTTATTATTTCTGAAGTGGTAGAGTAATAAAAATCGTTTTGATTTCATAAGCGTAGGTCAGTACGCTCACTTTCACCCAAGGATGAGGTACTGAAGGATCCTACTGAAAGGATACTGATAGATACAAATTTTCCTGATGATTTTCAATTATTATTATTTTTTTTTTTACCAAAACTATGTGCCAAAACATGTCAAGGGCAACAACTAACTTCAATATATACATAGGCATAGACACACAAATAAAGTACTTTGTATGCCTTAAAATGCTATAAAATATCAGTTATTATTATTGTGATTTGCCTAAGTTCACATAAGGTTCATATGAGGCAGAGTTGAGATTTGCACCCAGGTTTTCTGACTCTAAATTGAATGCACTTTCTACCACATAATTGGGGCTGGCTGTATATGTAACTAAAAGGAGGGCAACAAAGGATGCACAATAGAACTGATCTTCTGGGGTTTTTTTGCCTTTATTTTTTGGAGGGCAGTTGGGGTTAAGTGACTTGCCCAAGGTCACATGGCTAGTTTTTTTTTTTTTGGATGTATGTGTTAAGTGTCTAAGGCTGGATTTGAACCCTATGTCCTCCTGACTTCAGCGCCAGTGCTCTATTCACTGTCCCACCTAGCTGCCCCAATCTTCCAGGTTTTTGTAGTGATCTTTATTCACTGGCAAAGATAATGGAAATACAACATTTGTACGTTTCTACCTCAGGACCAGATGCACTACATGGGCAATGGTAACACAAAAAATGAAGTAAATAGAAAGAGTGTCAGGACCTGAATAACATATACAGAAATCAGTGTTGGAGACAGTATACCTGAAGGTACTAAGGCATCAATCCTCAGGATATCTCAAAGAGAGAGGAGGAAGGCGAGATAGGGAATATAGCACCTACTCTATGTCAGGCACTGTGCTAAGCACTTTACAAAAATTATCTCATTTGATCCTTAAAACAATCCTGCCAGCTAAGTGCTATTATTATCCCTATTTTACAGAAGAGGAAACTGAGGCCAACAGAGGTTAAATGACTTGTCCAGCATCACAGAGCCAATATGTGCCTGAAGCATGCTATCCACTGCACCACCTAGTTGTCAAAGAAGGGAAGTTTTCAAAAGAATAGAAAAAATTACATTTTTATATCCCCCCCCCTAAAAAAAAGGAGTGTGAATAGCAACTATGAAGGCATCAACAACTGTAAAGCCATAATGCCGAATTTTTCATCTGTACACACTTGGCTAGGAGGTGATACTTGGCTTTCAAAGTCAATGCAAGAGAAAGGCAAATTTTAACAGGTCCTAGAAATTAGAAAGGCTGTGAGTTAGGCCTGGAAATGGATGTATGCCCACTATCTGATGACAAGCCCAAATAAAATATGAAGAGGGTCAGTCTGGCTAAGTTTGGAAAGGGTCATCCTTACTAAATTTGGAGAGGGCCACTCTGGCTAAATTTGAAGTGTGTTGGCCTAGCTAAATTTGGAGAGATCCACCTGCCTAAAGTTGGATAGATTAATTTCAGGGAGATATACTTTTTGACCATGGAAACTTATGGAGCCTATCTACTAAGTTATAGAAGTATTGTGATTTGCCTTGGAGGAGGAAGGATTCATATTAATAAAATTACAAATCCTTGACATCTCATAAAATATTTATGAAAAGAGTTTATGCACACATAGAAATTACCTTGATGATGAGATACTAGAATATTTTTCAGTCAATTTTTTTATAGCAGACCAAACACATCTCTACACAACTTACTAAGAGGTATAACTAGTATAAATTTCTACTATGACCTCTACTTATTGATAATTAAAAGTAATTGATTCTTTCTAAAGCATAGAACAAAATGCAGTTTAGAAATTGTCTCCAAACAAGGGTCTCTCGCACATTCATTGAAACTGTACAAGATTCTATGGCAGATATGATCATGAAGATAACTTTATTTTAAAACCTGATGAGTATTATGGTCAAAATTAAGAGATATGAAACAGGAAAATGATTGCTTGCTTAAGGTATTTGCCTGTGTCATAAACAATATCCTGTGCAGAGTCCAAAACTAAGAATGATTCCCTATCTTTCGTAAGTTTCTGTGAGTACAGCAGTTCACAGATGATATGGTATGAACTGCACTAAGCCCTGGAACACTACCAAGCCTTCTCAGTAAAATCTATGATAATTTGAAAAAGATGAATTTGACCATCTGCACTGGAAAAAAAGATTGAAAAACACAGATTACCTAGATTATGATATGTTGTGAGGCCTATTAAATTATGACTGCCTTGATTCTTTTTACAACGTCTGGTTTGTGTTTTCTATGACCCCTTCTTATGACATGTATAAAGACTTGTAGGCTTCTTAGAATTTTGTAGCTACAAGTGCCATCCTTCCTCTCTCAGGAATAGGAATTAATTGGTATTGCTTACTAGAATAAATATAAGAAAGTACATGTTTTTACAAACTTAACATTTACCATTAAAGCCATACTTTTGCTAGGATCTCTGTATAATTGTGAGTTTATTCCACTCAACCCAACACCATCCTCCTGGTACTGGCTAAGTAATTTTAAAATTGCCTGCTATCTTATTTATCTATGTAGTTTTAACTCTTAATTCCTTTCTTTTGCTTTCATCCATGATACCAGCAGAGAAAGTCTCTTTTTTCACCAATTGTAACTTGATAGATAAATCTTTGTCTGATGTCAGATGGCCCATAGCACCTAGAATCATAGACCAGGTCCTCCATATCTCTCCTTTGTTAGCCATCCTTGAGTAAACACAACATTCCAGTTCCATATTTACATAACCCTCAACCAATTACTAGTACAGCTAGGAGGCACACTGGATAGAATGCCAGGCCTGGAGTTAGGAAGACCCATCTTCCTGAGTTCAAATCTGGCCTCAGATACTTCCTAGCTGTGTGACCCTGGGCAAGTGACTTAACCCAGTTTACCTCACTTCCTCATCTGTAAAATAAGCTGGAGGAAGGAAATGGCAAACCATTTCCGTACCTTTGCCAAGAAAACCTCAAATAGGGTCACAAAGAGTAGGACACAACTGAAATATAACAATAATGACCAATTACTGCACACTAAAAATCTGAAAACAGAGGTAACAGTTAACACCTTGCTCTCCACCAATCACTCTCTTGGTAACTCCCCCAAAGGATGAAATATCTCCAAAACATATCAGAGACAAAACTTCCTGTACAAAACAAGGAAAACTCAGAAGTTCTCTTTGGAAAACCCCATCACATCAATCTGTTAGTAGATTTTGAGGATTATATCATTCCTTTCCTGTCTCCAGCTGGCTTTTAATAATTCTCATTTGGCCTCCTAAGTCTTTTGTGGGGGTGTTCTTCTTTTCCCCTCACTAGTTGTAACACCAATACAATACCCATAGCAGCTGCTATGAATATGAAAACATATTTCCAGGGTAGATTTGCAAAATATAATAAACCCTCTTCCTCAAAAGCAAAACCAAAATATTTATTTGTTTTAAGATATTTAGTGGTTGTCTTCTGGGCGACCCCAAGTTTGAGAGTTTGGGGATCAAGCCTTCTATGAAGAGGAGTATTACCTGGGAAGTGGCTTTCTTGATAAGAGAAGATCATACCTATACCCATCAATGCCAAGAGAAGTAACCACAACAGTCGAAAGCCACAATTGGTGGAAGCCAGACTGTGGACTTTGTATTCTGCCATTTCTGTGAGCTACCCAGATTGGCTAGATCTGATGGGAAGAGGTACTGTTCCTCTTCTGAGGGGAATCCAAACCACAGAGTGGTACTATGATTCTGGAGAACTTTGGGTTCTCAACCTGTGGGTTATGTTTAATTTGTAACAATGAAAATACATCCTGCATATCAGATAGATTCATAACAGTAGCAAAATTACAGTTATGAAGTAGCAACGGAAATAATTTTATGGTTGGGGGTCACCACAACATGAGGAACTGTATTAAAGGGTCGCAGCATTAGGAAGGTTGAGAACCACTGCTGTAGAAAGAGGGACCCAATAGAGACGAAGACTTGTACTGTTTATGGAATCCGGTGAATCAATTATGCATTTTTATGGATTTTTTAAAAAAAAGATG
>CM053586.1:251909203-251928290 GCA_028646515.1 Pseudochirops corinnae
CGTGAAAGGAAATGGGTCAACCTTACTCTCGTTGAATTTGGCTTAAGGAGGGAGTAACATACATACTCATGTGGGTATCTTACCCTACAGGAAAGTAGCGGGGAAAGGGAAAAGAGAGGGTTTGATAGAAGGGAGGGCAGATTAGGGGAGAGGGTAGTTAGGAGCAAACACTTTTGAAAAGGATAGGGTCAAAGTAGAAAACAGAATAAGTGGGGGATGGGATAGGATGGAGGGAAATACAGTCTTTCACAATATACCTACTATAGAAATGTTTTGTGTAACTACACATGTACGACCTATATTGAATTGCTTGTCTTCCCAGTAGGGGTGGGTGAGGAGGGAAGAAGGGGAAGAATCTGGGAATCAAAGTTTTAAAAACAAATGTTAAAAAAAATTGTTTTTTACATGAAACTGGGAAATAAGATATACAGGCACTGGGGTATAGAAATCCATCTTGCCCTACTAGAAAGTTGGAGGGGGAGGAATGGATATAAGAGAGAGCCGATTGGGAAAGGGGTATTCAGTAGGTTTGCTATCTTGCAGTGGGGGGGTAGGGGAAAGCTGGGGAGAAAATCTATAACTCAAAATCTTGTGGAAATGAATATTGAAAACCAAAAATAAATAAGTAAAAGATTAATTTTTTTAAAAATCATTTAATGAGAGAATGACACTTCTAGTCCTCTTGCCTTTTCCTCTTATATGATCTGTCACCAAATCCTGTTTTTTCCTTAAGATACCATCAATTTGAAGTTGTCCCTTCTAACCAGAAGGCTTTCATGCCTGTGCAAGATTTTCATATATCATAAACATCCTCTGAGACTCCCTAAATCCAGGGTCTTCCCATCAATCTATATAGCCATCAGACTAATCTTCCTCAAATAGCACTTTCATCACACCATACCCTTATACTCAAGAATCCAAAATGTCTCTTTATTATCTGTCTGGCACATCAAAATTAAACTGTTCCATCTAGTTTTCAGACCCACAACAACGGGATGTCATTCTAACAATACTATCTGAATTCTCTATTATTCTCATAAAATGCTACTTCCATGCCAGTCAGGTTTGTCTTGTCACCATTCCTCACATATATCAAGTTCATTCTTCTTTCTGTGACTTTGTGCCTAATGTTCCTTTTGCCTAAAAAGTAGGTCCCCTTCAATTACCAAAATCCTTCTCCACTGTCATTTTCCATTAACTGCCTCACCTTTCATCAGTCTTTCCCTTCTCTGAACTTCTACTGCACTAAATAAAAGAACACTTCTATTTACAACTTAAGAAATTTTCAATTATTTTTCTTATTCTCATTTCATCTCCACAATTGGACTATAAGCTCCTTGAGGCTAAGGACTAGATTATATGTCTTTTGAAAGTGACTGTCACATTGGAAGTACTCAATACTTACATGTTGACTGATGGATACAGTAGAATTATGTGTGTGTGTCTGTGTGTCTTTATTAGACTTCATGATATTAAAAAAGGAGATGATATACATATCAAACATTCATGTTCTCATAGCATGGACATTACAGTTCAGTTTTTTCTTTTTTCTAACATCAAGCAGACCAAACGGAAATTTACAGTAGTCACTGAGACAGAGAAGGAATAAAAGGACCATAAATTTTATCACAAAAATAACATTATTACAAAGAGAATGGCTTCAAAAAATTATTATTCAATGATACCTTTTGTTAATATCAGCTGTGTCCCAGACTAACATACACAAATAAAAAATAATAGCAGTGAGTACTAAATGGGATCTCTAGGGTTCACAGGATCACGGATGAGGAAAAAGTAAGTTGGAGAAACAGATCATGAGCTTTGCAGAGACACCTGATAAAATAATGATGGAAGTCTTCAATTATCCAGGCATCTGCTGGAGCTCTCTCTCTGCCAAAAGCAGAGCAACTAATAACTTATTCACTTAATAATAGTCTACCCTTTGATAAAGTGAAGAAATAAACAAGTACTTATATCTTGGCTCTGATTCTCACCAATAGGGAGAAACTATTTGCTCAAGCAGAAATGATGGGAATCTTAGAAGGAAATGATCTCTCTATCCTGGAGTTTGTGGTAGAGGAGGGGAAAGCTAGACAGTCTGACATGCACCTTCCATTTTGGGAATGCACATTTCAAACAGTTCAGAGGAAAGATAGGAGAATCCCATGGATTAAAATCAACAAGTGGAAGTCAGGGACAGGAAACTCTCAAAAATAAAATCTAGACACCCCAAAGGGAAATAATTCAGTTGCAGTTTAAAAAACAAAACAAAATCCTTTACTTAAACAGACAAGTGTGGCTACCGAGATAACTCACTAGCAAACAAATTTTTTAAAACATACATATAAAAGATGGGAAAAGGAACAGATAACTGGCAGAATATAAGGCTGAACAGTCTCATAAAAAATAACACTAAGCCTACCAGAATTCAGAATGAACTGTGGCTGGTAAGAAAAAGCAGGGGTTTTATGGAAATGCTGGGAGAAAGTAGAAGACCAAAGAAGGGACAGTACTCCTTCTACATATGTTTCCTTAAGGCCCTTTATATAAGAAGCAGTTATGAATGAAAAGGGCAGAAAAAAAAATTTTGTTTTTGTGTAAAGGAAGAGATTTCTATTAATTGTCAAAGGATGTAAGGATATTGCTGCTATTATATCAGATGTCCAGTATGAGTAGAAAAGGAATTTTTGTTTTACTATAAATTGCTAAAACACGTATATGAAGAACATGACCACCCTCAAAACCTTCTTCTCTACCAAATTTACCTATTATTGTCAAGAGCACCACCATCTTTCTAGTCACTCAGGCTTACAACCAAAGTGTCCTCGACTCCTAGCTATATCTCACCCCCATATCCAATCTGTTGCTAAATATTTCAATTTTACCTTTGTAACATCTCTCAAAGAGTCCCCCTTCTCTCCTCTGAAACGGCCACCACACTGGTCTCATCACCTCATTGTAAAAAGCTACTAGTTGATCTTGCCAGAAGTCATTAGAGGCCATCCTCCATTCACCTGTCAAAATGACTTTCCTAAAGCACAGATTTGATCCTTACTGAATAAACTCCAGTGGCTCCCTATTAACTACAGAATCAAATGTAAAATTTTCTGGTTTTCATTTTTTTTCCAATTTATTTTTTTATTTTTAGTTTTCAACATCCATTTCCACAAGATTCTGAGTTACAAATTTTTCTCCCTGTCTTTCCCATACTCCCCACCCCAAAATGCTAGCCTACTGAATACCTCTTTCCCCAATCTGTTCTCTCTTATAACCTCCCCATCAGGCCCCCTAACTTTCTAGTAGGGCAAGATGGACTTCTATACCCTAGTGCCTGTTTATCTTATTTCCCAGTTGCATGTAAAAAAAAAATTTTTTTTTCAACATTTGTTTTTTGAAACTTTGAGTTCCAGAGTCTTTCCCTTCTTCCCTCCTCACATATCCCGCACTGGAAAAACAAGCAATTCAACATAGGTTGTACATGTGCAGTTACGCAAAACGTTTCCATAGTAGTTATATATTGAAAGACTAACTAAATTTCCCTCCATCCTATCCTGCCTCCCACTTATTTTATTTTCTACTTTGACCTTGTCCCTTTTCAAAAATGTTTACTTCTAACCACCCTCTCCCCCAATCTGCACTCCCTTTTATCAGCCTCCCTCTTATCCCCTTCCCCCCTGCTTTCCTGTAGGCTAAGATACCCAATTGAATATGTATGTTATTCCCTCCTTAAGCCAAATTCAATGAGAGTAAAATTGACGCATTCCCTTTCACCTTTCTGCTCTTCCCCTCCATTGTAAGTTTTCTCTTGCCTCTTTTATATGAGATAATTTAGCCTAATCTATCTCTCACTTTCTCCTTCTCCCAATATATTCCTCTCTGAACTCTTGATTTTATTTTTTAGATATCATCCCTTCATATTCAACTCATCCTGTGTTCTGTGTATACATGTACACAAATATGCACACACCCACATATATATGCATACACACATAAACCAACCTATACATACATATAAATGTATGCATACATCTATACACATATATATTCTCTTCAACTATCCTCATACTGAGAAAAGTCTTATGAGTTACAATTATCATTTTTCCATGTAGGAATGTAAAAAGTTCAACTTTAATAAATTCCTTATGATTTCTTTTTCCTGTTTACCTTCTCATGCTCCTCTTGCTTCTTGTAGTTGAAAGTCAAATTTTCTGTTCAGCTTTGGTTTTTTCATCAAGAATGCTTGAAAATCCTCTATTTCACTGAATGAGTGTATTTTCCCTTGAAACATTATACTCAGTTCTACTGGGTACATGATTCTTGGTTTTAATCCTAGCTCCTTTGACTTCAGGAATATCATATTCCAAGCCCTTCAATCCCTTAATGTAGAAACTGCTAGATCTTGTGGTATCCTGATTGTGTTTTCATAACACTCAAATTGTTTCTTCCTGACAACTTGTAATATCTTCTTCTTGACCTGGGAACTCTGGAATTTGGCTATAATATTTCTAAGAGTTTTCTTTTTGGGACCTTTTTCAAGAGGTGATCAGTGAATTCTTTCCATTTCTATTTTGCCCTCTGGTTCTAGAATATCAGAGCAATTTTACTTGATAATTTCTTGAAAGATGGTGCTTAAGTTCTTTTTTTGATCATGGCTTTAAGGTAGTCCAATAATTTTTAAATTATCTCTCCTGGATCTATTTTCTAGGTCAGTGTTTTTTCCAATGAGATATTTCACACTGCCTTCTGGTTTTTCAATTGTTTGGATCTCTTTTATAGTATCTTGATTTCTCATAAAGTCAGTAGCTTCCAATTTCTCCAATCTAATTTTGAAGGAGTTATTCTCTTCATTGACTTTTTGAAATTCCTTTTCCATCTGGCAAATTTGACTTTTTAAGGCATTCTTTTCTCCTCATTGGCTTTTTGGGCCTCTTTTGCCATTTGAGCTAGTTTACTTTTTAAGGTGTTATTTTCTTCAGTATTTTTTGGGTCTCCTTTAGCAGGCTGTTGACTTGCTTTTTATGGTTTTCTTGCATCATTCTCATTTCTCTTCCCAATTTTTCTTCCCCTTCTCTTACTTGGTTTTCAAAATCCTTCTTGAGCTCCTCCACGCCCTGTGAGCAGTTCATATTTTTCTTGGAAGCTTTTGACGCAGTTCTGACTTTGTTGTCCTCCTCCAGTTCCATGCTTTGATCCTTTTTGTCCCCAAAGAGGATTCCTATGGTCTGTTTGTGCTTCCTCTGCTTGTTCATCTTGCCAGTCAATTACTTGACTTTTGAGCTCTTTGCCATGGTAGAACTCTGCTTATAGAATGGAGAGAGCTACATCCCAAATCTCTGGGATTATTGCAGCTGCCAGAGCTATTAGGAGGGTGCCCTTTCTGCATGTCCCAGAAGCTCTGGCACGCTGGCCACATACCCCAAGACCACCACCCAAGACCTCGATCCAGATCCAAGCAGGTCAAAGCAAGAGTGATTACCCTCAAAATGGTCACTTGTTCCCCCTACAATCTGTGGGCCAGGAGCTCCAGAGGCAGCTACACAGCAGCAGCTGCAGCCACTGCACCTCCACCCCTTCTCACCCTAGGGGCAGGGGCCGGACGATGCTCTTCCTTCCCTCTTCCAACAGAGTTCCTCACTGACCTTTTATTTTCTTTCGCATTTATGGGTTGAGAAGTCATCAGACCGCCACAGCTGCTGGTGATTCACTCTCCTGTAGTCTGCTCTGGCCAGTCTGAGCCATCCTGGAGCCAGAACCATGGCTCATGGGAGAGTGCGCTCAACTCCTAGTGTGCTGCCATAAACCTTTCCTGTTGGCCTGCTAGGCTGCCTTCAATGGGAGATCTGTTTCTCTCTGTCACTCTGTGGGTTCTGTTGCTTTAAAATTTCTTTAGAATCATTTTTTTACAGGTATCGGAAGTAGCTGGAGCCAGACCTCATGTCAAGTATGTGCTTTGACTTTGCCATCTTGCCTCTGCCCCTGGTTGTCATTTTAAACCCTTTGTAACCTTCTCTCCCCTCCCTAATCTTTCCAGTCTTTTTATACCTTAACTCTTCCCATACTCTGTGATACAAGTACATTGGCTTTCTTGCTGTTCCTAGAACAAGACAATCTGCTGACTCCAGGCAGTTTCACTGGCTGTCTCTCATGCCTAGAATGCTACTCCTTCCTCATCTCTACCTTCTCATCTTCCTGATTTACCACAAATCCTGGCTAAAATTCTACCTTCTACAAGAAGACTTCCTCAATCTCCCTCAATTGTAGTGCCCTTCCCTCTGCCTATTAGCCTCATCTTATCCTGTCTATCTTGTTTGTTTGCAAGTTGTCATCCACCTTAAAGTGTGACTGCCTTGAAAACAAAGGACTTTCTTTTGCATTTCTTTATATCCCCAGAATTTGGTACGGTACCCAGCACACAGTAGGTGATTAAAAATGCTTAATAACAAGACGCACACACAAAGTAGAGAGGCAGAAATGGATAAGGCAAGGAGGGAAGGGGTAGGGCAGTGAGTTGAGGGGTCTGGCACAAGAGGAAATTAATATATTAAGAACTAATAAACGTTAAGGTTGGAAAGGTAGTTTAAATTCAGAAATCAAAGCCATGAACATGGCACAAAAGTCTGGACTTTTTCTTATGAATAATGGGGTATCACATCAAGTTTTAAAGCAAGGAAGAGTGACATTACACACAAGTGACACTTAACGAAGATTACTATGGTATATCATGCAGGATGAATGGAGTTAAGGAGACTGAAAGTTATGAAATCAATTAGGATGAATTACAATAATACAGGCTTGAAGTAATGAAAGCATGAATGAGTAAAGGGGCAGAGAGAATGGAAAAAAAGGAAATAAACAGGACAGCAAGAGTAACACTCGTAATGTCAAATCTCTTCAGTTTAGATTTTTAAGCTTCATTTTGACATGATTTTAACCTTAACAGCACTCTCAACAAAAACCGAAAAATAAACAATGAAAACGTGGAGCAAGTGTCCAAATGATTATCCTTCATCTTCCCATCTCTTTTCCACACTCCTAAAAAGGATAAGGGAAGAAACCCCAAATGGAGGGTATTTCTCCACCTCCCTACCCCAACCTCCCCTTCATACACCCACTTCCCCAAGCAGGGAAATAAACAGAAGATGGATCTGCTTCATACTGCCTAACCCTAATTCTTGAATGTTGAGCTTTTGGTGAATAACAGTGGCAATTTCAATTTTTCTCAGGTTTAATCCATAACCCCAACCCCACTCCCCACTTTCAAGTTCAAAAGTGAGCCCAGTTCATCATCTTCTCACATTTACTCAGCAATATGACTAATAATATAAAAGAAAAAAGCTGATTAATTTACATGCTGTCTAGCAAAATGGTATATGCCTCAGTGATCTGATTTTAGGAGACTCACTTCATAGTTTCCTGCCAGGATGAGTTTAGCAAACTTCTTTGATCCCGCAACATTACAGCGTTCGCCAATGTTAACGAAGTTGGTATGTGGTCCAATCCTGAAGGGCTCTAGCCCTAAAAGGGAGAAGCATTTTGAAATATTCGTGAAAACACATGAAGTAGGTGCTATGAGATTAAAAACAAATACGTTCACGAGAGAAATACCCCTGTGTTCCTCATCCCACCATGCCACAATTTGCTCTCTGTCTTTGCATAAATAGTTCCCCATGCCTAGAATGCTTTACCTCCACACTTATGCCTTTTGGCAATCCTTAACAATACTAACACTCAGAAACTTCTTACACAAAGCTTTGCTAGTGCTTCCCCCCCTTTCCTGAAATGACTTGTTTACTATACATATATTTTGCATTTATTTATCTGACTGCATCCTATTTTTCACTAGTAGAATGCAGGTCACTTGAGGGCTTGGGCTGTTTCATTTTTGTCTTTGTATCTCAGAACCCAGCACAGTGCCTGGCACATAGGAGGTGCTAATTAAATGCTTGCTGAATTAAACTAAATTACAAAGATACTATGAGGGAAAGAAGACCATGAGGCCATCTCTGCTTGGTTGCGATATACGGATCTAATCACTGAGAGTAAAAAGTACAGCCTGAAGACAATACTGCTGAGTCTTTTTCCAAACCCCTTCTTAACTATAAGACATATGGAAGACCCATAACCAAGTACTCTGTGAAAACTATAGAGGCGGAGGAATGATGGTGACAGAACAATTAATTCATAATTCTTCCCAACTATTAAAAACTGGAAACCAAATGGACAAAGAGATTTTACTTCTCATTCTGCTGAGGACACTTTACTAAGGTAAAACTTAAGGCTATGTCTAAGATATTTCAGAACCTATGGGAAAAGAACACATGACTCATTACCAACCTGTCCATGGCAGCACCGGTCCAGTAGGAAATTACGTGGACCAGGCACCCAAAGATGACCTTTATTGTAACTCAACTCCTTAAGTATTAAATACGGAAAATAATACTTTCCCAATCTAACTCACAGAGCAACTTGGGGATAAAACAGGAAAATATTTGAGAAAAAGTTAAATGCAACACACAAATTAAAGTGTTGCTATGGTAATTACCGTGAGACCATCTCTAGCTCTACCTTTTCACAGTGAATTATTTAGTTCTAACAATGGCACAGTAGTAGAAGCATATAAGCATAGGATTTTACTCTGGAATGGGCCCTTAAAGACCCCCTAATCTCACCCCTCTCATTTTGTAAATAAGGAAATAAGAAGCACAAGGTTAGGAGACTTGTCTAAGGTCACATAGCTAGTAAACTGCCAAGCTTGTACTGAATTTAGATTATTTCAGACACAACTGCTGTATTCTTTCCACTGTTTAGGAGGCCAAATGGTCCATTTTTTTTTTCTTCCCAAGTCCTGGTTGGACGGGAGACAGAGAAAACAAGTCCAAGGATGGAAGTATGATGGCCAGGTGTCTTTTACCTCACCTCCCAAGTTCAGGTAAGGAAAGGGACTACCAAAAACAAAATCATCTCTTCCTCTTTGCAACTCTCTACCTCACCTTCTATTTAGTCTTACTCCTCCTGGATTCTGCCCAGTCTCCAGCAGTCTCCTGGTTGTCCCTGACACTTTGGCTGACCTCACAATTTGCAAGAAAGGCAAGTGAGGATGCCAAAACTTAAACTGTAAAGAATTCCTAAGTGATATCCCTAAAAGCATTTCATATACGGTACTCCTAATCCATTATAAATGTGATGCAACTGGATATAAAAACAGCCTGTCTCACTCATGATTTACAAAAGAACAAGATAGAAGAGGCTGAGATTTCATTTTTTAATTTCCTTCAGAGTCATTCTGAGAGCAACTAGAAATAACACATGAAGATGAAATTGGAGGCAAAAGGCCCCTTCATTTTTATATATAAACTCTTAAAATAACAATGTACTGAGAATGTCATGGCACATTATGCGGGACAGACTAGGTGGCTCCATGGACAGAGTGCCAGGCCAAGAGTCAGGTAGACCTGAGTTTAAATCCTGTCTCAGACAATTAAAAGATATGTGATCTTGGGAAAGTCACTTAACCTCTGTTTTCCTCAGGTTCCTCATCTATCACATGGGGATAATAATTGCACCTACCTCCTAGTGTTGTGAAGATCAAATGAGATCACTGTAAAGCACTTACCACAGTGCCTGGCACATAGTAAATGGTATATAGAGCACACCATGATACATTGTGTTGTGGCACAGCACCAGGCCAGGAGTCAGGAAGATCCGAGTTCAAATACAGCCTCAGACACTGAAAAGCTATCACTTAACCTCTGCTTGCTTCAGTTTCTTCAACTGTAAAATGGGGGTAACAGCACTTACCACCCCCACCCCCACCCTCCAGGGCTGTTGTGAGGAACAAATCAAATCATTTTAAAGCACTTAGCACATTGCCTGGCACATGGTAAGCACCATTTAAATTTTAACTATGAGGAGGCATAGTACTACAGGGGAAGAAAGGCTAGCCTTGGTGGCAAGGAAAGCTGGTTTTACGTGCCACCTTTGCTCTACACTGGCTATGGGACCCTGAGCAAGTTTCTTCACTTAGCAGCCCTGGCAATTGTCTAAAACTCTGAGAACAGAGAACGTGCTGCTTTTTTTTCTTTGTTGGCTGAGGAAGTTCTTCACCCAGATCTCCCTATACTGATGAAATCACACAGGTGCAGCTTTAAAGCTTTTTTTACCTAAATCAAATACAATGAATGTTGTTTGCTTCGTGGGTTGTTCAGTCATTTCAGTCATGTCCAACTCTTTGTGACCCCATTTGGTTTTTTTGGGTTTTTTTGACAAAGAGACTGAAGTGGTTTGCCATTTCCTTCTCCAGCTCATTTTATAGATGAGGAACTGAGGCAAAAAGAGTTAAGTGACCTGCCCAGGGTCACACAACTAGCAAATGTCTGAGGCCAGATTTGACCCCACTAAGATGAGTCTTCCTGTCTTCAGACCTGGCACTCTATCCACCGTTACCACCAAGCTGCCCTAAATAAAGTCAATCATCGAAATAAATAGTTCACTCCCTATTCCATGGCCAGCAGACAGGAGAACTTAATATGCGGCCTCAATTAAGACCAGTATTTCATTCTGAGGTCTTTCAAATGAAATACCAGCTATCTGAGATTACTGTACGTGCCCCTGTCCCTCAGCCTTCTGGGAGCCAAAGCCATGGCAGTTCAATATCAATTCTTCATTTTCCAACAGTGGCCCTGCTTTGGCTTCTACTATACAAGCCTTCAATAAAATGACCATCTCGAATTGCATCTCCATGTGGACTGACTCAGCTTTTGGTACTCAACAGTTCTCATGCCAAGTACCTCCTGAAGCCACCCTCCACCCAGCTTCCTTTCGTGTACTGTCTTCAGCTGTTTGATTGTAAGCTCCTTGAGGGCAGAGATGATCTTTCCTTTTCAGATCTTCAGCATTTAGCACAGTGCTTGGCACAGAGTAGGCACTTAATAAAAGTTTACTTAATTGAACTGAAGGTAGTAGCACACTGGATAGAGCACTGGGCCTGGAGTCAGGAAGCCCTGAGTTCAAATCTGGCCTTTTACAAGCTGTACAATGCCGAGCAAGTCACTTAACCTCCGTCTGCCTCAGTTTCCTCAACTGTAAATGGAGATAATAATAGGACCTACCTCCCAGGGTTGTTGTGAGGGATAAAATGAGGTAACATTTGTAAAGTCCTTACTACATTGCCTAGCACAGAGCAGGCATTTAATAAATGCATCCTTCCTTCCACTTCAAATGAGCTTTCCTTTTTTTGTCAGTCCTACCTCCTAGACACTTGAACAGATGAAGAGTTAGACATAAGCTCAGCAGCCACACATATGTTATTTCGTGTGAACAACACAAAAAGCTTTTTTAAAATTTTTAAATTGTTAAGGTTAATGTTAAAGTAATATAAAAAACTAAATGATCTCACTTTAGAGAGATTTTTTGTTTTAATTTTAAAAAATTGTTTAAATTGTTAATTGTTGGTGACAAGTACAAGGCTGTCGTAGTTATCCTGTCTATATGATTTCTTGCTTCTGTTTAATGTATACAGTATTCTGCTCAAGTAGATCATCTGAAAAATTAAATATCTGCTGGACCCAGGACTAGATTTTAAAGTTTTTTTCTTTTTCATGCAGTTCATATGATCTAGTCATATCTTATTTTAGTTCCCTTTTTTTTTCTAAAACTCATCCTTGAAAAGTCCTTATGTTAGAGGCTGGTAAAAAAAATCCTAGGAAGATATATCTGCTTACAACTAAAAGTTAGTCGCTGATAACCACCTCTTCTCTCTTGAACATTCTTGTGTGGGGAGATACTGAACCATCTCTCTACCTGTCTCCAATCCCACAGCCACACTTAAGTGGTTTGTCTGAATCACCCTCCAATCGCTCTGAAACTGCCTCCTAAGAGGTAGCAGCCAACCTGGTGTGGTGGGGGAAAAGTACTAGTCTTATAGTCAAACTACCTGAGTTTAAATCCCTCTTCTATTATGGGTTTTTTTTTAAATTTCATCTGACAAAGTAAGGGAAGAAACCAAAATATATCACAAATTAGTGAGATTTTAAATGATGATCTACCATTGTATTAATCATGGGAGTTTTCTTGAGCCTTGGTTTACTCATTTATCAATTAATCAACAAGAATTAAGCTCTTCCTATGTATTCCCATGGCATAAGCAGATGGGGGCTGGTCTTGAGGTTAGGAAAACCTGAGTTAAAAGACTAGTCTCAATTCAAATGCCATCTCTGACACACCCTGGTTGAGTGACTCTGGACAAGTCTTTGCCAAGACTTCTCAGTTCTCTGCGCCACTCTCCAAGGCAACACATTTCAAAGAAAATGCCAACCTGAGTGGTTGGGAGTTTCCTTCTCTGGGAGTTCCCCAGCTCAATAAAATCTTAGGTCCAGTCCCTATCCTTATACCTATGCGTCAAATCCTGGGTACTGGGAAGATGAAAACAACCAACAAAACAGTCCTTGCCTGCAAAGAATTAATCTTTTACCAAAGGCATCCAAACATTAAATTCTAGCCTCATTAAATAACCCGTGTTACTATTACCATCACAGAGCTGCTGTGATAAAAGCACGTGGTTAGCTTTAAGGGCTAGACATATAATCACAGGATCACAGAAGAGACTTGAGAAATCATCTAACACAACACTCCCATGTTAAAGATAAGGAAACTGACATCTAGAAAGGTTAAGGTCACATAATAAGAGAATAGTAGAGACTGGCCTCAAATGCAGCCTGACACCAAACCCAGAGCTCTTTCTAGATAGCCATATTGCCTCTACAAGCAATTCTTTTACTTCTTTCCCCAAAGGACAAGGAACTGATGAGCTTAAAGGCCTTGATGGAATACAAAACCAAATAAGTCAAGTCAGGACTACAGGTTAGAAATAGGCCATGACAGCTGGCCCTGGTCAGTTTGAATTCTTGGACTTGGGCTGAAAGCTAAATTTGTACTGTGGAAATCCAGCTACTATGTGAAACCCAGTTAATGTTTGGCCAGATCTTCTAGTTCAGCATTCAAGGTATGTACCTTAGGTGGTCTTTATGTCCCACCCAAAAAGAGCCAGAAACTGCTATTATAAAAGGATATCTTTTTCTGTGGCTCCATGGACAATTCCCATTCAACATATGATGATATTAACCACAACAGACATGAAATGAACATACACACACTGGAATAAATCATTGCCTATGAAATCAGAAAGGTCACTTCTTAAGGACTCACCTGACAGCAGCATATGCCCTTCAAAAACAGCTGCAGGGGGAACTCTAGGTTTACAATTTTTCACAGCTTCTGCAATTTCCCTGAGTTGAAAAAAAAACCACTAGATTTGTCAATTTAAGATAAACTTAATTAAGTTAATTTTTAGTTATAAAATTTAATCTACTTAACTCAAATGTTCAATTGATTACATGCCCAATTCTAAATTTTCAACAATGATCTTGTTTTTTAATTGGCTCCATAAAACAGAAAATCATTCATAAATCTTTTAATAGATTTAACTATAAAAGTTACAAGTAACTTTTATCCACATGGCCACAGTGTGCTGGGCACTCGCTATTCATGTGCCTGGATTTCTAATCTAAACATATATAATAGATCATGCAGTTGATAACAGACTATTCTTAACTTATATGAGAAGAGTCAGCAGACTGTGCACATCCCTTAACCCAGTTACCCTACTACTGAGCATACAACTCCCAAGAAGGTCAAATATAGAAACATTGGTCAGGTTACATGTATACCAAAACATTGATAGTGGCATTTTTTGTGGCAGTGAAACTGGAAATAAAGTGAATGTCCATCAACGAGGGAATGGCCAAACTGTAATAAATGAATGTAACAGAGTATCACTGGGCTGCAAGAAATTATGAATATTAAGAATTCAGAAAAGTATGGGGTGACCTACATAAACTGATACAGGGGAAGTAAGCAGAATCAGAGGAATATAGTTTGTCAATCAACAAGCATTTATCAAGCCCTTACTATGTAGTAGGCACTGTGCTAAGGGCTGGAAATACAAAGAAAAGGAAAATCAGTCCTTGCCCTCAAGGAGTTCACATTCTAATGACAATTAGAGAACATATCTAAGACAATATATAAATTACTAGGTAGATACAGGATACATACAAAGTCTATGAAAGGTAATTCCATTGGGGAAGAAGGAACAATGACTATAATGACATCAATAAAAGCCAACAGTGAAAGACAGACATAGCCAATCATATCCGATCTTGGCCCTAAAAAACATATAACAAACCAAAATATTCTCCTCCACAGTAGAGGTACAGAACTGGTAGAGCTGAGCTTCAAATTCAAAGCTTCTGGTTGTAAAGAGCTATGGATGTAAAATTTTGCATTGGCTTTTACATACAATAGCTGTATTGGCTGGTTTTCCTTAACTGTTCTATGTGTCTAGTCCTAGCCTGTCCCGAGAAGCAGTTTCACATCACTAGCTGCCTTTTAAGACACTTCAAACTGGATGTTCTACAGACATTTCAAATTCAAAATATCTAAAACAGAACTCTTTCTCTTTCCTCAAAACCCTCCCCTTTTCTGAATTTTCCTATTACTGTCAGGAACACTACCTCCCATTCACCCAACATCCCACTCACCCCATACATCCACATCTACTGCCAAAAGTCTTCTCTTTTCTACCTGCATCACACCTACAGTATACATCACCTTCTCTGAAGAGAAAGTGCCACAGCTGTCACCCTGGTACAAGCCCCCATCATTTCTCGTGGCTTACTGCAATCACCTTCTAATTGGTCTCCCTGCTTCAAGTCTCCTTCTTCTCCACTCAGCTGCCCAAGTGACCTTCCTAAGGCACAGTACTGACCATATCACACCATCCTTGCCTGACTCGATAAAACTCCAGTGGATCCTTACAACTTTCAGGATCAAATCTAAAATACTATTTGGTTTTTAAAGCCCTTCAGAACCTGTTCCTTTCTTACCTTTCCAGTTTTCTTACATATTACTCCAGTGACACAAGTGTTCTTGCTGTTACTTTCACAGGACAACTACATCTCTACACCATGCTTTTTCACTGCTCATTACCCAGTCCTAGAATGCTCTCCATCTAAACCTCTGTTTGATTTCTCTATTTTCTGTCAAGTTTCAGCTAAAATCCCACTTGATATAAGAGGTCTTTTAAAAATTTATTTAGTTTTTAATTTATGGAATAATACAAGCATTCCATAACATAATTTTTAAAAAGATTGCACATGAAACTGCAAATCGCTATTCCTATTAAATATATAATAAAATTACTGTGCAAATTTCTTTTAAAATATGGCTACCATTAGACACAAATATGTACATATCAAAATGGACATAGAGATACTACAAGAAAATGTGAACAACAAGGAGGTCTTTCTAGGTCTGCCACAGATCCCACATCTCCACTACTATTGCCTTCCCTCCAAGATTATTTTCCATTTCTGCTGTAAATGTATCTTGTATACAGTGATTTGTATGTCGTTTTTTCTCCCCCATTAGAATGTGAGCTCTTGAAGGGCAAGAACCATGTTTTTGCCTTCTTCGTATACCTAGCACTTAACATAGTCTCAGCACAAATAGTAAGCACTTAACAAATGCTTGCTAACTAATTCTAAGGGACAGTTCAATGTGACTGTAGTGAGGAGGAGATAATACTGGGGAAGAAATGCGACAAATAAAAAGGCATCAATTAACTTTTAAAAAGGCAGACTGTTTTTGTTTTTTCACTTCTTTCCACAAAGCAAAAGACTATGAGTCAACTGGCTTACCAGTAAGAAATTGTTTAGGCTAGGCTAAAGGACATAGTTAGAGAATGCATAACAAGACAAAGAACATATACAAGGCACAGTTTGCAAACGATTCCAGAAAGATTAAAAAATCAACATCATTCACCTCCTAAACACCCTAAACTTCAGAGTAATCTTAGGTTTTAGACAATCAAAGTTTCCACCAACCAGGAAATATGCCCTTCTAGCTATGACTGAAATCCTTCAATACTCCAATGAATATTCGATCTCAGTAATATGGGTCTTGTTTCCAACAAAGCAAACCACAAGCCCTCCATGCCTTCCCATTCTGTACAACTCTCACTCATAGCCTCCCTAAAAATTCAAAATGGAGGGGCCGCACAATGTGCTAAAGGCCTTCCTTGCTTTTCTCCTGACACTGCATGTACTAGCAACGAAGCATTTAGGCCATCAATTGACTATCGCTAGCTAGCATGACTCCATCAAATTTTCCAGGACTAACAGGCATTTCCTACTGCATTCTCAGAGGAGGTGTGCATATGGTACATAAAGTTCTGAGAAATAATTTTTTTTAATGGAAACAAAACCAAAACACATATAAAGAATAAATGGAAAGCAAAATGAAATAGCTTAAAATTCAAATAATGGAATATATATAAGATATATGCGTGTGTAGTCAAATCTATGGTACCTAAAGATAAATGACTGAAGAATTTGAAAAAATGCAATTCATTAAAAAGTTTACTCAAACTCCAGAAACAAAGAGAAATAAGCTGAATCCCAAGCATAAGCATTTATCACATAAGGAAACAGATTTAGCTGAGTTGGCTAGCTTAAGACCACAAACCTAGCCAAAGGACACGCTAGGACAAACAAGAATGTTCAATTCAGCTCATCTCCTGCTGTTTTGTAGAGAACACTGGACTTGGGAATCAGAAGCCCTGGGTTCATGATGCAGCTCTTCTCCTTTACTGGCCATGTAACCCTGAGCAAGTCACTTAATCTCTGTGAGCCCCAATTTCTTTAAGAATAAAATAATAATACTTTCACTCTCAATTTCATTGGGCTGTTGTGAGAAAAGCACTTAGGAGCCTATAAAGCACTACGTAAATATGAGCTATTATAATTACCCTCTCCCACACACATAGAAAAAGAATTCAAATTGTTTCTGAAAAATCTGGTTGTCCTTCGGAGTATAGATCTGCCTACCTTTTCTTTCCATGAAAATGTTCTTCATTCAATCATAGTCCTTCCCCTATAAAACATGACATTTTCTTCTCTGGGAGAGAACCATGGGTCACCTTACCTGATATGAGCTGGCGTGGTACCACAACAACCACCTACAATATTGACCAAACCATCCATTGCAAAGTTCTGTAAACAGAGGCAGAAGATTGTGGAGAGTTAGTTTAAATTCCAGAATTTCCCCATCAATCCTACAGGCTCAAAAAAAGACCTCCACCTGCTGAATTTCTAAGCAGAATACTCTAAAGAGGGTTCAAAGAAGAACTACTGAAGTATTTAACTGTGGAAGTAAATGCTAACACATATCCTTCCCATCTGATTTTGAAAGTAGAGAAGAGCCAGGATTATTTGAAATCTGCTGCAGTACCAAAAAAAATTGCAGTGAGAAATTATCCTGTCAGCCTATCCCAAGTTTTTTAAACCTACAGTGAGCAGGCTTAGAAAGAATAAAGAACTCCTTAGGTAAAAAACCATTACTAACTCCACCAAGAAATCTCTTATTTAAATTTCTGGCATTTATTAAACAATGGATCACAAATATTTTATCCTAATATCCCTGCTGGGCTGCCTTCCCCACATGAAATTGTCTAAGAGGCAAAAACCACAGCACAGGGAAAGACACCTTCTCTTCCTTGTCTGTCTAATAGGCTTCCCCTTTAAGAAATGAACTTTTAAGTATTACTCTGACTCAGCAACACTTCCTAATCCAAGTTTTGTATTTGTTTGTTTTTAGCAAAGCTGTTGTTTTTATAAATGCTTCTCCCCAAGCAGAGATGAACAATTTTTCAGCATAGCATTGTGGTTGGAAATCTGGAGTCTAGGAGAACTGCATTCAAATTCCACCACCTCTGCCACGTCCTGGCTACATGGCTCTAGGCAAATCGCCTAATTTCTCAGTACACCACCCGACAAACCACATTTACTCCCATTAAAATACTTTAATGTTAACATCCAGCCATTAGTCAGGGAGCAGGCCTTGGAGCCAGAAAGATCAATCAATCAATATTTACTTAGTATCCACCAAATCCCAGACACAAAGCTAAAGCTGGGAATACAAAAGGAGACAGAGAACAGAATCTGCCCTCAAGGACTCAGTCTCAGACTTGTGTGACCAGGAGCAAGTTTCTTAACCCCTCAGTGCCCCTAAGCAAAACTCTAAGACCACCATTTGTATTAGTTTTCTTTCTCCTTCCTCCAGCACTAAGCAGAGGGTCCTACATGTAGTAGCTACTTAATACATATTGGTTCAAATGGAAAAAGAAAATTCTTTCATTGAGAGGGCTCCTGGCACAGTCCTGAAACTTGGGAAAACTAGTTCCTGTTTCTAGATCTGCCACTCACTACCTAGCTGCCGCCGTGCCACTGAACTTCTCTGGGCCTCTGTCTCTTCATCTGTCCCTGGGGAGGTCCGAGCAGATTGTCCTCTAACACCCCTTCCAGCTCTAACAGTCTATGACCCCTAAGAACCAAAAACTGGAGAAAAAGTCCAGACCTTTATGTGCATGGCAGTCATTTCAGGTGTTTCATCATACTCGCCAAAAGTATTGGGAAGACCTAGAGAAACATTTTCAAATTGAGTATTATAATATACTTAATAAGACCAAAACACTCATATTCATTCATATCAGAGAGCCCACTGCTAGGTACAGACCCTAAGGAGGCATACTATCAAAAGAAAGGTTCCATCAAGATCAAAATATTTTTAGCAACTTTTTGTAGTAGAAAAGCACTGAAAATTAATCAGATGCCCATGGACTGGGGAATAACAGTCAAACAAAATACGTGGCACAGGACTGCCACTGAATGTTACTGTGCAATAAGAAACAACAAATAGAGTGAATACAGAGAAAACGGTTATTATGATCACATTAGGTAGATATGATCATAATAATCATATTAACTGATGCAAAGTGAAATAAGCTGAATCACTGAAATAATATACACAAAGACCATCACAATGGAAAAGGAAATAAAAATAACAAAACAACTAAAATGAATGCTATAAAAATGGTGGCCAAGAGATATGAAAATGCACCTCTTTCCTTTCTTTGAACAGCTGGGGAAGAATAATTGTGGAATGCAACATATATTGTTCTGCTTTTTTTTTTTTT
>CM053586.1:251928790-251951907 GCA_028646515.1 Pseudochirops corinnae
CATTTTTCTTTCTTTAATGAACAGAAATCTACCTTATCTCCTTCCCACCTTCCCCTTTCGTTGAGAAAGAAAAAAAAACAAAAGCCTTATCACAGATATTAAGAGTTAAGTGAAACAAATGCTTGTATTGGCCCTGTCCAAAAAATACATTTTATTCTATACTCTAAATCCATCCCATTTTTATTAGGAGGTGAATTGCATGTGTTTCATCCTGAGTCTTGTGGAATCAGGATTGGTTACTAAGTCATTCAAAGCCTTAGAGTCACTAAATCTTTCAGAGTTATGTTTACAGTATTGTTATTGTATACATTATTCTCTTGATTCTGTTTATTTCATTATTTATCAGTTCCTACAAGTTTTCCTAGGTTTCTTTGAAATCAAGTACTTCATCATTTCTTACAGCACAATAGTATTCCATCTTATACATCTATCAATGTATAGATACATGTATATACATCCCCAATTGATAGGCACTGCTTCACTTTCCAGTTCTTTGTCACCGCAAGCAGAGTAGCTAGAAATGTTTTCGTACATCCTTAGAATTTGTTTTGCTTGATTTATTCCCTCCCTTAACCTACCTTTCCTCTTTTATCTCCTAACTCCTTTTTTCCCTTTTCCCTTCTCTTTCCCTGTTGAATGAAATGCGTTTCTGTACCGAACTGTGTGTGTGTGTGTGTGTGTGTGTATGTATGTATTTTTTTCTCTTCTGATTAGTTCAGAAGAGACTGAAGTTCAAGTATCTACCACTTCCCCCACTTGTCCCTTCTCATTTGTATGGTCTTAAGATTTGCACACTCGATTACATGTGATAATTTCCCCCATTTTTCCTCTCCCTTCCTTCCCACTAATGCGCAATATTCCTCTTTCCCTCCCTTTCCATTCTTCTTTTAAGATCATCAAAACAGAACCACTTTCAGGCCCTCTATTTAATTAGAGCCCTTCTGTGATCCCTGGTGGTGACTGAGTTCTGAGGGGACAGATATGTCATCTCCTAATATTAGAATATAAGCTGTTTATCCTTTTTAGTCCCTTATGATTGTTCACTTGTATTTATCTTTTTGTATTTCTGTTGGCTCCTGTGATTATACTTCAGAGTTTCAATGTGGCTCTGATCTTTTCATCAGAAATGCTTGAAGGCCTCTGTTGGTGTAAAGGTCCTTTTTTTTTTTTTTTTTTTTTTTGCCTCGTTTAGTGTTTGGCTAAGTAATAACTCAGGGATAAAGATTGTCTCTTCTACATGTTATTACAGATGATAGTCCCAAAAGGTTTGTGTCCAAATACCATCTCCGTCTAGATGTCTGCCATAGGTCAGACATCTTTTTCCAGG
The DNA here is from genome assembly GCA_028646515.1 of Pseudochirops corinnae. Classification (NCBI taxonomy): domain Eukaryota; kingdom Metazoa; phylum Chordata; class Mammalia; order Diprotodontia; family Pseudocheiridae; genus Pseudochirops; species Pseudochirops corinnae. The sequence goes on from CM053586.1 coordinate 251,930,118, forward strand.
AAGGCTACTACTCTGACCATTATTTTATTCTTTGTGCTACTTTATTTCTAGTTGATATTGTACTCTATTACGTTATTTTGTAATGTTAACTTTTTAATTATTGTCAAGTTGCTTTATTTTACTCAATTTTGCTGGTTGTTATTCTTGGTTGCAAGCCTTTATCCTTTGCCTTTTGGAATATTGTATTGCAAGTTTTTTGTTGCTTTATAATGGTGACTACTAAATTGTGTGTGATACTGACTGTGACTTCTTGCTACTTGAGTTCTTTCTTTTTTGACTACTATTTTTCTTTGATTAGGAAGCTCTAGATTTTAACTAGCATGTTCTAAGTTTTCAGCTGTGGGTTTCTTTCAAGAGATGACAGGTAGATTCTTTCTATTTATATTTTGCCCACTAGTTTTAAGAAATATGAGCAGTTTTCTTTTAAAATTTCTTAAAGTGTGAGGTCTAGGCTCTTTTTTTTGGCCATGGCTCTCAGGTAGTCCAGTGATTGTTTAAGTTCTGTCCCTTCAGTCTCTTTCCAAGGTTAGTTATTTTTGCTATGAGATACTTTACATTTTTTTCTATTTTTTCCTTTTGATTTTGTTTTAATATTTCTTCTGGTTTCATGGGGTTATTATCTTCTATTTGGTCCATTCCAGTTTTCAGGGCATTTGTTGTTTGGCTAAAGTTTTATACGTCTTGTGACAAGCTAATGATTTCCTTACCAGTTCTTTTGTCCAAAGCTCTCAATTCTTTTCCGTTTTTTTTATCCTAGCTTTCTCATTTTATTTATAGACATTTTAAAACTCTTGCTTTATCTCTTCTAAGAATTCTGGTTGAATCCTTACCCAAGGTGTTTTTTCTTTGAGACTTTGCTTTTAGATGTTTTAGAGTCATTTCCTTCTTTTGAGTTTCTATCTTGAGTGTCCCTGTCATGATAATAGTTTTTTATTGTGATAATTTTTTTGTTTGTTTTCTCATTCTCCCTGCCTACTTCTTGACTTTTGGTCTTTTTTTTTTTTTTGGAGGGGGAAGGCAGGGCCATTGGGGTTAAGTGACTTAAGTCACACAGCTAGTAAGTGTTAAGTGTCAGGCTGGATTTGAACTCAGGTCCTCCTGACCCCTAGGCTGGTGCTTTACTCACTGGACCACCTACCTGGCCTCTTCCTAATTTTTTATAGTTCATGTTAGGGCTGGGCTCTGTGTACTTCTGGAGGGCTGGTCTTGCTGCTGCTTTCTGTTGCATTATTCTAGAATCTCAGAGATAGCTCAGGCTTTCAGTTTTCCTAAAGTGGACTCATCCTAGGCCAGGATCTAGGGCATAGTCTAATTTCTACTTTCCTGATCTAAGCTCTTCAAGTTCTTGACCCTGGATTTGTTTTTGGGTAATATATTTGTGGGCTTGCCCTTTTTGGAGTTCTAGTGAACTCCTGCTAGATTCAGTTACTGTTAGCCCACTTGATAGTTCTGCAGGTGCAGGGTGACAAAACTTTCACCTTTAGTTTGAGATTTCCTGCCCTGGTTATTTCCCTGTAGATTTCAGACTGTGTTGCCCTGCCCTGTTTGTGGGATCGGAACCATATAGCTGTTGCTTATTTCTGAATTGCTTGGTACACATCTTAGGATGCAAGACTATACTTCACCCTGGAAAGCCAAAGTAGGCCTGAATTGCCTTTTCAGTCAGCCCTGGAATTATGACTGAGAATTGGATAGTGAGCAACAGATCCACTAATTGGTGTTATTTCTGTACCCTCTCCAAAGTGGACCTCTTATTGCTGGATTTGGAACCTTTTGTTTGGATTGAGTGCTCCATGCAGCTGTTTCTGGTTCGACCCTATCTCTAGTGTCTGCAGTCCTCTCTCTCTATCTCCTAGTGCCAATTGGCCTGGAAAAATGATTCCCTGTCATTTTTTCCCTTTGAATTTCATGACCAGGACTCACTCTATTGCATTTCTTTTAGATATGTTTGGAAGCAATGGGGAGGTTAGGAGTTTGTCCATATTTTTTCTTGCTGCTTTTCCATCTTGTCTCTTCTCAGTATCATCCCTTGTAACAAAGAATGAGAGAAAGGTGGAAAAACAGTTTAGCAAAACTAACATATCACCTGAGTCTGACATTGTACTTAGTATTCCACTCTCATAATCTTTCACCTGAATAGTGGGGAGCTAGGTACATTTTCTCCTTCTCCGTGTTCAAGCTTGACTGCCAGTGTTAAACGTCAAGAGTTTTGTTTTTGTTTTTCCAGTTTATATCATCACAGTCATTGTGTATATTGTTTTCCTAGTTTCGATTACTTAAGTTTTCATCAGTTTATAGAATTCTTCCCATACTTCTCTGTATTCTTTATCATCATCTTTTGTTACATATCACAGTAATATTCCATTCCATTCATACAATCACAATTTGTTTAGATATCACCCATTTGAAGGGTAAATGCTTTGTTTCCAGTTCTGTGTTAATTCAAAAAGTAATGTTTATTTTTTAAAATAGTAGTCTCACTTCACAGTAACTTAGTCTCCTCTTGTTATTTTGTCTCCTCCTTTGTAACAAAGAAGTATCTTTAAGCAAAACAAATTACATGTGATCATGGTTTGCAACATATCCTCTGTTTCAAATCTAAAACCTCTCTGCTTAGACTCAGAGGAAGAAGATATGCTTCATCAGCACTTTGGAGTCAGGACAGGGTGGTGTGTATCACTAAGTTCTGATTTCTTTTCGGGTTGTTTTCCTCTGTTGTTGTGGTCATGGGGATATTGTTCTCTTGGTTCTAATTACTTTGCTCTGTACTCATTAATTTTCAGTGGGCTTCCTTTATGGGCAAGTGATAAGATGAAAGGAATGCTTATTGTGTGATAGGCACTGTGTCTGCTGGGTTTTGTGAGCTATATTTAGTATCTGGAGGCTGACATGATTTCTTTTAAGCAACTTAATGCTTCAGTGCTTCTAGTTTTGCAAAATACTCTGGTGAGAATTTGTGCTGCATATCTTGTTTTTTTTCTCTCCTAGAAAATTTCTGTTACCAACTGCAGGCAGAGACAAGAATGCTTTGGCATTCCTTATTCCTCTCCTGGAATAGATATGTTTTAAAAGACTCCCATATGCATACCTTGTTTATAGAGTTAAAAATGAAATGCATGTTAAAAGCTGGCTTATCTGACATTCTGTCTACTGAAAATCCCTGGAAAAGAAGCATTTTGCTTGTACAGTGATAATTAATGCTTAAGATGATGACAGCGAGACATTCCAGAATTATAAAGCTCTTTCTGGATCATCACATGTTTAAATTATGTTCATTATAGTTTTGTTAGTCCATTTTGTGGTCCTATAATTTTCAAAGAATTAGAGTATCAGTTTTATGACATCTTTGCTGTAAAATATGTTTGGTAATTCAAATATCCCATGGACCAGATCATAGAATGTTAGTTAGAAGGAAATTTAGAGATTATGTAGTCTATTTCTCAACCTGACAGGAGAAACTGAGTCTCAGGGAAGTCAAGTGGCTTGACTAAAGTCTCACAGTTAGTGAATGGCAGAGGTATGGCTAGAATTCAGGTTACCAGATTCCAGGTCTGTACATTTTCATCTGGTAGCCTAAATGTCAATGCTCTATTAATCAGAATACCTCATTTCCTTTACCATGACAGATAGAGAGAAAACTTAGAGAAGTTAAAACTAGTGAGTTCCTTTTTTTTTTTTTTTGTGGAGGGAGGGTAGGGTAATTGGGGTTAAGTGACTTGCCCAAGGTCACATGGCTATTAAGTGTTAAGTGTCTAAGGCTGAGTTTGAATTCAGGTCCTCCTGACTCCAGGGCTGGTGCTTTATTTACTGCGCCACCTAGCCACCCTTAGTGATTTCCTTTTAAAAGACGTTTCTTTATCAGCTAACTCACAGAATTACAAAATTTTTTATAGTTGGCAATGGATCTCAGCAGCCATCTAGTCCAACATAGTGCTCCCCAAAGTTATCCTTAATACCTCATATTCAACATATGGTTATTCAGCTTTTTCCTAAAGACTTCCAATGCAGAAGAATCATTAAATTTCAAAGTAGCCCATTACACTTTTGGATAGCCTGCTTGTTGGAGAAATTTTTCCATAAATCAAGCCTAAATTTGCATTTCTGCAACTTTGATCCATTGTACCCATTTCTGCCCATTGTGGAAGATTGGATCACATCTAATTTCTATGTGATGTTTCTTCAGATTCTTGAACCACAGATATCATGTCTCCTGAAATGTCTTTTCTTTATTTCAAAAATTAGTAACTTTGGGAATGGTTCCAAATTACTTTCCAGAATGGTTGTATTTAAAGCTCCACCAAATTAGAGAAGCAAGGAAGGAAGTAATACCTATTGCATTTATGGATGAGGGGAATGTTAATAATCAAACAAGGGATAGAGAGGGTCTTAGAAGTTAAAAGACTTTTGATTATATAAAATTGGAAGGTTTTTGCATAAATAAAATTAATGAAGTTAAAATTAGAAGAAAAACAATTAACTGGAGAAAAATTCTATCTTTATTTGTAGATATTTCCTTCCATGTTGCTCTAATTTTTTTCTTATGACCTTTGGTTTGTGACTTTTTTTATTTAAGTCATGTATCTGTTTATAACTTAACTTTAAGCTGTCCATAAAACATAAAGACATTTTAGTTACTTGTATAATTACAAACTGCTTTCAAGACTGGTTGGATCAATTTGTAGTTCCCTCAATTACATGTTCATCTTTCCACAACCCTTCCAACATGGACTAGTCTCATCTTTTGTGATCTTTGTCAGTTGACTGGCTGCTGAGTAAAACTTAAGAGCTGTTTAGATTTTTGTTTCTCATATTAGAAAGTTGGGATATTCTTTCGTATTAGTTATTAATAGTATGCAATGCTTTCCAGAGCAGTTTATTCATCAGTCAAATATATATTATGTGCCTTATATGTGCCAGGTGTTGTTCTGGCAAAACAGAAAGAGGCAAAAGACAGTCCCTGCCTTCAAGGTGCTTATAGTCTAATGGGGGAAGACAGCATGAAAACCAGATACCTGTAAAACCAACTGTATAAATAAATAGGAAATGATTGATGGAAGGAAGGCCCTGGAATTAAGAGGGGTTGGGGAAGGCTTGCTACAGAAGGTACTCTGACCTTCTTTTGGGGACCATGCTGTCTCATGTGGGAGTTAGAGTTAATACAGTGTGTTGCTGTGATAATCCCTGCTTCTTTTCTGTGGAGGAGAAATGCAGGGAAGAATAATCTTTGCCTTTTTTTTCAAGGCTTATCGACTGAACAAATGTTCTGCAGAAGTGGCTAGAAAGGCTGCAGATGATGTAACTTCCCAGACAGGTAAGGAACTCTTTTACATTCCCCGCCCCTCCCTGCTCTTAGGACCCTTTGTCTTCCTTCTCCTTACTGGACTGTAAGCTGGTTATCTTCTGTTCATTTTGTGACACTTTGACCTGGTGTCTGCATTCCTATGACATGCTAACTCTATAATGAGGGCCTTGGCTTCCTTATGTGTTTAAGACTGAGTGGTTTTTTCCCTCCCCTTTTCTGGAAGGGCATTATCAGGCTGACAAAATGGCAGCTTCTCATTTAGATTATCATTGAATGTTTTATTTGGCAGTTTTCTGGTGTTCTCCCTCCTTGTCTCCCTCCACCCTGTCTCCCTCCCCTCAAAGTGATTTGCTCGGCTGGATAAAGAGAGGCTACGATTTGGCTATCCTTCACATTGTATCACTGTCCTTGAAGGCTCTGCAGTGCATGTAGACAGACATGTGTAATCAGATACTGCAGTGCTGATACTCAGGAAGAGGTGCCTCCAAGCAAACCCCTGCCAGTCACCAACGCATTTAGGTACCAGCTTGAGGTAGGGGTGCGGGTGTCAAAAAGAAAAAAAATAGGCGATGCCAGCTGGAGCCTCCGGATTTGTTAGATTGCTACCATAAGAGAGCTTTTAAAGGAGGAATGTCAGGTGTTTAATATGCATAGCATGCTAATGAAAGCTGAGGCAGTTTATGGGAACTCTGTTGCAGAAAGATAATGCTAAAGTTCCTGGTAGCATATAGCAGGTTGCCCAAACATACGCAGGTCTTCAGGATATTGATGCAACTGCTGGAGAAGGAAATAAGAGATTTTTTTCCCTCCTTTGTATGCATTGTGTAGTTCAGCTTTAAAAAAGATAAAGGCAACCCAGATTTTGTGTGTGTGTGTGTGTTTGTGTTTGTGTGTGTTTTCCAAAATGTCAAAAATCTGTGTTATTTTCTCCCAGCTTTTCTAGCTGTATTGTGACTCAGAATCTGAAGCTCCAAGTTAATGAATGGTTAAGATCAATAAAAGCTGATAAATTATGTGACACTTTTGACTTCTGTTTAGGGGGATATGAAATAAAATGATTCTTATGCTCTAAATATCCAAAAGCTGTCAGAGAAAGTGTTGCACACAGAAGAATCAAAGGGTTCCTTCAAATTAGAAGATTATTCAAACAAACCTGAATCTGTTAGATCCTTTTTCATTCCTTGGTTCCTGATTTCCTAGTTTTATAAGTTTATTCAGAGGTGATTATGAGATGTGCTCTCCATTGGTTTGTAAGCTCCTTGAGGGCAGGGACTGTCTTTTGCCTCCTTTTGTATCCCCTTTGCTTAGCACAGTGTCTGGCACAGAGTAGGTGCTTAATAAGTGTTGATTGATTGATTGAAGATGTTGATTGATTTGCTGAAAGTCCTATTTTTATTATACTTTATTATGGAAATGTGTGTTTTATCCCTTAAATTAAAAATAAAATAAATAAAAATTTTAAAAAGAAAATACTGTTTAGTTTAAAATCAACAAGGATTCTTTAAGATTATGTGATGACCAGACAAGATAGCCCTATAGTGGTGATGGTATAGGGTTATCCTGATTGGATAAAGTTTTGTTAACTTGTTAGCCAGGCAATTGCAGCTCCACGGATTGAATGAACACCTTGAAAATTCATCCTTTTCTTTCTTTCTATTTTTTCTGTTTTCAAAGGGATTAAGAGGTTTGTAGCAGGGTCCATAGGTCCCACCAATAAGACCCTCTCTGTGTCCCCTTCTGTGGAAAGACCGGATTACAGAAACGTTAGTGAGTATATATATGTTTATGTATATATTTTTTTACTTTAGCTTGCTTTTTGGGTTGTGCTGATGTTATGGTTGTACCTCTCTGAAGGCTACAGAACCTTCCAAAATACCCTAAATAAAGATTTATTTTCTATCTCTTTTTGTGCCCTTTTCCTTGTCCCTGTCCAGATTGTGCTAGCCTCAAATGATAGGTATAACTGTACTCACCTTTTAAATTCCAAGAACTTCTTTAGGCCCCTTTCCAAAAGAGTTGAATATAATTCTTCTGTGTGTTCTTTGCCACCTTCTCCCTACTCCCATTAGTTTTAGTTTTTTCCTTGTCTAAGGCCAGTCTTGGGTTCGCGATTGGATCTTAGCCTGTTCATTTGGCACCTGGTTTGTCTTTGTAATTCCATTCTCCCTTTGCCCTGAAGAAATGGACATCTTTCCTGTTGTTCTTACTAATGCAAGGTAGGAAAAGGGGAAGGCTAGGAGTGAACCTGCTTTGGGTGATTGGAATTAGTTACTTGTGTTCTCATGTCTTTTGTATGTATAAGTATTTATATTATTTGTCCCATTAAAGCTTAAGATTCTTGAGGGTACATTTTTGATGATGACTTTTGCTTTTAAATCACCTTTATTTCCCAGTGTATTACTCTGTCTCTCTTCCTCCCAGAGAGGTATCCTTTATGATAAAGAATAAAACAGACGAAAAAGCAACAATTCAGTAAATTAATCAACGTATCAAAAACTATGACATTATATGTAGTGTTCCACACCCATAGTCTTAAACATTTGCAGAGAAGTGAGAGTCGAGGTGCCATCTCTTTTGGGCTTAATAAATGTTAGCTGTGGGCAGTTAGGTGGTGCGGTGGATAGAGTGCTGGGCCTGGAGTCAGAAGACTCCTCCTCGTGAATTCAGATCTGGCCTCAGACATTTACTACCCGTGTGACCCTGGGAAAATCAGTTAACCCTGTTGGCCTCCTTCCCTTATCTGTAAAATGAGTTGGAGAAGGAAATGGCAAATCATTCCTGTATCTTTGCCAAGAACATCTCATATAGGGTCACGAAGAGTCAGACACGACTGAAATGACTGAACAACAACAAAACTGTTAGCTAATTTAGCACCTGTTAGGCCATCATATAATTTTTAAGGGTAAATAAGGTACTGGACCTAGGTCAGAGGACCTGATGGTTAGTAGCTTAAATTTGAGCTGCTGAATGCAGTATTTATAGTGAAGGCTCCTTGAGTTTGAGGGATTTAAGAAGGAGGAGACTTGTTAAATTTATTCTACCCATTTCAAGTTCTTTTTTGGCAAATGCCTCTCAAAGTAAGAGACTTAGTAACCTCAGGTTCCAGACTAGGGAAGGGAAAAGGAAACACATGAACAAGAAGATTACATAGCAAAGTAGATTTATTAAAGGATATTCTTTATAGCTGACTGGCAGCAGGAGTGGTGTACTTGTGTGTGTATAGATGGGGTTTGTATTGTGGTGGTTCCAAAGATGGTTTTCCACCCTTCTCTTGTTATATAGGAAAGGTCCCATCAATGATACTTCTAAGATATGCTTTCTCCTCTTTTTGGGAGGTTCTAGGATGGTGACTGGTAGAGCAGAATGTGTTCAATCTACTACTCAGCACTTCCAGAGCTACGCTTTTGGATCTTTGAGCACTATTAGTTGAAAGGATGATAATGATAAAATATACCTTGATTTACCCAAGTTTAACTAAAAAGAAGGATGTGTGAAAAATCTTGTCCATGATTCTAGGTACAGTAAGACCATTGGGATCACGTGGTCCCTTTATCTGCGAAGATATTTGGGGGAAAAGAGAGACCTCAGTTGGTTTTAAGAATGAAAGCAAAAAAGTGAGGAATAATTAACACTTACAGGATGACATGCCAATTATCTGGCAGGTGCCTGGGGGATGTCCTTGGATTGTTCCCTGGTAGAAGGATGAATCTGAAGCCTTTACAGAGGGGCTTAAGGATTTTTCCTTTGGGATTCTACTTTCAAAATGCTAGCTTTGATTCTATGAAGGAGGGAAAATAAAATTTCCATGTACAAGATTCTAACAAGGGAGAAAAGTTTTACTGATATATGTACACACACACACACACACACACACACACACACACACACACACACACACACGTACATATACATATAGTGGATAGGTACTGGATCTGTGTTTTCGTTGGTAAAGGGAACTCCCAGATGAGGGAGCTCTGTCTACAAACGTATGTCCTCTCTTTCTCTGCCTGCCCTCTGTCTTCAGGAGAGCTGCTTGTGATTGGCTTTACACATCTTTATAATCTTAGAGGATTCCCTTGATCACTGAGAGGTTGAATGATTTGTGCTGGGTCCCCCACCCAGTATGTGTCAAAGGTGAGACTTGAACCCAGATCTTCCTGACTCCAATGCTGGCTCTTTATCTACTGTGATACCCTCACTTACTAACGTATAAATGAACATATGCAAATCTATAACAAACAATATTAGTTTACTTACATTCTCTAGGGTGAGGAAGGATATTGTTAATTATTAACATTTTCTTGAGAATCACCAGTATATCCTTATATGCATAATTATAAAGAAGTATAGAACTGCATGGACCACATATGTATGGAAAGCATTGTAGCAGTTAAAGATTTGTCAGCTCTTATGGCTAAGGAGGTCACTTAACCTACTGGGCAGGTCACTTACCTTCCCTCAAGTCTTAGTTTTCTTTTCTTTCTTTTTTTTTTTTTGGTTGCTTTTTGGAGGGGGAAAGCAGGGGAGTTGGGGTTAAGTTACTTGTCCAAGGTCACATGGCTAGTAAGTATTAAGTGTATGAGGCTGGATTTGAACTCAGGTCCTCCTGACTCCAGGGTCATGCTCTATTCACTGCACCACCTAGCTGCCCCAAGTCTTAGTTTTCTTATCCATAAAATGAATATAACTTTTGTTTTTACTTTATTGTGGTATGCATTAAATGATATGATATGTATTTGTAAATCTTGTTGAGTTGTTTCAGTTGTGTCCTACTCTTCATGACCCCATTTGGGGTTTTCTTGGCAAAGATACTGCAGTGGTTTGCCATTTCCTTCTCCAGCTAAATTTTCAGATGAGGGAACTGAGGTAAACAGGGTTAAGTGACTTGCCCAGGGTCATACAGCTAGTAAGTATGTGAGACTGGATCTGAACTCAGGAAGAGCAGTATTCTTGACTCCAGGCCTGGCATTCTATCCACTGTGCCAACCTACCTGCCCATTTATAATCCTTAAAGTGTTACATAAATGCAAACAATTTTAAAGGGTTTCTGACTCCTGCTATAGGGCTGACCCCTCAGTCCATCCTACTTTTGTCCTGTCAGTTTTTTAATAAATGGAGCCTGTTTTAACTGGGTCACTTTTTGTATTTCTTTGCTAGAATGGAAGTTTGCAAGACCTTTTTAACTCTCCGATAAAAGAATATTTAATTGTAAACTCTGGGTCATCCAAGGGAGTAGAGATATTTTATTTTAAAAATTATATGGACAATACTGGAATCTTAATTAAGCCAGTACCACTTTACCAAACCTTTATGCCTATAGCTGCTAACAGGAAGGAAAATCACCTTTAAGCAGGCCACATTCTCTATTTTTTTGCCTACTTTTCTATAAAGGCAGGGAAAGTGACAGAGGAACAAGCAAGGAAGAAAAATGATCCACAAATTGAATTATTGATTTGTGAATTGGCAAGACTCAAACTGTAGATTTAAAGACTGTCTACTACCCAGAGGCTTGCCCAGTCCAGCAACTTGTCACTGAACCTGCATGTGGGTGCCTCTGCCATAATGATGAGTCTTGTGTAACCTAAGGAAGTTTGTTATCAATATTGGGGAGAGTATTAATAAAAGTATTTGTCCACCACCCACTCTTCCTTTAGATCAGCAGTTCTCAACCTGTGGGTCGCGACCCCTCTGGGTGTCAAATGACGTTTTCACAGGGGTTGCCTAAGACCATTGGAAAACATGTGTTTCTGATGGTCTTAGGAACCGAGACACGACTCCTCTATCCATCTCCAGGTGGGTCTGCCCACATGCAGATATGTTCACATACGAGTATTAAAGGGTCCCGGCATTAGGAAGGTTGAGAACCACTGCTTTAGATTGAGTTTTCATGCCACAAAAACCCGTAGGACCTCCTCAAACACACTACTGTCAAGCAAGGTGCTTCCCCCATCTTGTACTTATAAGGTTGATTTTTTTGACCCCAGGAATGACTTGGTTTCTTTGAATCGGTTCTTTTCTCAACTTCTCAAGTTGATTTTGAGATTGATTGAAGAGTTAACAGCTCTTCAAACTGTTTTGGGTGAATTAATTTTTCAACCATTTGGTTAAGACTTACAGGGCTTGCTGAGGAAGGGAGATGGCTGGATCAGGTTACATGGTGAAGACAGGTAGGCATTGCAGAGTCTTCCCCAGCAGTCTGCCAGCACACCTCCGGTCTTAGCCTTTTTCTTTTGGCAGTTCATTGATTTATGCATGTAGATGTCAGCTGTGGAAGCTTAAGTCCAACTTGAATAATTTCTTCAGATGACCAAAGGCAATTTTAAAAAGTTGTAGGGAATTTGAAGAGGCGAAAATTAGTGCTTAGTTTTAGGGACCGTCCAAAGGAAAGGGTTGCAAATGAACGTTCATGTTCTTATTGTTTTTTAAGGAAAGTGAGATAGATAGTAAAGGGATGTATAACAGTTTGCTTTTGGACAGGGCAGCAGATAGATACCTCTTCACATTTAGTTTGGTAGGTCAGATCTTGAGAAATTTTCTTTGCAGTTTGGGGCTGAGTACAGGAGGAGGAGTAAGGAGATAGGGTCAGGACTTATTCCTTTCTCTATTTATTATAATATGGTGGCAGACACCTGTAAATCCCTGCTACGAGGAAGACTGAAACTGGTGGTTCTCTTGAACTCAGCTGTTCTAAGCTTCATTTGGTCTGACCTGATAGGGTATTTACTCTGAATGTGGCACTGACATGGTGAGCCTGTGTGAGTAGGAGGACCACTGCACTGCCTGGGAAGGGGACAAGATGGCTCAGGTCAGAATTGGAGCCGATCAAAGCTCCTGTGCCTTTCACTTATGGAACTGGACCAATGAGTGGCTGCCATATTTCAGGCTGGGCAAGTTAGGGAGGCCTCTCTTTTCAGAAACCAACCAACCAACCTACCAGACAAACCTACAAAACAAAAAAAAACATATCCAAGAATGGGATCACCAGGTAGCTCCTTCACCAGAAATTGGAGTGGTGAAATGAAGGCACTTGGTACTTCCCAAAATGATGTGATATAGGAGATTGCCTGTTACTAGGCCATCTTGGGAAAAAATGTAATTGCAACAGGTCTGGCTTAGGAAAAAGACTTGGAAGCCCAGATCTTTGTTGTTGGTTAGTTGTTTCAGTTGTGTCTGACTGTTCATGACCACATTTGGGGTTTTCTTGGCAAAGATACTGGCATGGTTTACCATTACCTTCTCTAGCTCATTTTTATAGATCAAGAAACTGAGGCAAACAGGGTTAGGTCACTTGCCTAGGGTCACTCAGCTGGTAAGTGTCTGAGGCCAGATTGAGCTCACAAAGATGAGTCTTCCCAGCCCTAGATCTGGTGCTCTGTTCATTGAGCCACTTAGGATCTGGCTGATAGAATCCTTTCATCATTGATTTGTTTTAATAAATACTTACCTTGTCAGAATGACAAGAAAAGGGAGAATCTTTGGTTATAACAAATAAGACAGAAGAAATGTTTGGACTCTTGATTCCCTATAGCTCCACTTGTTAATATTATTAATTTGCTCATGTTTGCAAAGTGCTTTCCTTACAATGATCTGTTAGATAAAAGGAAACTAAGGATATGGGGGGTTAAGTGGCTTGCTTAAGTCACAGGGTCAGGGTCAGATCCCAAATTCAGACCCAGTCGTCAGGCCTAGTTTATTGGGGTTCCTCCAACATCAGGCTCTTTCCAGTTTTCCAGGAAACTTCTAAGAAATCAGATTCAGGTATGTATGTATTGACTGAACATTTTAAGTTTGGTCTCAGTGCCTCATCCTGTAGAGAGTCCCCCTGCTTTATAATTCTAATTGTAAGGGATCAAACTAACATCCTTGTGATACTGTATCCTATAGGGGACCCCTTTTGTAATTCTGATTAAAGGGATTAAACTTAATATCTTTGTGATATTACTTGTTTTATGTTTCTCTGTGGTACATAGAGCTTTCATTGTGTGTAGCCGTGAAGTTTCAGGAGACACATTGACCAGTATTATCTGTAAATTCATTTGGCAGACTTCTGTTGTACTTATGATTTACCTTTATACTGAGGTCTTAATTGATTTATTAAAAACTTATCTCTTATGTGAAGCAGAAAATCTATTTTACTACCAGGAAGAGCAAGCCCCAAATGCTAGTCATTCTCTACTGCACATCTAATGATTATGCAGAGGACCCTATATTTGTTTTTCTGTGTTTGCACAAGTGGATCACAATTCTCTGCACTATGTCATACCTGTGACTTGCAAAGACTAGTGATGCCCTTGAACTCTGCAATTTAAATACATGGTTCACCCATGCTGAAGTATTTTCCTGAGACCAGATAGATGTACAGGACTCTCCACGTGGTGAGTTTTCAGTAAATATTTGTTGACGGTTATACTTTGTATGGTTTCTGTTTTTCAGCCTTTGATGAACTAGTTGAAGCTTACCAAGAACAGGCCAGAGGACTTCTAGATGGTGGAGTTGACATCTTACTGGTGGAAACTATTTTTGATACTGCCAATGCCAAGGTGAGTGTAGGGAGGGAAAAATTGGTGGCAAGAGGGATAAAATAAGACCCCCTAAATTTAGTGAGAAGGCACTCATACCCCTTACTGGGGTAAGTACCACCTTTGTTTTCATCCTTTGTAAAATGTTATCATGAATATGTAATAAACACTAGAAAACAAATTTCCCCCCAAACAATTTCTCTTTAAATTTTAGAGTATAAACATAATAAAACATAGGTTGAACTAGTGGTGGGTGACCCTTCCCATGGAAATGACAGATCTGTCATTTATGTAGCTTTTTTTTGTTAAAGGGGTCAAATATCTTTCAATCCAAGTTCATCTCACTTTTTCTGGAAGAGATGGATACGTACTTGTGGGAAGTCCTTTTTTTCCCTTTTATTTGTAATTAGCTTCTTATCTTTTCATTGACTTAGTTATCATTTTAGTTGCTTTACAATAATTTCTTTTGGTCAAGGAGATAGCTCCTAATAACAAAAGGATTAGAGGATCACAGTGTTTAAGGGAATGGTTTTTATAAAACCCTCAGTCCTTTTGTAATGTGAATAATCATTCCTTGTTTGAGCAGCTTTGAAAGTTGACATTGATATGTTATGTTTTCTTATAGCTCTCATACCTTTTCAGAAAACCAGATAATTACTTAAAATGATTTATTATAAACAATATTGAACTTCATTACCATCAATTAAACTTGCTTTGCAACTTTTTACATTTTAATAAGTGAAATTTATTCCATAAAGTGTCATAACAGCTTTTCATTTGCTCCCTTTCTGTCTCCATCAGCATTCCCTAGTCCATTCATTCTTATTCATTTTTTCCTCTTATGCATTCATGCTTGAAAGGCAGTGTGGAGTAATGGATAGAGAACTAGCCTTGGGTTTTGGAGAGTGGGTTCAAGGTCTGCCTCTGACACATGGTAGCCGTGTGCCCTTGGGCAGGTCAGTAAACTAAGTCTCCCAAGGAGCTCTCTTAAGACTATAAGATACAAATAAGGTGCCAATCTCTATTCATAGGGGAATTTTTTCGTGGGGAGTTTCCTCAGCTGATGAAATCATATATCCAGTAAGAAAACAGTCATAGTTACATCCTTTGTTGAGCATAACCATGAAAGCATTTTTTTTTTTGCTTGAAGTAATTAGAAAGAGCCTTAGATCAGGAGTCAGAAGGCATTTGGGTTCTAGTCCTGGTCACTTAATGATGAACTAATTGTGAAACCTTGGACAAGCGAGCATGAGCTTCTATTTCCTTAGTATATAGTATAGGAGGAATATAATGGTGAATATAGGAGGAAATAATGCTCTCCCTGCCTCCTTCACTGGGGTTTTTATAAGGATCAAATGGTGGGATGTACTTCAAAGCCACGTGTTCTACAAATATGATGACTTACTCCATATTAAAATTTTGCATTGAATTGCATTGTAACATATGCCAGTCATAGTATTTGGTAAATAGTGACCTAGGCTCTGCTTGAGCCCTTCCAGTGAAGGGGAGTTCACTGCTCCATGAGGCAGCTTATGTTCTGTGATGGGTCTCACCAGATGTGGCCAGACAGAGTTCAGAGTATAGCAGCAGTAAGTATTCCCTCTCTTCATGCTTTACGAGATCACAATAATTTTTTGAGTCTTCTTCAATGGAAGCTGTGTGGTACTTTGGAAAGGAATACATGCTCTGGAGTCAGAACATCTGCTTCAACCCCCACCTTTCTTTCTTACTACCTTGGTCCCTCTGGGTAAGTCTCTTAATTCCCTTGGGCCTCAGTTTCTTCATCTGTAAAATGACAGGGTTGGACTAGATTGCCTCTGGGCTGGGACCTTCCAGCTCTAGATCTCTAGTCCTGTCTATGTATTATAAAAAGATGTATAAAAAGCAGAGTCACTAGTGTTTTAGATATGTTTGTGTGTATGTGTGCGAAGTATCTGTGGGTGGGGGAAAAAGAAAAGCTTTTTTTAGATTTTCAAGAGGAAACAATCTTTCTGGGAGTGAAATTTCAGCCAGCATTTATTTTGTTTTTAATATCCAAAGTGGTCACGCTTGAGATGTTCAAAGCACATTTGTAATATTTAAAAGCTATAATTTTCAGTAATTATGTTGGTAGTCAGATTAGTTATGGTTTTCTGTATCTCCCTGAGAACAGAGACTGAGTGATGCTCTACAAATCCTTATGCACCCAGTGCCATGCTGGCTACCTACCAAGGGATGCTTGATAAATATTGGTTCCCTGAATTTTTGGTAGAATATTGTCACTCTTCCACTCTCTACCTCCTTTGCCCTGAAACACAGAGTAAGCATTCTGTTGTGGCATTACAACCCTTGCACTCAGTGTAACTGAACTCTAGCACTCTTGAATTCTCCCTGTACACTTAGGACAGTGCCTGACATATAACACTCACATGAAAATTGTGCGTTGAATTGAACTATATGTAAACTAGCCGCTTTTTAAAGATAGCAGCATGCAGTCCACGGATGAAAGGGGCATGTTTTCTTATGGACAGCAAGTGGGAATGACATCCTGATTTCCCAGATTTATCTCAGTATTACCTTGTTTTAGTAGGAAATGGGTAGACGTGGAACACTGTTCTCCAAATGTTCATTGGTTGGTCCATTTCCCATATGTGGATCATTTCCAAGATGGTTAACTTTTTTTTTTAATTTAATATTTTGTTTTATACTAATTACACATAAAAACAATTTTTAGCATTCATTTTTAAAATTTTGAGTTCTCTATTCTTTCTCTTCCTCCCTACTCCCCCTCATTGAGAAGGCAAGCAACTTGATACAGGTTTATACATGTGTAGTCATGCAAAACATATTTCCGTATTTGTAATGTTGTAAAAGAAAACATAGACAAAAAATCCCAAGAAAAATAAAGTAAAAGAAAAAGGATGCTTTAATCTGTATTCAGACTCAATCAGTTCTTTCTCTGGGGATGGATAGTATTTTTTATCATAAGTCCATCACATTTGTCTTGGATCATTGTATTGCTGAGAACAGCTGAGTCGACTATTCACAGTCGATCAGGATGGTTAACTGAAAGTGTTATGGGTCTGTTACATCCCTGCCCTCAGAGGACTTAAAAGTCTGTTACACGTGGAAGTATAAAAAAAGAAGCTGAAGCTTGTAGAATGAGAGACTACTTTCTTTGCTACGGACTAGATTGACTTGATCTTGAAATGAATCTCAAAAATCTGTTGTTTTCCAATAGGCAGCTTTGTTTGCACTCCAGAAACTCTTTGAAGAGGGTTATGATCCCCGGCCTATCTTTGTAAGTTAAAAAGCTTATTTGTTTTTCAGAAAATGTATTTTGTTCTTCTCTTTGAATTGAGGACAGGCATGGATGGGGATGGAAAGACTTCATCTTATGGGACCTGTATCAAGTCTGGGCCCTCTTCCCCCTAGTCTGACAAATGGTGAATCTTTTGTCCCTAAAGCAGTGAGATACGACGGAACCTTGTGTGGAGGAAGAGGGAAAAGTAGGGTCAAAGTCTTTCTTTTTTGGTATATTTTAAGGCTGTCTTTAGGCAGAGAAGTATTTTCTTTGAATTCCAGGGATCTTATCCTTTTATTGAAACAAATACAGAGAGTATATTCTTGGCATGTTGTATTTGTAATTTTAAATTTGACCCTGTTTTTAAAAATTCAGGTTTCAGGCACTATTGTGGATAAGAGTGGGCGAACTCTCTCTGGACAGACGGGAGAGGCATTTGTCATCAGCGTGACCCATGCAGAACCAGTATGGTGAGAGAACAGTTTTTTCACTCAGTTTTTCTTATTCAGAAGGAAGAAACTGTTATTCATCTTTGTTTTTATTCTTAGCACCTGCCAGGTGTCTTACATGTTTAGCGTATGCCTTAAGTTTTTATTGGTGTCTTGTTTTTTACATCATCATAGTTTCCTCAGTATCCCTCCCCTTGTCTTTCCCATAGATCCATTGCAGATAACAGATAGTTTGCACACTTGATATTTATTGAGTTGAAATGTATGTAGACCAGTTGCTTTTTGAAGATGGTAAATTTAGGCCAGGGAAGAGAAGATTTCTCATTTTTTTTCTCCCAACACTGTCACCTGGTGCAGGCCCTTTCCACCTCACACATGGACTGTTGTAATATCCTGCTGATGGGTCCGCCTGCCTCAGATCTTTTTTCCTGTTCTACCCTGTCCTCCATTCAGCCGCCAAAATGATTTTCCTAAAGCACAGGTCCATCCCTGACCCTCCTCCATTCCCCCTTAATAAACTCCAGTGAATTCCTGCTGGTTCCAGGATCAAATATAAAAATCTTCTTTTTGATGTTCAAAACCCTTCATTTCTTAGCCCCTTCCTGCCTTTCTAGTCTGCTTACATTTTACTCCCTACATGTACTCTTTGGTCCAGTGACACTGGCCTCCTAGCTCTTCTATAAACAATATACCCCCATCTCTCTGCTCCTCTGACTGTCCCTCACGCCTGGAATGTTCTCCCTCTTCTGGCTTCCTTCAAGTTCCAGCTAAAATCCCATCTTCTAGAAGAAGCCTTTTCCAACCAACTCCTCTTAAAATTTTAGTGCTTGAAATTCTCTTAATTGTTTCCTAAATATCTGATATATATATATAGATATCACACACAGAGTTTGTTTTTATATATGTTTGTTATCTCCTCCATTCCCTTGTGAGCTCCTTGATGGCCAAGACTGACTGACCATCTTTTACTTTTCTTTGTATCCTCTGTGATTAGCACATAGCAGGTCCTTAATAAATGTTTATTGATCGACTGACTGACTGGTCAGCAAGAGGGTATCACATCCCTGTTTTCCATATAACTAAGTGGCTCAGTAGATAGAAGGGTGAATTTGGAGCCAGAATGACCTAGGTTCAAATCCTGTCTCAGATACTTACTGATACTCTTTTTTGACTTAGCTTCTACCTTCTGCTAGTTTTCTGGTGAGGATCAGATGAGATTAACATACCTTGTTATGTGAAAGCTGCCCATTATTTTCTCTGTTTTACTTTAGTCATCTCTTGAGTCTATTGCAGCTTTCTTTGTATGTGGGATTCTCTAGCACCTGCTAGGTTGGCTAAGGGGTTTGATTTCTTAGGGGCCCCCGGGAATCTGTGCTGAGCTCTTCTGATTCTGTCTCCCCTCCCCCCCTACACTCCCCAAAGGCATCTCTTGGACAGATTTACTTCAGAACATGGATGTATCTGATTTCTTTGCCATGGATACTTCCACCCAGGGTACAGATCACAACCCATGTGTTCCCTCTCATTCTATGGGACTTTTGACCACATTGTTTCCTAATTCCTCAGCTTTGCAGAACGCTCCCTCACTTAAATCCAATTCACTTGCAAGGCGTGACATCACCTTTCGGATGTCTTGGTCCCCTTTGAGAAGGAAGGACAAACAATAACAAGCAATGAATAAGAAGTTCACCCTCCTCTCCCCCCCAATTCCTTGGGGCTTTCTGGTGGTTCTGTTCTCACATGGTGGTACCCATGGAGCACTGAGCTGTGTGTCAGTTATTCCTAGTTTATATTTCATGTCTGGTTCCCCTTTTCCAGTCACACATCTCTGATGAACTCACTTATGTTGCTTCATTTAGGCAATTTGTTGTCTGGTAACATGTTGCATCCTACTCAAATTACCATGCCTCTCTCCATTAAAAAGAAATTATTTTTATTGATGGATTTATTAATCACTTACTCTGCCCCAGGCAATGGCACAACTAATTGCTGAAGAGGCAATTACAAGACAATCTTTTCCTGTGGAGAGCTTACATTCTAATGGGAGAAGACATCACAAGTCCTAAGAAGCTAGATGGGGGGGTGTGAGGGATAATTTTTAGTGAAGTTTCCCCATTCTGAAAAACCAAATCTAGAATGGCTTCAGTATTCACTAGGCCTAGGGTTAGGTCACCTGACCTTTAAGCAGTCTGGGGCTTAGAGCAATGGAGACCCTCCCCCAGAGCCAACTCAGCAGAAGATATGTCAGATAAGGTTAAGACTGCTTTCATTGAACACCCACATGTTTCAGGGTCCTTTGCCTCAGAGAGATTCCGGCCCTTAGGTTGTGGGTCAGCACCCCCTACCAATAACAGTGAAGGCCAGTTGTGGGGGTTGGGTTTCTGCATTGGAAGATTATATAACCATGGACTATCTTCTACCTGTTGCTTGTCTCCCTGCTGCTATGCAGGTGACGGTGGCAGAGTCCTTTCTCATGAGAAAGAATAAAAACCTTTTCTGACCTTAGCTTCAGACTCTGAACTCTTTCATCTCACACAGGGGGGAAACAAAGCATGCCTTTCCTTGTTATGTCACACTCATTTCTGAATGAATATATCTGCCCCTTCCTCCACTCTCCATCAAGCTGATCTTTGGGAGAAAGATTCAGAAAGAAAGAAAAGAAGCAATTTAGCAAACTGCTCTTTGTCTTACAAGTCAAGAAACCGAGGCTTAGAGAGATTAAGGGAATTGCTTGTTGTCATACAGATAGTAAGGGTCTGAGGTGAGATTCAAACCCCAGTCTATCCTAACTCCAAGTTGGACAATTTATTGGACCGTAGTGCTTTTTTTAATGAAAAAAAAATCACTTGAATTAAGGTTCTAGCTCCTTCCTTGTGCTTTGTTATTTCTTCATCATTATTACTGATGATGAATATTTAGCTTTGAAGGAAAAAACTAAAATGAGAAACCCAGTGTCTGCCCCCAGGGAATTTACAGTCCAGCAGGGAGATAAACTATGCACGTAAATAACTGTAATATAAGCTAAATATGGTGAGTGCTTTGGAGGGTTCCAGAGTGGGATGAGAGGCTGGAGGAGGAAGAAGAGAAAGTATCTGATCCTAGAAGGAAATAAAGGATTTTTTCTTAATAACATACAGAGATGTGGGAAGAATCCATTCTGGGCATGGTGGAGGGTACACAAAAAAGCTCAGAAGCCAGGAGAGGGCAGGGCAGGCTTAGGGACTAGAGAGTATCCCAAATGGAATGAGAAGGTGGAGTATGTGAATGGAAATGAGCAGTCTGAGATAAAGCTTATATTTGCTTGGACAAAACTGAAAGACATCTAAAAGGGAGCCTTTCTTTGTTCCATTAATCAAGTAGCGAAGGACAGCTGGGGAAATATTTTAACTAAACACCAGCATCTAGAGGCTACTTGGAACTGTAGGTTAGAACTCTAATTCATCCCTCGGATTAGCCTGTGGCACTAATTTGCCTCCTGTTCTATTGACTTACCTGTTTGGGTCTTCAATTTAATTGCCCCTTATATATCTTTTATATCACTCACTATTAGAATCATCTTTCCTATTCTGAGATCTGGTCATATTCTCTGCTCAGAATTCTTTAGTGGTTCTCCATTTACCATCCTGATAATGTTAAATTCATAGTCCTCTGATAGTCAGGACCCTCCTCAGTATGGCATTCTCTACCTTTCTGAGTTTATTTCCTGTACACCTTACACTCTTGAACTAACTTTCTTGTCTTATGTTCCTCCACACACTCCTTGTTCTAGCCAAACGACATGGACCATGTTCTCACTCTGCTCTCTTAGCTTAGGCTGTTGCCTTTTTCTGGAATGTCTTTATATGCTGATGAATACCTGTTCAGTCATTAAAGCTCAGCCCAAATGCCAGTCCTTAAGGAATCAATAAGCATTTATGAAGTACCTACTTCATTCACTGGTAATGTGTAGAGAAAAATAAAACAGATCTTGTTCTCAAGGAATTTACATTTTGTTGAGTTTCTCTTGGTACCTTTGCAGAGCTTTCTTTTATAATTCCCTTAACCAGAGATGTCAGACGTGGTACTACTATGTGGCCAAACCAGATAAAAATGAAATTGGGAAATGTTTAACTTAAGTAAAAAATTTTAAAATGTAATAAGACGTATATAATGTTAATGTGATTTTTCTAAGTCAATATAGTCCCACAAAGGTCTTTATGTGTTGTTTGTTGGGCCCTATTTTTATTTGAGTTAACAC
>CM053586.1:251952407-251963469 GCA_028646515.1 Pseudochirops corinnae
GTAGAGCTTGCTTAGTATATATTTGTTTGCATGTTATCTCCCCCATTATTTTACAAGCTCCTTGAGTGCAGGGAATATCTGTTGTCTCCTTTTGTAGCCCTAGTCCTTAGCATAGTGTCTGGCATATAGTATGTACTTAATAAATGTTGACTGACTAATTGAAATTAGTCTAGAGTAATAGTTTGGAGTCAGACTGGAAAAAGCTTTCAATACCAAATGAAGAAGTCTGTATTTTTCCTCAGAGGCAATTAGGGATTCTCTACATGGGTTGATTCTTTTTGTGATTTCACCCATGTAGGAAACCTTTACATCATATGTATTAAACACAAGTCAGTTTATCTGGTTTAATGCACTCCCTTATTTTTAATCTTGTTAGATCAGCACCATCTGGCAACTTATAGAAAGTGGCCTGGTGCACTGAGAGGTTAAGTGATTTCCCCAGAGTCACACAATAAAGGCAGTCCTTTATCCTAGGTCTTTCTCAGCCCTTTATTGACATGATGCCACAGCATGGTATGGTTTAGCTACAAGAAATACACAGGGAATTGAAAAGATTTATCAGCCCTACGAAAGAGGCTTTACCTGAAACCCAAGGCACAAAGGGCCAGGGAACAGCAAAAAAATTTTTAAAAGGATTGACTGAGGTGAGTTGCTACTAGAGAGTAGCCCAATAGGTATCCTCTAATTAAGGCTGTGAAATAAACAAGAAGACTCCTCTCATCCTCCAGGCCCAGTTTCTATTAGCAAGTTAAGGAGTCTGTTTTCAAAAAGAGTTATAGGACTTTAAATTTTAAAAGAGTATGACAGTGGCCACTTTTCCTGGCCAAGGATTCCAGGTGAAGTCAAAAGTTGGAAGAAGTATGTTCTATGACCTCATGTCCAGTGGAACTGGGCCTTCCATTAACTAGAAACAACTAGGGAAGGAAAATAATTAGCATCAGCTATATTAGGTCAGCAGGGAGCAATGTGTAGCAGACACAATGATTCTGATGAGGATTATGTGACTGAAGAGCAATAGAGAGGCCATTACCAAAGGACTTTGGCATCTGTGAAGTTTTAGAGATATGAGTTTTCCCTCCACATGTGTCCTAAGTCATATATGTTCCTTATATATGTTTATATCTGTTCTTGCCTCTAATGGTATATGTTTGTGGGAGAGTGTACCTCAGTTTTATGGGGTAAATTTCTTGTTACCTTTCTTCACTCTTCTATTTTATTAAATACCTTTATTGAGCTAATTATATACTCTGGTTGATTAGCAAAGTGAACAAATTACTAGGAGCTTGTGAGTAATGATTTTGAATGGATGTGAGACCACAGAGTATCTCAAACCCAGGAAAGCCTAATCTGGGGGATTTATGTGGGAGTTAGTGGGTATCCTTAGGTTCTATGCTTGGAGTTGCAGCAGGTACAGGGGAATGGGATGACAAAGGGGTAACAACATGAAGGAATAGAGCTGAGGTGAATAAAGATGAAGATTACGGAGAATGGTAGCAGAAAGAATATGGTTCTTTTATGAAACATGGGAAGAGAGGAGGAGGGAGCTTGATAGCTATGGGATAGCACCTGATGGTCACGTGTTCCCCACAAGTGCACCAGTCCCAGCCAGTATGCTGATTTGATTTTCTGCACCAACATCAAATCTTGGATCTTCCAGCTGGACAGGTGGCTTGGTAGCGAGGAGCTAATATGGGTGACCAGATGTCAGGAGTCTTGCTGTCTGAGTTCAGTCTGGTTATTTGTATTTATAAATAGATTTACCCAGAAGCCTTTGCTGCTCTGGGTGTAGTTATTGGAAATGCCATTTTCAAAAAGGTAATTAAAGGAGAAACATTCCAAAAGAAGATATAAAACTGACAATGAAGTGCTTTGACAGAAGACCTTTATCTGGTTGGGGTTTGGAGCCAAGGAAAAAAAAAAAGATAAAGAGAATTTGATAATACAAACAAAAGTACATTTATATCTGGAAACCCATCCGGGGAATGAATCAGTTCTAGGGTGAGAGGCAAGATAGAAGATATTGAATAACCCAGATCAAAACCCTACCCTACTACTGCTACAGATGATTAAAAAGCTCTGTAGGGGTAGTGCAATAATTGATACAAGGCCAACATAAGAGTCAGCCCAAGACCAGCCTATATAACTTATTAGCTACATGAAAATGGGCAAGTTATTTAACCTCTCAGACGATTACGGAATCCTCTTAATCAGTCTTCTTGTCTCACTGATCTCCCCACTCCAACCCATTTAACCCATCCTCCATGAGGTCAACAAAGGGATTATTGTAAAGCACAGGTCTAAATGTCACCCCCTTTTCTCAGCTTGATAAATTCCTATTGCCTCGATGATTATATACAGACTCCTCCATTTGGTAGTTAAAGCTCTTCACCACCAGACCTCACCCTACCTTTCCAGCTTCAATACATAATACTACCATAAACTCTAACCATAACTCTTAACCAAATTGGTTTTCTTACTATTACTCATATGATACTCCATCTTGACAATCCATCACTGGTCACTGCTTTTACACTGGTTGTCCTCCAACTTCAATTAATAAGCATTTATTGTTTATGCTGTGCTGAGGATTCTGAATCATGGAGCGTGTGGAGGGGAGTAAGGATAAGAAGACTGGTATGGTATAAGGTGCCAGGTTATGAAGAATTCTAAAAGCGAAAGAAAGGATTTTATGTGATAAAAAGGGAGCCACTGGACTTTATTGAATGGGTGTATATGTGACATAGTTAGACCTATCCTTTAGGCAGCTAGGTGGTGCAGAGGATAGAGTGCTGGGCCTGGAGTCAGGAAGATCTGAGTTCAAATCTAGCATCAGACACTTACTTGCAGTGTGACCCTGGGCAAGTCACAAACTTTGTTTGCCTCTGTTTCCTCATCTATAAAATGAGCTGCAGAGGAAAGCGGCGAACTGCTTTAATATCTTTGCCGACAAAACCCAATATGGCCGTGAAGAATTGGACATAACTGAATGACAACAACAAAATTAGGGAGATCACTTTGAGAGTTGACTGGAGGATGGAATGGAATGGGGAAGGAGATGTGAAGCAGAGATCATCCAGCAGTCTATTGTACTAGTCCAGGCTTTAGGTGAAGAGGGCCTGGATCAGATGGGAAGGATGATGGTGCCCTGGATAGTGATAGAGAAACTAGGAAAAAGGAAGTGTTTGGAAGGGAAATATGAGTTCACTTGCCCATGTGAGATGCCCAATAGGCAGTTGGAGATGCTAGATAGGCAGTTAGGAGACAGAGATTAAGGCTAGGTAAGTAGATTTGAGAATCATCTGCTTAGAGATGGTAATTCAACCCATGGAAGTTTAGGAGAATACCAATGGCAATAATAGAGAGGAAGATGAACTGATGAGATCCCCAGGTGAATTAGTATAGAAGGAAAAGAGAAGAGGTTCCAGGAAAGAGCCCTGGGGGATACCCAACATAAGTAGTTGCCACCTGGATTTAAGATCCAGCGAAGGGGATTGTAATGTTTTATCTCTCCACATCTACCTCTTCAAACCTCTGGTTTCCTTTCTTTGGCTCACAACATCTATCCACCTACCTACATACTTGGCTCCAGCCATGTTTCGTGTTCTATCCTGCTCACCTTTTAGTCCAACTTAGCATCTAGATCACAGAAAATAACCTGGGGAGTTTAGGCAATGAGGTACTCAGTGGATAGAATGTTAGACCTGGAGTCAGGGAGATTTTATGCATCCCTAAAGTTTAGCACAGTGCTTGGCATATCTTAAGCATTTAAATGTTTTTTTTTCATTTTTTCATTCACCTCTTCATGAAGATTTTTCTGGTCCTCCCCTTCCCTCCCACCCCCCATCTCCACCCCCAGGCTGCTAATGCCTTTCCTGAAAGGAATCCTTGCATTTGTTTTATGTATACTTAAATATTTGCATATGTTGTCTACCTAGTTAAAATGTAAGTTTCTAGAAGTGAGGAATTCTTTCAGTTTTGTCTTTGTATCTCCAGTGCCTAACATTGTGCCTATTACAGAACAGATTAATAAATCCTTGTGGATATAGTGGAATGGGGCTCTGGGTTTCAGTTCCAGGTACTACTTGTTTAACTGTGGAAAAATGACAATCCTTGAGAACCTGTCTCTTCAGCTGTACAATGGGGGATTTGGAATATGTGACTTTTAAGGTCCCTTCCAACTTTATAATACTTTTAGTACAAATTTTGCTAACTAGGTGCTAGTTAATTTTTGAAACTAATTCCCATTTTGGAAATAGCACCTTCTGCTTTTAGTAATTTTGGCTGCTGGGGAAAGGGAAGAGAAAGAAAAACTGATGTGTAAGAAAAATTGTATTTTTAAATATAGGTTTACATGCTGGTAAATGTTTAATAACTACTTTTCCTTTCCAAAAATGTACTTAAGACACACTTTTAAGTTTATTGCTGTTACTCAGTTGTGTCCTACTCTTTGTGACCTCATTTGGAGTTTGCTTGGCCAAGATACTGGAGTTTATTTTTTTTCTTTCTCCAGGTAATTTTACAGAGGAAGAAACTGGGGCAAACAGAGTTAAGGAACACGCCCAAGGTGTGTAATATTAGCATTTTTCTCTATCACTTTCTTAAATCTAGACAATCAACAAAACTAGCCTTTCCCAACTTTCAAGGTCTAAATACTTAAATTGAAAATTTAAACAACAAACAGGTACCTTAAGACACGACTTTAAGTTATTATGAACATTTTCTCCATCACTTTTAAGTCTAGATGATCAACAGAACGATACTTCGAGCCCTGATTTCCAAGATCTACACAGTTACACCTAACAATCGGCTTTCGGGAGCAGGTTCAAGCCAGCTCTAACACACCCTTACTAGCACGTGACAAACAAAGAGAGGAGGAAAAACCGAGGTCAGATCTCAAGCAGATAAGGGAAGAGCGGCCTGTGTTTTAATGAACTACATTTCCCAGAAATCCGATGGGCGCTCGGCTTACTATTGACTGGCTTACAGTGAGCCAATCTGTGAGACATCACGCAAAAGACCAATCACAGGGGAATAGGGGCGGGCTCTTTCTCTTTCAGAGGTTTGCTTGTCGTTGGAATCCAATAGGATGGGGCTGGAGGGGAAATACCCGAAGCTCCAGGCGACTTCGGGTTCCGCCAGTAAACCACAAAGGTGCACGCCTACTCCGTGCACTTAGCGCTCCCGCCTGGGCCCTCGAGCATCGCGCGGAGCTGCGGGGTAGGGTCCGGAAGCGCTTTCTCCCTCCTGCACGTGGGTGCAGGAGCCGCTCAGGCGGGCGGGTCCCGCCCTCCTTCCTGGCCGCTAGCCCCAGTTCCTCCCGTTATAAGACGTTGGTATCTTGGGCATCCCGGGGCCCGGTAAGACTTGGCCGAGGCAGGCGAGACTTAAGGCGGAGGGGGCGGGGAACTCTGATTCTTTGGCACCACAGAGCTTTTTAAAAGTGGTATTAAGCCCGTTTTTATGCTTCCTCTCTTCTAGACCCGCCCGTGGTTTGCTAGCCCCAGCATCTGCCCCGTCTGGGGACAGTCGTCGCTTCCCGCTCTTCCGCCTTTCTTTGAATCTGCGCCCCCAGGAGCAGCCGAGCGCGCGTCATGCCACCTACTCTAGAAGAGCTGCAGCCCCCCGGTAATTACGAGGGAGCAGGTGCCCGCTTGTGTGTGTTCGCGCACCAGTCTTTCTTGCGTCGTCAAAAGATTGGGAACGTTCCCGGACTGGGCAGAGCGTCCCCTAGAGTCATCCTGGGCGTGGGGCCATTGGTGGTAGCACTTTGACGATAACTATTTTTTTTAGGGGGGGGGTGGTGTTGTCTAGGTCCTACTTTTTCTTAGCCCTGTTTTTCTTTCTCACTTCCCTTCCACGAACTCTGAAACTTAGAAAGGCTGGTGGGAGAAATAGAGCCTGTCCTTAGAGAAAACAGATTTGTTGATATGGGCACCTACTCTGCTGTATTCTAACTCCAGAGGCAGAAGGAAGCTCATTCTGGAAGGGTTACCAGTGAGAGGTACAGGGAGCCCGCCACAGACTCAGCTAGGTTGAGCCTGCCATAGTTGGTTGGAGCTTGGAGTTAGAAAGACCCGAGTTCAATTTGGACCTCAGACAGGACACCGTAGGAACCTAGGCAAGGCACTTACAGTTTTCTTATCTGTTAAATGGGGCTTATAATATTCTGTCTTCCACGGTTATGTAATTCTGTACTAGGCACATAGTAGGTGCTTAATAAATTTTTGAGTTGCATTGTTTTCAGGCTAAAAATGAAATAATATTTGTAAATGCTTTGCAAACCTCAAAAGATTTATTCAGGATGTCCCGAAACTTATTAGTGAATTTTAAAACCGTTTAAAACAGCTATGAGACTTGGAACACCCTATTTTCTGCAACATTAAACTTAAGTCTTTGTTATTCTAATCGGGTTGAGCCAAACATTCTAATTTCCTTAGGGTATAAATTTCTTCCTCACTTCTGTAGTCTCAGTTTGGAGAGATTAGCATTTTGGGTAAGAATATGTGGGTGGGGAATGAGATCTAGGTACTGAAGTTATATAATGAGATTTTAAGTTGTTCAAACTGTGGACGTTATATGTGCTTAGAGATGGGTAATGAGGAAGGTACTGTGAGTTCCTGTTCATGCCTTAAGATACTAAGGAGATCAGGAGAAATGGAATAGTTTACTTTTCAGATGTAGAGATAAGGGAAGAATTTAGGACCAAACAAGATTAAAGCATTCCAAAATATAAAATGGATAATTTTGGTTATATAAAATTAAAAATTTTTGCACAAACAAAATCAATACAATGAAAGTTAGAAGGAAAGTAAAAAACTGGGGAAAAATTTATAGCAAGTATCTCTGATAAAGTTCTCATTTCTCAAATATGTAGAGAACAGAGTCAAATTTATAAGACTACAAGCCATTCCCCAATTGATAAATGGTCGAAGGACATGAACAGGCAGTTTGTAGACAAAGAAATCAAAGCTGTCTATAATCATAAAAAAATGATGTAAGTCACTCTTGGTTAGAGGAATGCAAATTAAAACAACTGAGGTACCACCTCACACCTATCAAATTGACTAATATGGCAAAAAAGGGAAATGATTAATGTTGGAGAGGATGTGGGGAAATTGGGACACTAAATCATTGTTGGAGTTGTGAACTGATTGAGCCATTCTGGAGAGCAATTAGGAACTATGCCTAAAGGGCTATAAAACCATGCAGACTCTTTGATCCAGCAATACCATTACTAGGCCTGCATCGAAGAGATTTTTAAAAAGGTAATGGAACCTATTTTTATAAAAATTTCAGCTTTTTGTGGTGACTAAGAATTGGAAATCAAAGGGATGTCCCTCAGTTGAGGAATGGCTAAACAAGCTTTGGTATATGATTGTAATAGAATATTACTGTGCTGTAAGAAATGACGAGCAGGATGATTTCAGAAATGCTTGGAAAGACTTAAGTGAACTGATAATAAGTGAAATGAACAGAACCAGGAGGACATTGTACATAGTAACAGCAACATTGTACATATGAAGAATTGTGAATGACTTAGCTATCCTAGACAGTTCCAAAGGACTCATGATGAAAAATGCTATCCACCTGTAGAGAAAGAACTGATGTCTGAATATAGACTGATGTGTGTTATTTTTCCCTCCCTCCCTCCCTCCTTTCCTCCTTCCTTTCTTCCTTACTCCTTTCCTTCCTTCCTTCCTGCACAAAATGACTAATGAGAATGTTTTAAGTGATTGCACATGTAATGTCAGATCACGCACCCTCTCAGGGTGGGGAAAGGAAGGGAGAGATAGAATTTGGAACTCAAAACCAAAAAAACCCAACAATAAATATTAAAAGTTGTTTTTACATGTAATTGGGGGAAAAAAAATAAGAAAAAAGTAAAAAAAAGAAGATACCACAGAGAGAAAGTGAATGGGAGAAAATGACAGAAGCTTTTCTGGTTGTTGGGACTGGCAAGATGATCCAGGGTGCCTGACTCAGAATCAGTCAGTTTTTGGTTCGAGCCCAGCCTCAGGCAGTTGCCAACCTTGTGACACACAGGCAATTCACTTTCCCTTCTCTTCTGTAAGGTAGGTATAATAATAGCTGTTTAACTGCTCCCTTCAGAGGCAGCATAGGTGCACAGTAGATAGAGCTCTGGACTTGGAGTTAGGAAGACCTAAGTTCAAATTTGGCCTCATGCTTCCTAGTTGTGTGAGCCTTATTAGCAAGTCACTTAACCTCTGTTTGCCTCAGCCTCCTTATCTGTAAAGTCAGGATAGTAACAGCACCTACCTTTTAGGGTTATTGTAGGGATCTAATGAGATAATACTTGTAAAGTGCTTGGTACTGCCTATCTAGTTGTTGTTCAGTCACGTCTTTGTAACTCCATGGACATAGTACGCCAGGTCCTTCTGGCCTCTGCTATCTCTCAACTTTCTCCAGGTTCATGTTTAGTGTTTCCATAACACTATCTATCTATCTCTTCCTTTGCCTTCCCCTTTTCCTTTAATTTTTTTCCAACATCAGGGTTTTTTCCAACGATTCCTGTCGTCTTGTTATATGGCCAAGTACTTAAGCTTCGGCTTCAGTATTTGACTTTGGAGTATATAGCCCAAATTAATTAAATACTGACTGATTCTATCTCCTTGCTGCCCAAGGGACTCTCAAAAATATTCTCCAGCACCACAATTCAAAAGTGTTGATTCTGCAGTGTTCAGCTTTCCTTATGGTACAACTAACTCCCGAAACCATACATTGCTGCTGGAAAAACCGTAGCTTTGATCATGTGTACCTTTTTTGGCAAGGTGATGTTTCTGCTTTTTAGTACACCGTCCCGATTTGCTCCTTCCAAGGAGCAAGAGTTTTAATTTCATGGCTGCAGTTGCCATCTGCAGTGATCCTTGAGCCCAAGAATATTAACTCTGACACTGCTTCCCTTTCTTTCTCCCTCTATTTGCCAGGGCGTGATGGGGGACAATTTTCCAACATCTTAATTTCTTTGAGGTTAATCTTCAAGTCAGCTTTTATACTCTCTCCTTTTGCTGTCATCAAGAGGCTTCTTAATTTCCTCCACTTTCCGCCATCTGAGGGGTATCATTTGCATATCTGAGATTGCAGCACACAGTAGGCGCTGTATAAATATTTGTTCCCTGCTCCTTTCACTTCCCTCCAGAGGAATATTGTGTGAAAAGTGTTGTTTAAATGTCAGCTACTCTTATTAAATAAAATGTAAACTTCTTGAGAGATTTTTAACAATCCGTGTTTTCCCGGCACAGATAGCCATTAGTGGCTTAATAGATGTTTACTGAATTGAATTAAAAGATGGAATGAAAGAAGTTAATAGAGATTATTTAGTAGTCTGCCTTTCTAGAATTCAGACTCAAGCACTTGGGGTCAGGAAAATCTGAGTTCGAATCTTGCCTCAGACATTTTCCAGCTGTGTGGCATGGCTCATGTAACCCCTTTAACTCCCAATTTCTACATGTCTAAGGGGTTCATTATAGCACCTATCCACAAAGTTGTTGTGAGAATCAAATGAAATAACATGTATGTAAAACACTTTGTAAACCTTAGAGTATTATATAAATACAGTCTTCTTTTAAATAAATGGATTTGGAGACAGGGATTTTGAAACCAATGTACCTGTAATTCATATGTCTTTATTTTTTTTTTTTGCTATGTTGCTATAAAAAGGCCCTGCTTTGCTGAGGCCTAGCCAGGCTTAGAGACCACTACTCTTCCTTCTCCTCTCCTTCCATATTAACCTGCCCTCTCAAGATTTACTGATCTCCTTCCTGGGTTAATTTCCAGTTCCTATCTTCTTTTTAGGTGGTTAATGAACCTTCAGAGGAGACTGAGAAGCATCTGATAGGCCAGAAGAGAAACAGGACAGAAACTCAAGGAGGAGACAAGTATTCACAAGGAAGGGGTGGGTGATCTAGGGTGTCTATAAATAGCTAGCCTTTTTCTAGGGCTTTTAAGGTTTACAGGGCTCTTCACATGTTATCTCTCTTGACCCTTGTAGCAGCCAGTGAGGTAGGGGCTATTATTATCTGCGTTCTGTGGCGTAGGAAATTTGAAGCCTCAGAAGTTTGATTACCCTGCCTAGGGTCACATGCCTATTAAATGATTGAATGAGGATTTAAACTTAGGGCTTCCTGGCTCTAAGTCCAACACTAGCCACTGCACCACCTCTCTGACATCCCCAGGTGAGGAAGGAAGAAGACTGAGAAAGGTCATCAGATTTAGCAATAAAGAGGTTATTGTTAACCTTAGCTCAGTTTTATTCTGGTGAGGGGTTGCAAGGGTTAGAAGTCAGACCATAAGGAGTTGAGAATTCCTTGGGAGGTAGGGAAATGGAGGCATTTTTTTTCAAAGTCTCAGTATCCCAAACTTCTGGCAGTGAGGAGAGTGTCCTTCCACACACTCAATCCTCCTCCTCCCCTATTTTACTTTACCTGTCTAAGGTTGGAGGCAGTGGGTGGCCCCATTGGTAACAACTTAGGGCCTGGAGTCAGGAAGACCTTTGTGGCCTCTAACACTTTTGCTAGCGTGCCCAGTTTCCTCAGCTGTAAAAGGGAACTAACTATACTAGCACCTACCTCCCAAGTTGTTAGGATCAAGTGAGATAATATTTGTAAAGTGCTTAGCACAGTACCAGGCACGGAGTGGTCAATTAATCCTGATTAGATTTGGAAGGGGCCTTAGCAATCCTTTGATTTACTCTTCAGATTCTTACTCTACAGATGAGGAAAGTGAAGCCTCAAGGCTTTAAGTGATGTATTCAAAGTAACGTAGCTATTTAATCCCAGAGCTAGAAATGGAAACCTGGTTTCCAGAGTATTCTACTGCAGGTAAGGTTCAACTTGACCTTCTCAAGGTCTGGGCATTTTTAGTTGACTAGGAAAATTAAAGAGTGTTGTAGGGAAAACAGCGTTTTTTTTTTTTGGTGAAAAATTGCCCATGCGAGAATAGGAAGGCCAAAAGGGAGTCAGATTAAGTACAAACTAGAAAATAGAGGGGCCTTCCAAGAAGGCTGGCAGTGCCCTCCAAAGTCAGCAAGTAATCAGGTGTCCTG
>CM053586.1:251963569-251976857 GCA_028646515.1 Pseudochirops corinnae
TTTTTTTTTTTTGGGTAAGTGTCTGAGACCAGATTTGAACTCACGTCCTCCTGACTTGAGCGCTGGTGCTCTATTCACTGCACCACCTAGCTGTCCCAATTCCTGTGTCTTCTTTCTCAAAAAGTTCCTTAGTTATATTCTCACTCCCTACTGAAGCAGATTGATACAAAGGCTTATGTGCTTTGTGTTCCAGGCTTATTCAGTAAACTCCATGTAGATGATGTGGACAGGACTGATAGAAGACAAAGGCCTGCATTCGGAACCAGAGAACCTGGGTTTGAATTCTGGCTCGGCCACTTAGTAGCTGTGTGATTTGGGGTAACTCACTTAACCCTTCTGGGCCTCAGTTTCATAACAGGTAGCATTTACATACCACCTGCTGTGTTGTGTCAGGCACTGTACTGTTACCTCATTGGATCCTTACAACAGTCTTAGGAGGTAGACGCTGTTATTATCCCCGTTTTATAGATGAGGGAACTGAGGCAGCCAGAGGTTAAGTGCCTTGCTCAGGATTGTACAGCTAGTAAGTGTCTGAGGCTGGATTCGAACTCAGGTCTTCCTGACTCCAGGCTCAATTCTCTATCCTCTGTGTCACCTGGTGAGCTGCTCCTAGAATGAAGGAGTTGAACTAGAGTGCCTCTGAGGGGTCTTTCTAACTCTTAATTCTAGGATTCTCTGAATCACTGTAATAACTTCTCAGACATTGGGCGGGGCGGAAGAAGTGAAGAGAACCATTGTGAAAACATTAACCAGAACTTGTAACTTGTGACATTATAAATAACCTCAGGGCCAAAGGTATGAAGTTTTGCGAAGTTGACTTACATACTTAAAAGTTTCTAGAGGGTTCTGTACATACATAAATATCTTCCTTTTTTTTTTTTACTTAACATTCAATAGTTTTTTTCTCATAAAACCTTCCATGATCTTATTTATTACATCCAGTTTTCTTTAAACCTTTTTAAAAAAAGTGCTTTTTAGATTTACAGCCTGTGCATCCAAAGGAAAGGTTAGAACATCATGCTTGAAAAAGTAACCAAGGTAAAAATTAAGCAGCTGTTGAAGCTCTTTAAAATTGTATGGTACAAGATTCTAAAATCTCTTAAGCACTGGTTGATTTGTAGATCCCATGATACTGATAGAGTACTTTGGGACGACTGACTAACAGAGCTGGGCAGTGGCACATAGGAAAGTTACTCCGACAGTATAATAAAATCTTTGGCTATCCACAGAACCAGGCAAAGGCCAGAATGCAAGTGGTAAACATCCCAGGCCACTGGCAGCTATTACTTAAGAGTCTTCTTAGTGCTAGGGTTTTGGGTTTGGAAATTGAAGTTTCTTCCAAAATACTGGCTCTGTTCAGGTTCCCCTCATTATGACCTACTGCCAATGTGACGATTTGCGTACTACAGATATTCTTATCCCCATTCCACAGATGAGAAAAGTGAGGCCCAGATTAGTTAAGTGACTTGCCCATGACACAGCTAATAAATGTCAGAGGTGGGACTTGAACGTATTTTGCTCACTGTCAAGTCCAGTGCTGTCCATCTTGCTCCAGGCTGTATCGTTTAATATCCCTCTATTTTAATCTTTTGCATTATGGTCAAAATGAGGACACTGCTGCTATCTGCTTTACCTTTGTATCGTCTTCTGCACCAACTGCTGTTCATAACCCTTAAATGATCCTTAAATGTTTATTAAAGAATACAGGGAAATAGGTAGAATTTTGTGATAGAAATATAGCCTGTTAAAACAAAGGCCATCTAGTTTCTACAAAGGGAAATCACACCTAATTAGTCTATTATTGTGTAAGATGATGGTGCAGGCCTTCAGCATCTTATGCCTGGACTATTACAAGAGCCTTCTTGGTTGACTTCACTCCCAGATCTTTCCTCATGCAAGTCCGCTGTCCTCCACTCAACTGTCAATATGATCTTCCTACAATTCGGATCTGGCCATGTAATCCTTTTAATAAACTTCATTGGCTCACTATTATCTCCAGGATCACATGTAATACCTTCTCATCAGCATTTAAAGCCCTTTATAACCTCTTCCCTCCCATCTTTCTGTTCTTTTTATGCCCCTCCATGTATTGTATGATAGTGGCACTGGCCTCCTTGCTGTTCTGGAACAAGCTATTTGTAGTAGCTGTTACCCCCTGCCTGGAATGCTTTCTCTCATCTCCACCTTCTGGTTTCTATGGCTTTAAAATCCCACGTTCTACAGGAAACTCTTTTTTGATTTCTCTTAATTCTAGTGCTTTCCCTCTCTTGATTGTTTCCAGTTTATCTTATTTATATCTTGTCTGTACATTATTTTTTACATGTATCCTGTATTGGATTATGAGCTCCTTAAGAGCAGGGACTGTCTTGCCTTTATATCATGGTGTGTAATAAATTTATTAACAGATTCATTATTAGAGCTCTTTAAGAGGATTATTAATGTTAATAGGGAACCCATGGGTGTAAGTAGTTTTGAATTTAGAGTTTTTGACATTTCCACATGTGTGGTGAATCGATTAAATAACTAGTTTGATTTTGGTTGCTGGGGTAGAGTGTTTTGGCTTAGAGACAGACAATAAAAGATGGGGATAAGCAGGCATATCTCCTTATGGAAAACGTACCCAGTGAAACCCATGGGCAGTAGTGCAGGGATGAGCCTTATTAACTGCCTTTCTAAAAACTTTTTTAAAAAATTGAGCAGTATGGGGGGGGGGGGCGGAGTCAAGATGGTGGTATAGAAGCATGAAAACTCTGTGGGCTCCCCCTATAACCACCTCAAATACCTCTAAAATATGACTCTAAACAAACTTTAGAGCTATAGAACCCACAAAGTGACAGAGAGAAACAAATCTCCTGCTGAAGGCAGCCCAGCAGGTGGACAGGAAGGGTCCATCGCAGCACTCTAGGAGCAGAGCCCAACCTCACTTGAGCCGTGGGTTTTAGCCCCAAGGCAGTTCTGAGCAGCAGTGGCTGGAATGTTCGGGAGAGTGGATCACCAGCAGCTGTGGCTGTTTCCACAATTATCAACCCATAAATGCCAAAGACTAAGTAAAAGGTCAGTGGAATTCTGCTGGATCTGGGGGGGACAGAGTGTGGTCCGGCCCCTGCCACCTGAGTGAGAAGCGACGGAGCTGCGGTGACTGTGTAGCTGCCTCCACATGGCTGCTTCAGAGCTCCTGGCCTATAGATTGTAGGGGGGCCAAGCTACCATTCAGGGGCTAAGCACTCTTGCCTTAACCTGCATGGATCTGGATCACAGTCTTGGGTGGTGGTCCTGAAGTGTGTGACCAGTGAACCAAAGCTGGTGGGAGTGGTAGAGACAGCACCCTCCTAATAGCTCCAGCGGCTGTGAAAACCTCAGAGATTTGGGACAAAGCTCTCCCCTCTGGAAGCAGAGTTCTGCTGTGGCAAAGAGCTCAAAAGTCAAATAATTGAGTGGCAACATGAGCAAGTAAAGGAAGCAAAGCAAGCACAGCCATCGAACTTTAGATTCCTTTTTTGGGGACAAAAAGGAACAAAGCATGGAATAGGAGGAAGACAACATAGTCAGATCTCCCACACCAAAAGCTTTCAAGAAAATATGAACTGGTTATAGGCCATGGAGGAGTTCAAAAAGGATTTTGAAAATCAAGTAAGAGAAGTGGAGGAAAAATTCAGAAGAGAAATGAGAATGATGCAAGAAAACCATGAAGAGAGTCAGTGACCTGACTGAAGAAAATAACACCTTA
Organism: Pseudochirops corinnae; assembly: GCA_028646515.1. Classification (NCBI taxonomy): domain Eukaryota; kingdom Metazoa; phylum Chordata; class Mammalia; order Diprotodontia; family Pseudocheiridae; genus Pseudochirops; species Pseudochirops corinnae. The sequence continues at coordinate 251,967,297 of CM053586.1, forward strand.
AAAAATAGACTACCTCAAATGGCAGAAGAGGCCCAAAAAGCCAATAAGGAGAAGAATGCCTTCAAAAGCAGAATTTGCCAGATGGAAAAAGAATCTCAAAAGCTCACTGAAGAGAATAATTCCTTCAGAATTAGATTGGAGCAAATGGAAGCTAATGACTTCATGGGAAATTCAGACAAATGAAAAAATAGAAGGCAATGTGAAATACCTCATTGAAAAAACCACTGACCTGGAAAATAGATCCAGGAGAGACAATTTAAAAATTATTGGACTACCTGAAAGCCATGATCAAAAAAAGAACCTAGAAATCATCCTTCCAAGAAATTCTCAAGGCAAATTGCCCTGATATTTTAGAACCAGAGGGCAAAATAGAAATTGAAAGAATTCACTGATCACCTCTTGAAAAAGATCCCAAAAAGAAAACTCCTTGGAATATTGTAGCCAGGTTCCAGAGTTCCCAGACCCAGGAGAAAATATTACAAGCAGCCAAGAAGAAACAATTTGAATATTGTGGAAACACCAGGAAAACAGAAGACCTAGAAGCTTCTACATTAAGGGACCAAAGGGCTTGGAATATGATATTCTGGAAGTCAGAGCAGCTAGGAATCTAACAAAAGAATCACCTACCCAGCAAAACTGAGTATAATGTTTCAGGGGAAAACATGGTTATTCAATGAGGTGGAGGACTTTCAAGTGTTCTTGATGAAAAAAACCAGAGCTGAATAGAAAATTTGACATTCAGATATAAGCAGCAAGAGGAGCATGAGAAGGTAAACAGGGAAAATAAATCATAAGGAACTTATCAAAGTTGAACTATTTTACATGCCTACATGGAAAAACAGTAATTTTAACTTATATAACTTTTCTCAGTATGAGGATAGTTGAAGGGAATATAAATGCATATATGTATACATATATATGTCTATGTAGGAGGGTATATGTGCTTATGAATACATGTGTTTGTGAATATATGTATACAGGTATACATAGAGGGCACAGGATCAATTGAATAGGAAGGGATGATATTTAAAAGGTGAAATTGAGAGATGAGAGAGGAATATAATGAGAGGAGATAGGGAAAGACAGAATGGGGTAAATTATCTCATATAGAAGAGCAAGGGATAACTTACAATGGAGGGGAAGAATAGGAAGGCAAAAGGGAATGGGTCAACTTTACTCTCATTGAATTTGCCTTAGAGACCGAATGACATACACTCTAAATTGGTATCTTGCCCAGGGGGAGAGTAGAGGGGCAGGAGATGAGAGGGGAGATGATGGAGGGGAGGGCAGGTTGGTGGGGAAGGTAGTTAGAAGCGCACATTTTTGTAAAGGGGCAGGGACAAAGTAGAGAATAGAAAAAGTGGGAGGCGGAATAGGATGGAAGGAAATATAGTCTTACAATATATCCACTGTGGAAATGTTTTGTGTAACTACACATGTATAACCTATGTTGAATTGCTTATCTTCCTAGTACAGGTGGATGATGAGGGAGGAAGGGAAAGAATCTGGATTTTAAAGTTTTGAAATCAGGTGTTTAAAAAATTATTATTATTTACATGCAACTATGAAGTAAGACATACAGGCACTGGGATATGGAGATCCATCTTGCCCTACCAGAAGTCAGAGGGGGAATGGGGGAGGATATAGGAGAGAGCATATTGGGGGAAGGTGTATTCATTGAGATCGCAGTTTTGGGGTGATACGTAGGGGAAAGACACAGAGAAAATTTGTAACTCAGAATCGTGTAAATAAATGATGTAAACTAAAAATAAACATAAAAGATAATTAAAAAAAATAAAATAAATAAGCAGTATGGAAGAGTGACTGTCTGAGGAGATCTTCCCAAGTTTTAAGATAGTAGTAAACTTTTCTGGGTATTAAAATGCATAGCCAGTGGGGAAAACTGCAATAATGTCTTGTGAGGGAATTGTATTATCCTTTTGAATATAAACTCATGGGCAAGAAATGATGGTAATGATACCATAATGAAGTGGAAAGAGACCTGGATTTGGATTTGGAGAACCTGTGTTCAGATTTAGGTTTTACTCCTTATATTGCCCTTACGACTTCGGACAAGTCACCTCCACTCTCTGGGTCTCAGTTTCCCTATATGTTAAAAAAATGGATTGGATTGTTAGCCTAGGTCTCCTTCCCATTGTGTATAGTCAGTGAAAATCAGTCTATACATTGGACATGTGTGCAAGTAAGTATTGCCAATTCTCTACCCTCTAATCTAACAACTGTCTGCCTAAGGGATGGAATTATGCTTTGTTACCAGTTTTTTGGAGTCTTAATTTGTTATTTTTTGCATCATTATCTTAAGTTCTGTTTCCTAACTCTAATAGTTAATTTAAATATATTCTAAAATAGTTCTAGAGCAATAATTATGTAAATAAATAAAATTCATATTTCAACAAACATAATATAAGTTCTTACTGTGAGTAACATAATGTACTAGATAAAGAAGAGTGAAAAATAGTTTCTGCCCTCAAAGAGCTTATTCTGTTGGGATAAAATATACGTTTGCATAAAATATATAATTATCTTTTTGTTTTTGAGTTGTTTCAGCCCTCTTCGACTCTTTATTGACCCCATTTGGGATTTTCTTGGCAAAGATACTGGGGTGACTTGCCATTTCCTTTTCCAGCTCATTTTACAGATGAGGAAACTGAGGCAAACAGTTAAGTGACTTGCTCAGGTTCATATAACTAGTGTCCGAGGCCAGGTCTTTCTCACTCAAGGCTCAGCCCTCTAACCACTGCATCACCTGTGCTGACCCATATAATGGTCATTAAACACAAAGTAACTTCTGGAAGGAGAGAGCTCAAAAATGTGGGAATTAAAAAAAGGTTCACATAGAAGCTAGTATGGGATTTGAGCTTTTAAATAGGTTAAATATATTTTTAACATTTTTAAAAATTAACAAGCATTTATTTTTAATCCCTGTCCTATTAGAAAAAAAGAAAACATTTGTAACAAATATGCACAATCAAAACAAATTCCCCAGTTGTCTGTATCCAGACCTATGTGTCATCAATACTCTGCCTTGATCTCCTTTTTGTCAGCATGCTTCATTAGTCCTTACTGGGTACAGGCCCAAGCTGAGACCTTTAGTCCTTATCCCAAAGAATTTGAGTCCCATTTATCCATAGACCCTGGAAAACCCCACGTTGAACTCTCCTTGATCTGACTTTTCATGCCCAAATCTGTTAGTTTTAACCTAACCTAGTCCTCCATTATCTGTTATCTCCAGATTATTTCCAGATTGTCTCCAGCTACTTTCCACCCTTGATCCATCAGAATCCCATTTTCTTGGTTCCTGGTGTCTGACCTCTAGTTAGCTCAGCTACTGGCCACTCCCATCACAACCATCCCTAAATCCTTTCTCTAGTTACCCCAGACTACTTGACCTAGATCCCTCCCTCAGTCTTCTGCATATAAGATCTGTCTTGCTTCCATGAAGGTCCTCAGATTCTATTTGACCTGCTTGTCAATACAAGTATCACAAAGACTCAGATTCCTTTAAGAGTCTAGCCTGTGGTCCTGAGCACCCTGAAACCTCAACATTTATTTTTGGTTCCCTGACTGGGAAAAATTACTAATCTCAAGTTCTTTAACCAAGACTGGAAGTTATATAAGCCTATCCTCTATCCCTTTCTTGCCTTCTAAGCACCTTGGAGGTACTTTTCGGGCCTGACCTCTCAGGTCTCATTATGTCAGACAGCTAGGAGACTGTCTCACACTCAGCTTGACACTCTCAGGTTCTTGGTCCAGTGATTATTTTCAAGGCCATGGGCTGCCTTAGGCACACCTTCTGAAGCGTGGAGGACAAGGACGGATGCCCTATATGGCATCTATATGCCCAATTCTTTCGGTTCTTTTGGTGCTAGGGAATTGGGAGGCACTTCTAGCCCCCATGCCTATAATGGGTCAGTTCTTTTGAGTTCCCCAAAATTTGCCTTTGGGTTGTCTTACAAAATTAGAACAAATTTAGTTTCTTTAAAGAACTTTTTAAAAAGAAAAAGCTAGTGCTCTTTTGCAACACTGTTTGACCTCAGTATCACCTAGAGGACCACAAAGCATGGCCCATTTTTGGGAGTTTACAACACAATACTCTCTTGCAGTTAGAGTTATTCTGTCACTGAGAAGGAAAATGGCCTTTGTTGAGCTCTCTTGGAAATCTGTTCTCAGAAAAGACTGTCAGATGCTGGTCGCTAGAGCTTCCCCCACAAAGGTGAACTGGGCATCACCTGGACATTTTGGATTACCCCGTATGGCCCCTAGGGCTTGGCTTCTTCCCTTCTCTGCCTCAGCAGCTCCTGTCCCCACCCATGCAGCTCCTCTCTCTACCCCAATCTCTCGCAACCCCCTGCTTCCAATTAGCCCAAACCCGTTGGCCACCCCTTTTTTTCCTTGGTTTTTCTTCCCTTTTCCTCTAGCGTACCCCTGCCTCATTCACCTTCCATTTCCTACCCTACATCTCCTCCCCTGGCCCCATCTACCTCACTGATCCCTGCTCTGGTCCCAGCCATGGGTCTCTCCAAGGCCCCTCCCCCTGAGATAACACCTACTCAGTTTTAAGCCTTGGGTCCCACCCCCATGGCAGTCTCTGGGCTCTCTTCCCCTTTGACCCCTTTTGCCTCCTCAGGTGCTAGATGAACTTTCCCCTTGCCAACTAATCAGAGGAGTTTCTTTTTTTTTCCTAGAGGCTACAGTAGGGAGCTACAGGAGTTAACTTGAGTATTGGAATTACATGACCAGATCTGTACATAGGGAAAATTACTTCTGGTAGCAGTGTGTTGGATGACTTGGAGCAGGGAGCAATTTGAGGCAGGATGACCCATTAGGAGCTAATTGCCATAATCTAGGTAGGAGACTGTGAGGGCTTGAAATAAAGTGATGCTGTATGAGTAGAGAGAAGGAGTCACATATGAAAGATGTTGTAAAGGTAGACTGTTAGGATTGGGCAGTACTGGATATGTGGGGGTGAGGGAGAGGGAGGAGTCTGGGGTAGTACTGAGATTTCAAATTTAAGTCCCTACGAGGATTTTAGTACTTTTAGCATAGATAGGGAAATCTGGAAGATGGGGGAGGTTTTAGGGGAAAAGAGAAAAAGATCAGTTTTGAATATGTTGAATTTAAAAAGTCAATCAGTAAGCATTTATTAAGTGTATGTACTATGTATCTATGTATTAGATGCTAGGGGGATGAAAAGTAAAAAAAAAAGTTTCTTAAGGAACTCATAGTCTAATGGGGAAGACAAGATGCAAACATCTATGTCTACACACACATGCCATGTGTGCACATGGGTACAGGATAAATTGTTGATAATCTCAGGAAAGACACTAGTGCAGGGTGGGGAACCTGTGACGTCAGCTGCATGTGGACTTCTAGATCCTTAAGTGCAGCCTTTTGACTGAATCCAAATTTCAGTTCTATAAAATTTGAATTCAGTCAAAAGGCTGCATTTAAGGATCTAGGAGACCACATGTGCCTTTGAGACTACAGGCTCCCCTGTGTTAAGGGGAACTAGAAAAGCCTTCTTGCAGAAGGAGGGCTTAGGTAGAGATTTGAAAGAAGTCAAAGGAACCAAGAGTTGGAGATGAGGAGAGAGAAAGTTCAAGGCATCGAGATAGTTGGCAGGTGAAATGTTATGTAAGAAGATTGACCAGTTAATAAGGTGCCAGGTTATGAAAGGTTTTAAAGGCCAACAAGATTTTTTATATTTCATCCTGGAAATAATAGGAAACCAATGGAATTTACTGAATAGGGGGGGTGACGTGGGCATATCTAGGCTTTAGTAAGCTCAATTTGACAGCTGAATGGAGGGGGCACTAGAGGCAGGGATACCATCCAGCAGGCTATTGCAGTAGTCCAGGTATTAGGTGGTAAGGGCGTGTACCATGGTGGTGACTGCAGTGTTAGAGGAGGAAGAGCTGCATATACAAGAGATACAGGGAAAGGTAGAATCAATAGAAATTAATATCTAATTGGATATGAAGGAATAAAAGTGAGGAGGAAGTTCAGATCAACATTTAGGTTTCCTGCCTGGGTGACTGAGAGTATGGTGGTATAATGGAGAGGATGAGGTGGTGTTACATTGCCAGACCTGCACTCAGGGTGATCATCTTGAGAGCTAAGTAGAGGATGGTCTGGTGTGTGGAGAGACTTAAGACAGGGAGACCAACCAGTAGGCTACTGAAATAGACCAGAGGTGAGGTGATAAGGGTACGTGCCTGGGTGGTGTCAGGAGAAGGAAGTGTATGTGAGATATGTTAGGAATATAGAAATAGCAGGGCTTCATGACAGGTGGGATATGGAGAGTTGAAAGAGAATGAGGAATTGAGGACACATCAAGGTTTTGAGTGTGGATGACTGAGAGTATGGTGGCACTTTTGACAGTGATAAAGAAGTTAGAAAGAGGAGAAGCCTTGGGGAGAAAGGTGATGAGTTCAGTTTTAGACCTGTTGAACTGAAGATGTTTATGGGACATTCAGTTTGAGATGGGTAGTGTGGAAGTTTGAAAATGGAAGTCAAGAGAAAGGTTAGGATTGAACACATAGTTCTGAGAATCATCTCCTTAGAAAAGATAATTAAATCCATGAAATCTGATGAGATTACGAAGCAAAATGGTATAGAAGAAGGGAAAGGGACCCATGACAGTCTTGGGGGACATCCACTGGTTATGAACAGACCTATATTAAGATCCAACAAAGGAGATTGAGAAGGGGGTCTGAAAGGTAGGAGGAAAACCAGGAGAGAGCAGTGTCATGATATAGTGTGCAGAAGAGAGTACCAAGGAGAAGAGAGTACTCAGAAGTGTGAAAGGCTGCAGAGAGGATTGAGAGAACTCCATTACATTTGGCAATTGAAAGATCATTGGCAACTTTGGACAGCAGTTTCAGTGGATTGATGAGTTTGGAAGCCAAGACAGTGGTTAAGAAGAGAGTGAAAGGAAAAGAAGAGATGGCAGTGATTGAAGCATGCCTTCTCAAGGGGTCGACCCAGGAAAGAGGAGATAGGGAACGATAGGTAGGAACCAGCATGGGATTGGCACTCAGAGAAGGGACTAGGGCTGGCGGTAAAGATCTGGGAATCAGTCCGTATAGAGGTGATGATTGAATTCATGAGAAGTGATGAAGGTCACCAACTGAGAGGAAATGGAGATAAAAATGGAGAGGGCCCAGGAGGGAGCCTTGAGGGATTCCGACAATTAATGGGAATGTCATGGGTGAAGCGCTGGGAATGATATCTCTTTGGTAGCTGTTTATTGCTATTGTTCGTGCTGTCTGTGTGTACTCTATCTTGGACTGTGAAACTGTCTTGTCAAGGAGTATTAATTTGTATTGATGGCTAAATCTTGAGTATTTGGAGACTGACAGTATAAAGACTTGGGGATCCAGAACCTTCTGTCTGCCTTTTTGTCATTCCTTTCCATTGACAACTGTACTGTCTGGCCTTTTCGGCGCTTTGGGATCTGTTGTGCAAATAGAAAAAACAACTACTTTTTTAGCTAAAAATGTATGGGGATGTAATTTATCATTATTATTACTGTTAATGAAATGACTACTTTGTATTAATGGTATATTGCAATTACTTTTATTAATCCTGCCTTCTATTTTATTTGGGATTTAATTGCACAATATAAGTGGGGAACAGAGGGTAGTTCTAAGCCTGATATACTGTCCATTGGTAATTCTTGGAAGCTAAAGTGACTTTGAAGCTTCCTATTTGCTATTTGGCCTTGAAAACTCTGCCTATTTGACTTTGTTCTGAAATGGAAACAATAATAGCTTCCAGGAGCATCATTATGTAAGAGCCTAGATAATGATTATTGTAGTATTAAAAATGTTTTATTGTGGTTAGACATTGTTATAATTTTACTGAAGCATTTTTATAAAGTATATCATTGTTCATCTTTTTTGACACAGTATAGCTATGGCTTATAGCATCTATGAACTTAATTTTTTGATGGTTTTCTTCTATAAACTAACTTCCTTCCCAACTTTTTGGGGAGAGTATGCCTTTATTTTTGAAAATGAATTGTTTGATTTTAATTATTCATCTTTTTTTTTTTAAAGCAGAAAAAAAAATCCTGAAGAATGATATTAAAGCCATTTTGCAGGAGAAGATCATGGTGTTGGATGGTGGTATGGGGACCATGATCCAACAGTATACTTTGAGTGAAGAGGATTTCAGAGGACAAGAATTGAAAAACCATGCCAAGCCTTTGAAAGGCAACAACGATCTCTTAAGTATAACTCGACCTGATATCATTTGCAAGATCCATAAGGTATTGTACAGTACAATTCAGCAAATGTCTTTTAAATACTTATTCTCTTCAGAGTATTGTAATAGGCATTGGGGAAAAAATGGAGATAAGATATGGTCTCTGCATTTTGGGAACTTATGGTGAAATAGGCCATTAAGATTCTTTCATGGGTAGCCAACATGTACATTATTATACATGTGCATTAGGCAGTTACAAAAGTTATATATGAAGTGTATTACTAACTAGGAGATCAGGGATGACTTTCTGTAGGAGGAGTCATTTGAATAGGGTTTTTAGGGGTATTTAGGAATTAACAGAGAAAAAGGAGAGGACATTCTAAGCAGAGGGAATAGTCTGAACAAAGACATGGAGGTCTTTGTGTATGCATTATGTGTTCAGAGGGGCAGGGAATTGTCCACATTGGCTGGAGTGTAGAGTGGATGGAAGAGAGTGATTAAAAATATCAAGTTGCATAAGGTGGGGGTGCTGGAGGCTCTTTAGTCCCGAGTAGATGAATTTGATGAATTTGAACTTTACTTGGGAAGCTGTAGGGAGCCATTAAAAGTTTTTGAGCAGAGGACTAGCTAACTGATTAGGTCTGTGCACAAGAAAGATTATCCTGGTAGTAGTATGAAGGATAGAGGGCAGAAGTGAGAAAAACTAACAGGAAGTAATAAATAAAGGCCTACCCCTCAGTGGTTGTCATGGGAAGAAAATCAAGGGGATAGATTTGGTAGATTTTGTAGAGATGGGATTGATGAGTCATGGTCACTGTAGCTGCAGGGTGCTTTGTGTTCTTCTGTCATTGAGTATCTTCTCTTACTCAGAGCCGTATATCCTAAACCATGAAAGCGATATGAGAAGGCAGGATCCCTGCCTACATGGAACCCCCAGAGAATAAAAGCCAGTTCCTAGAAATCATATAAAATTTATCTCAAGAGGTTGCTTCTAGGCCTTGTACATTTTTGATTTCATTATTACTTTTTATTTTTTTAAATTTTATTTTAGTTTGCATCATTCATTTCCATAAGATTTTGAGTTACATATTTTCTCCCCTTCTTTCCCCTACCCACCACCCCAAAACAACCATCCCAGTGTGTTCCCCCTCCCCCAGTCTATTCTCTCCTATGTCACTTTTCAGTAGGGCAGGATGGATCTCCCAACCACAGTGCCTGTGTATCTCAAGTTCCAGTTGGATGTAGTCAATAATAATAATAATAATAATAATAATAATAATAATTGCATATATATAGATAGATAGATAGATAGATAGATACATATTTATAACA
>CM053586.1:251977357-252039790 GCA_028646515.1 Pseudochirops corinnae
GGGGTCACCAGGCTGTCGGTCAGGTTGGTCTTATTGGCCACGAGGATGAAGGGAACACGGTCGGTGTCCTTGACTCTGTGCAGCTGGTCACGGAAGATGTGCACATCCACGAAGGACGACGTCATCTACCGCATAGACGCAGAGGAAGCCCTCCCCCCAACGCATGAACTTCTGGCGCTGGATCTGGTGCTCCTCGTTGCCCGTGGTGTCCAGGATGTCCAGCTGGCAGGCCTCACCGTCCACCAGCATCCGGGTTCGGTAGGAGTCTTCGATGGTGGGGTCGCAGTCGAGAACAAAGCATTCCTTCACTAGCTGGATGGTCAGCGTGCTCTTGCCCACGCCAGAGCTGCCCATCACCACCAATCTGTACAGCATCTCGCCTCTGCCCCGGCTGGTTCCCCTTCCCAAGTTGGACATGGAGCTGAGCAAGAAGGCTCACGGGAGGCTGGAGGCCGTCAGGGAGGTGGAAGACGCGAGGGAGAGAGAGCAGAGCCTTGGGAGTGGAGGGGCAGCTGCCCCCAGACTCCCAAGATCCCAAATTTCCCTATTTCTATAGAAGATACCACTATTCTTACCATCTCCTAAGTTCATAGCCTGAACTTTCTCCTTGACTCCTCGACTTTCTCTCACCTCCCCCCCATATCCAGTTAGCTGCCAGATCTTATAATTTCTGTTTCCACATCTCTTATATCCAACCCCTTTTCTCTGCTCAGAGCCGCCATATTAGTTTCCTTATCACCCCTCCCTTAGACTACTACAATGGCCTTGTCTTTATCCACTCTAGTCCATCCTCCAGAGTGGCTAAAGTGATTTTCTTTATGGATAGAGCTGACCATGTCACTCCTTATTGCCGCTAGGATTACAGATATACATTCCATGGGTTAGTGCTTAAAGCTTTTCACAACCTGACCCTAACCCATCTTTCTAGCCTTTTTGTACACTACACCCCCTTAACTTGATTTAGTTAAATTAGCTTTTTGTTTCTCATCCACAACAGTCTTTTTCTTTCCCTACCTCCTGTTTCTGTGTGTTTGTACTGGTGGTCCCCTATCCTAGGATGTACTTTCTTTTCACCTCTGTCCCAAAGAATCCCTCTTCCTTCAAGGCAGAGATCACCTATTATCTTTCCTGATCCTCCCAATTTCTAGTGCCCTCCTACCCTAACTTTTAACTATTCTCTGTATATCTATTTTGTATATACTTATTTATGTACTTCTCTCCCCTACCTCTTTAGAATATAAGCCCTATGAGAGTAGGCATTGTTTCATTCTCATTTGTATATTGTAGATTGCTTGTTGATTAATCATATGCTCATATTCAAATTCATATAATAACCTGAAGAACCACATTTACATATTATAGAAGCAATATACCAGGGTCTCAAATTTTTAGATAATTGAAATTAAATAATAAACAAGACTGAGCTAAAATGTACTAGGACTCTGCATTTTAAAAGTTATTCATCGTTGATTAGGAAAAAGAAAGGCCTTGTGCATGGGTCAGTCAACAGGCTTTCATTAAGTGCTTACTGTGTGCCAGGCATTGTTCAAAGTAGTGGAGAAAGAAAGGCAAAAACAGTCCATTTCCTCAAGGAGCTCACAGTCTAATGCGAGAGCCATCAAGTATAGGTGGTTGTTCTTTTCAAAGAGGACCGATGACAACAAAGAGTGATGTCTTGATTTATAAGTGACTTGGAAATAAGGGAGGCAGTTGCACAACATCCTCAGTCTCACTCTCTCTTCCAGACTCATCAAAGTCCAGTGGTGAGACAAAAGTCAAGACAACTGGCAATGGCCCAAAATGTAGTGGAGTTTAACCATGGAATCTTTGATGTCTGACTAAGCTCTAAGCACTTTACAGCATCTGCTTCAGCTGCCTTCATGGCCACTGGAATAAACTCTTCTCATCCACACATTCTGCTGGGGGAAGTCCTCACACACTTGGAGTAGACATCCCCCTAACTCATTGACAGGTTTGAGGCCTATAAGTCACCCTCAGCCTGGTTTAGACTGCCTGCTCAGATGGTTTACCTGAGTGTGACCTCTGTGTATGCTATAGCTTCTTGGAGCCACATGTGAGAGTTGGGTGACAGGTAGACACCAAATGTGGGTAAGCAGCCTGAAAAGGACTCAGCAAGCTGTCACACCAGATGCATCAGTCTTCCCTGAGCACCCCATACATCCCATATAGCTATGTATATTCTAGAGTAAGATGGAAGGGGAAGGCACAGAGGGCCAGGAAAGGAGACATTCTCAGACATCAGAAGAAACTTACTCTCCTTTGAATGGACAAAATTAAGTCTGTTCTCACAAAATTACTATCATTTCAATCTTTGTGATTTGCAATGTCTTTATTTCATTCTCCAAGTCCTTGAAACTGTATGATACTGTCATGACCAAATACCATAAATTGTAACTTTTTAACTTTCCCTTTTTTATTAGATAAACCCTTTGTTCTTGATTTGTCACATTAATGCAAACACTGTAGTATGAGGCAATAGTAGAACTTTCTGGAAAGATTTCTACAAGCATATAAAAAGATCCAGACTTCTTAAGTCAAACTAGAATACTTAGTTGAGGGCAACTTTATTGGGCAACTATTCCTTCCAACAGGTATCTGATATAATTAATAATTATATTTTTTTCTAATAGGTCTTGCCACTAACCACAAATGCTAAGTGCCTCAGTCTGTTTGTTAAGAAAATATGGTGGCTTAGTGGATGGAGTGCTGAACTTGAGTTCAAATCTGACCTCAGATACTTATGAGCGGGTATGACCCTGGCCAAGTTACTCAACCTCTGTCTGCCTCAGTTTCTTCATCTGTGAAATGAAGACAACAATAGCATTTATCTCCCAAGGTAGTTATGAAGATAAAACAAGATACTCATAAAGCACCTTGCAAATCTTAAAGTGCTATATAAAACACTAGACATATCCATCCTTTACTAATGAATGGGAACCCCAGAGCAGTCACACAAATTATTTTCCCCTCTTCTCCAGACTTCCCTTTCCTCATTTGCACCCATGTTGTACTAGATGATTTCAGAATTGGAAGAGTCCCAGAAGACTAGGCTGACCCAAGAGATAAGAAGCCCCTCTATAACAACTCTGACAAGGTAGCAGTCATTCATCTTCCCCTTAAAACAGTGGTTCTCAACCTGTGGGTCGTGACCCCTTTGGGGTCAAACAACCCTTTCACAGGGGTCACAAGGGTCGCCTAAGACCTTTGGAAAACACATATTTCTGATGGTCTTAGGAACCCCCTCTATGTCTCTAGGCAGGTCCGCCCACATGCAGATACGCCCATATACAAGTATTAAAGGGTCATGGGATTAGGAAGGTTGAGAACCACTGCCTTAAAAACATCTAGGGATAAGGAATTTACTCTATGTTTCTGTCAAGCTTGACATTATAGGCCTATAAAACATCTGAACAGTCAAAGTACACAAAGTCCAATTATACCAAGATAGAAGGTAGTTGCTACCAAACATTTCTGCGATGAGCAGAATAGGGGTTTCTCCTTGCCACTTATTCCCTGCTGTCCTGTTACTCATCCATTATCAGACTCTTCCAATTTAATTCCAGTGATGACTGTTCTTTTGCAACTTCCAGTCAAGAGTTACTGTCCTGTTACCCCCTAGGTTACTTAACTTGTATTAGTCACATCTTCAGGCCTATGTGAGCCATATTAAAACAATTTTTTATTATTTTTAAAAATCAAAACAGGAATTATTTTTCCATTATAAAAACAATTTTAATATATGATCCAGGTTCAGAAATAAGGAACTTTAAAATGTGCTTATCAAATGTTTTATGTGAATATTTGATCATTTACTTTTTTTCATTCTTCAGCAAATGCCACTGATCCATCTTCTTGTTTGAATGTTATGATGAAATATATATATATATGTATATATACACACACACACACACACGTATTTATATATATATTTTCTATAAGTTGGTTTGACTATATGGATCATAAGCATCACAATTTCCTCGGAGGCCAGAAGAGAGGTTCTTTTTGATTTTTCTGAATGTTTGTAACTGGAAGAGCAGCAACAGTCTCAGATTTGAGGGTGAGCACTTAACCAACTGACACTGAATTTAATGTATACTAAGTCACCTAATTTTTTTTTGAAATTGTGAAAATGTAGCATATTTAATCTCCTGTAAGCAAAGGCTACAAAGGGCTTCTTAACCTTAACCTTTTCATATCCATGACACAGCTCCATTCACTTAAGCATTCATCAAACAATTTTGGAAAGTACCATGACCAAGAGAGTAAAAGTTCTACAATCAGAAAAATGAAAAGAGATCGTGTATATTAAGTGCTTTGTTCAGGACACATCATCTGTGAAAGGGTTTCTCTCTTTTAACTCCCTAACACTCAATGACGCAATTTAAAATAAAATTACAAAACTCTCATGAAATTAGAGGAAGTCAAATGTCCTATATAAATTGGGTGGTTTTTCCCCCATTAAAAAAAGATGACTAATGTAGCTTGTGTTTAAGATTCAAGAAGTTATGGATGGAAAAACATGGCACACTGTCTAACAAAAAATTCATTTTTAATTGGTGGTTGAACTTTTCTTAAAAAAAATACCTAGACAGGGGCAGGTAGTTGGCACAGTGGATAGAGCACTGGCCCTGGAGTCAGGAGGACCTGAATTCAAATCCAGCCTCAGACACTTAACACTTAGCCATGTGACCTTGGGCAAGTCACCTAACCCCAATTGCCCTCCAAAAAAATAAAAGCAAAAAAAAAAAAATACCTAGACTGACCATTGTGGGCATGTACTGTGTTCCTGGTAACAACGAGGTAGTGTTCATTTTAATTTGCTGTTTGCGGCTGTTTTTGTTTGTTTTCACTTCATTTCTTGATTAAAGACTCAGATGTAAAAAAAAAAGTTATTGCTTTATTTTTCTACAAGCTGTCAACAAGATGGAAAAACAAGTGGGGGGTGGGGAGTCACAGCATACGGTAGCTTAAGGAGTAATAGCTTAATGAACATTCAGCAGAAACCAAGACAACTGTTCAGTGAACATATACCATGCCATCTATAGAATGCAGCTCTAGATATAACCATATACTGGGATTGTTCATATGGGTTTTGGCATTACATTGGGCAAAGGTCAGATCTATGCTACTGTGAATGTAACTGTGTAATTTAGATATGCTACAGGGAACAAGTTAATCCTACAGACATAAATGTAGGTTCTCCCAGAATAAAGAAACCTGCCTTAACCAGCTGAAGGAATTCATCTTTTCTTATACACTTTCATTCATGTGAAGTTGCCTGTCCTCTTCTAAGGAGCTATAAAACTAAGGGCACGAAGGAAAGCAAATCCTTGTAGAACCCCAAGTTTGCCATTTTCTGACTAGTTTCTCATTAGGAATTAATATATAGAAAACTGTCAGTTCAAAAATACAGACTCTATGTACAGTTTCCAGTCTTGATTATCTGTGCTAATAGAATCTGAGGAAAAAACATGACTCACTGAAATCCACGGATAATTATAAAAGCTTTGTTATAAACTAACTACATCACCTTTCTCCCTATCAGATGACCTCATTTCAGTGTTCGCCTACATCTTGTGTTTCATGTGAAGCAAGGGCTTACAGTGATCCCTGGGTTGGATGATCAGCCCCTACATCATTGAGAGTGGGCTGAAATCTCTTCCTTCATCTCTCTCTCTCTCCCTTCTCCACTTCCTTTACCCTTTTAAAAAGCTAAAGGATTTTCTGGTTTGGGTTTTTTTTTTTTGGCTTGTTTGTTTCTATTCCCTGAAAATTCCATTTCACACGTGTTAAAATTCAACTGCAAAAGCCACAAAACCATGAAAATATCAAGCTACAGCTAATCTTTGGATAAGCAAGAAAAGAAAACAATGACCTCCACAACACATTTCCCTAGGCACAGTCGCATAACTATATCAGTCATGAAGGGCATTTCTAAAAGGAGGGAATACTACACCGAATTATAATAAAGTATTTTTTTCTGATTTTGAATATTTAACATTTTGAGTTTTCATATTCTTAAGCTTCTTTCTCTCCCTGTACCCTCCCAATTTCTTACTGTTCAAGGAATTCTCTTTCTTGCCTGAAATCCTTCTAAAATTGTACCATACTAGCTAAAAACTAAGAAACCCACAAAAAAGATGCCTACTTAGTGCAGCATATTCTGACACAGACACTATACTTTCTAGCATGTTATACTAGGTAGTAACTATTGAACTTTAAGAATGCTTAAAAATATTTTCTTTAATTTAAAACAGCCTGTCAAGGTTTCCAGGAAGCAAATTGTTACTCCAACTTTTATTGCATTCTGGTGTTTCATGATTACAGAATCACAGGTCACTCTCCCCATAGAGCGCTGATGAGAATGCAGTGTAATCCAGGGCTCCAGGTACACTGCCTGGTCCAGAATAGGCTGGCATTCTCTTGATGCAGTACTGAGCCTGGTCTGGAGGCAGTTCCCGACGCAGCTCATCTGCGAGGATGTATGGCTGGAAAACACACAAGCAGCAATTTGCATTTTAAGGGTGGAAAAAAAGTCACAAATATAGTACTTTAGACCCCAAGTTGTCTTGGTGCTTATTAAATTTATTTCAACTTTTCACTTTTTTTTTTAAGTCAATAAAAAGAACAACAGGAAGAACTCAAAATTACATCCAAAAAGTTAAGTTCTGCTATTAGCTCTGCCACCGATAACTTAAACATATATGCATAAAATGGGGATGTAATACTGACACTGAAGGATCCCAAAGAAGTATTCTGGATTGGAGACACAGACAATGTATTCAAAACATACTGATTTACTGAGGGCACCAAATTTTTTTAAAGGAGGAAGAGGGGGTGGTGTAAGAGAGAATTGATCAATGGGAACTCCAGGCTCAGAGCATACTCTGCCTGCTGTCAAACCATACTGGAGGTTTGGTGAACCTGCTCTCAGAGTACAAGATGACTTCCACTTCAGTGCATGCTGCTGCAGGTAGGACTGCTTCCAATCTGCTAACCAGGTGGTAAAGAAATAGGTCTTTGATTGGCTACTGAGTCTGAACCAAGAGTGCGTACAAAAGACCCCACCGGAAGGGGCCTCAGGCTCTCTTATGCAGAGCCAGCACAAAGCAGAAAAAGAGCTTGGGTCAGCGGCCAATTCTGCACCCCCCAGGTGACACAGAGCTAATGAGCATGCGACTCAGCTGTTGTTTCTCTCCCTGTTATGTCTGTTCTTTTCTCTCTTAGGTAAAAGAATATGAGATGAAATGAACTAGGCTGTGATCTTGTGAGCTCTGAATGATACAGGAATGAGAGTTCATGGACAGCCAAGCCCCGTCCATCACCACAGTCCCAAGAAATGAACTGGACTCAGATCAACAGTATATTAACCCAAAAGTCAAGATGCCAGGTTATATAAGGAGGACCATCGGCTATGCCAGATTTGGAAGTGAATTCGGTAAGGTAGATGCTTTGTACCAACTGCTTAAAGACTGAAGCCACTCATCCCATGCATAATGTGGTATGAATTAGTCTTGCAGGTTCCTTCCATGAAACTCAATGTGAAATTCACCCTCAAAGGCCAGGAGCAGAATGTACTATCTTTTCTGTTTTGAGTTTCTGGGCTGTAGAGTGATATATTTTAAAATTTTCTTTCAGGTACAGGGTGTAAGAGTGACATTCAAAATGACATCCCTCATCCCAGGGAGCAAAGTGATAGAGGGGAGAGTGTACCCCTAGCTATTGGGGAGGGAAGTGTTTTTACTTCTTTTCTTGCTATATTTCTCCACAAATATTCTTTAAGAGAGCTAATTAATGTCAACTGGTTAAGTGAACTGGGGGAACCAATCAGTTGAGACTGATGTTGAGAAAAACACACTGGAATAGGAGATCTGAGCTGATGGCATTAGAGAAGAATCACCTTGACCCCTCAGAGGTACCATGAGAACTCTGAGGGGGGATGTAACCCTGCTCTGTCTCTGAATGATGAGACTTAATTCATCAGTGGGTATAGGAATTAGCTTTCATAAGGTCTGGGCATAAGGATGGCCAAACCTTATGAGAGCTACATGGGGATAGAAAGCACTTCATTAAAGGACAGATTATGAACATTGATTAGCATTTTCATGTAGATCCATTATATAATTGACAAATATTGCTATTAAACTGACAAGGCTAGGTCTCAAAACATAAAGTTAATAAGAATATTTCATATTATGTAATAGATGTTCCTGGACACTTGGCTGTACAATGAATTTCTATGAAACATTTCATCTTTCCCAATGATTTTTTAAAAAAATTAGATTTCTGTTAATATGAAAAAAATTTGGACCCAATGCTTAATAAAACGTATTTTTTGAATGATACATTGAAGGAAAACCATTATAATTCTCACAATACTACTACTGGTTAGTACAAATACTATAAACTTAAAATATATCAAAAGCTTTCCTGGAAGCTGTATAATCTTTTTTTTTTTTTTTTGGTAACATTTACAAAGGGCTTTCTTCTGTCATTAATCCTGCATTATATTCTTCACTTTACTGATGAAGACCGAGACTCAAGGAATCTTCTTAATATACCCAGAGTCATAGAGCAGCAGTCAGGATTCAAACCCAAGTCTTCCAACTTTTAGTTTATTGCTCTTCTTAAACTTGTTTGCTCACTATTTATGACCTTCTTTTTATAGAATAATAAATATTCCCTTTTAAAACACTTGTCTTTCAGTCACTCATTCTAAATGGATTTATCTGTTATGCCTTAATTGTTTGTGTAGCAACCCTGGTTGGAGCTGTTAGAGGCCCTACTGATGTGTCTTAGTATCCTTGGCAAGTTCTTTATGGTGAAGGCCACATATCTTGTCTCACAGTAGGATTCCGTGTAGGAATTCTGATGTAGCAGAAGAAAACACTGAACGTAGAATCAAAATCAAGTTTAAATTGAGTTGAGTTCCAATCCTAGCTCTCTTTCTGCCTTCAAGACTGGACTTTTTCAGGCCTTGGTTTCCCCAAATGTAAACTGAGAATGTTAGGCTGGATGGCCTCTTAGGACCTTTCTGTCTCTGAGTACTATCATCCTATAAGATCATTTTCTTAAGTTTTAATTGCTAGACCATGAAACTCAGAATGTTAAACTCTATCTTCTCCTTAGACCCTAGGCAGGAGGGAATGCAGATTTCTTAGATTTTATTTCTTTTTTAATGACTTGAGGATTTCATATAACCACGATCTAATGGCTGAAACTCAGAAATCACTGCTCCTTTCCTTAAGAACTTAAGTGCTTATATTACTTGAGCTATGTGGTTTTTATCCTCTGTATCAAAAGCTTTAAATTCAGAATGTATAATGTGGTATGAACCAGTTTTGCAGGTTCCTTCCATGAAACTCAATGTGAAAGTCACCCTCAAAAGCCAGGAGCAGAATGTACTATCATTTTCTGTTTTGAGTTTCTGGTCTGTAGAGTCATACATTTTAAAATTTTCTTTCAAGTACAGGGTGTAAGAGTGACATTCAAAATGACAGACCCTAGAACTTAATAACAATGCAAGGTCTTTTTTTTAAAAGTAAAAATCAAACTAATAATAATAATAATAATGAAGAAACATTTATATAGTGCTTACTATATGCCAGGTCCTGTGCCAACTGCTTCACAATTATTATCTCATTTGATCCTCACAACAACCCTGGGAGGAAGGTGCTATTATCATCCTTGTTTTACAGATGAGGAAACTGAGGCAAAGAGGGATGAAGTGACTAGCCTAGGGTCATACAGCTAGTAAGTATCATAAAGACCAGATTTGAATTCAGGTCTTCCAGGCTCCAGGCCTGCACCTGGGCTGGAGAACACTTTGGTAAATTCAGTCAGGAGGACAGGAACTGACCTTATCTGAAGCCAGGATTCTGAAGGAAGCGATGACCTGCTCAGCTGTGTCTGTGTCAGCAGTCTCTCTTGTCATGAAGTCAATGAAGGACTGGAAGGTGACAGTTCCTTGTCCATTGGGATCTACCAGGGTCATAATCCGGGCAAATTCGGCTTCCCCCTGGGATAAGATGCAAACAAACATTCCCATGATCCACAATTATCAACAATTAGGTATCAGTTCTCTCAACTACAAGTGTGCAAGTGTCTTATTGTTTGCATATTTAACACCAGGAAGACTGGAATTTAAGAATACCTTGAAGGAACAAACTATCTTAACTGACTTAGTAAATTTTTTTTTAAATCCATGGGGCCAAAAAAAAAAAATAGATGAAAAATTTCATTTCAAAGTAAAATTGTAATATTTTTGCATCAATTGATGCATGTGGTCTTTATTGCCTTTTGTCTTTTTGTAATATATTTGGAGCCATCTGCTTAACACTTTGATGCTCCACTGGCCTTGTGCTTATCACCACAAATAAAACAATAATTCAAAGGGACTGCTCTACAAAACCAAGAGCTACTGAGCTCCAGAGTTTTCTGCCTGTCCCCTATCCCTGTTACCTTTGCTACCCCAAGAAAACCAATGGTTTAAAGGGAAGGATCAAGTACTTTCCTAAATGACAACCTGAGGAAGTTGTACCAGTGAATTGGCAGCATGGATATTAGCATCTAGACCTGGTGAATTTATTTCAAAGGCCTATGTTGATTTCAAATTAAATAATACATTTATAAATGGATTGATTTGAGAATTTTAGGGTTACTGGAGCTCTCAAAGCCAGAATGAACTTTTAAATCTCAGACAATTTATCAAGAACTTTCCAACCTAAATGTAAATTATTAAACAAAGACTTAAAATCATGAGAAATCTTTTTTCTTTGAGTAATTTTTGCCAATTTCTCAAAAGGCAAAAATTTGAATGTGTTTTGTCACAATTATAATATTTTCCATTCAATAATAGAGAATATGACTTTAAGAGACATTTTCTCCTATAGTGTTAAAATTAATCAACTCCAAACGTGCTGCATAAGAAACATTATCCAAAGTTCTAGAAACCTATTTCCACCCTTTATTATCAATTTACAAATCCAATTTTGTTAAAATATAAGACAATTTAAATTCTGTTCATACCAGATCATAACCCATGGAAATCAGGCAGGCTCTGAAATCTTCATGATCCATTAGGCCATTCTTCCTCTGTTGATCAATGCAAGAAACATGAAGTTTGCAGCAAGTTTACACCAGCTCCACAAAATGGGCAGTTACACCAACATGGAATCAGTCCAATGAGAGGAGTTTGATTTGAAGATTTGAAGCATTGCCAAGAAGGTTTTTGTTGATTTATAGGAAAGATAAAATTGACACACAACATACACACAACAAGTAAACAATCTCCAAAGAGAGATGAGTCAAAATAAAAAAATAAAATAAAAAAGAACCATGTACAGACCAAGAACAGACAAAGAGAATACACCCAGAAATGAGACAAAAGCAGAAAGAACTACTTAGTGTCATTGAAAGAAAATTTGTTGAGAAATCACTATAAATAATTCATTTCTAACAAGTGCACAAGTTCTTAATAATTGTTTTGTAATAAAGGCTCTAAGAAATTATAACAACTTCTAGTTATGGGTTTATAGCAGTGGTTAGTTGATATTTATAATTTTTAAAGAACACAAAAACTTATAGATAAGCCATAATAGTTTCTATAACATTCAAGCAACAATAACTCAAAATACTCGTGCCCTCCCCTACCCTTACCCATAAGTTACTTTCCTAAGACAGAACTTAAATGCTCTCCACTTAAATTTGGCACATGCAGACTCATCCTATGTGACAGTCTACAAATTGTAGACAACAATTTTTGTAAAATTGTTTTTTTTACAACAGCGCCCCAAAATTAAACACACTGAGTTAATAGCTAAAAAAGAAAATGTAAATTAAAATTATAATGATAATTCTGTTGAGAAATGGATTAATATATGACTCTGCTATACTAATGGCTATGTTCACCAACATCCTGTTGTCAGAAGGGTTGACTAATATTACATAGTGTAAATTAAAACACAAGAAAGTTATGTTATTTAAACAAGTAAAATACTTTTACATTTTAAATATGAAATGAAAGGTACATTCATACTTTACATAAAGTTTTCTGGTTTCTTTTTACACACCAAAATAAAATACAACTGGCTAGCTCCTCAGACTAATGTGGAATTTCCTATGGTTGTAGATGATTAGCTAGAATAATGCCTTGCACATAGTTAAAATGCTTAATATTTGTTGTTGGTATTAATTATAACATACAGATGTCAAGTTCCATGCTACGTCATGCCCATCTGTGCTTCTCTTTATTCTTACAACTATAGAAGATAGGGGTTTCTGGGTCAGTAGTTTCTCCCATCTCTTCCCATGTAGAGCAAGGCCCAGGTTCTGCACTAAAGTTCCTATTCCATCCTAGGCCTGGTTCTATTTAACATCTTGTACTTAGTGAGTGCTTAACAGATAATAGCATATAGCCAGGCAAACCAAGATGATTATCCTGATGATTATTTCACATGTCCACAAATGGGTGAACTGTTTCCTCAGCATTCAGATAATACCTACCAGTACCAAGAGACCATTTAAAACTCTAATAACACCTTTGGTCATTCTCCCACTGTTCAATAAACTTAAGTTCTTAGAATTGTAGAATGTTATTCTATTATCCGAATAACAGAGGAAGTTATAGAATCTTTTTTCTGGAGTGTGTCACAAGCACATTACATGAGAAGATTTTAATGACCTTGGGTTCAGTTAAATGTGTTCCTGCCTCAGAGAGGTACATAAATGAGAAAACCTCTGAAAGATCCATAATTCATGCTAACCTATATGAAGCACAGGAATAGTGAGCATCTTTTATTTCATCTTCTCAAAAGTAAATGGACCCTAACTTCAAGAAGAAATAGATCAAATCTTATGGTGATAATTATCCTTCAGTTCAGTGCCTGGACATAGGAATTAACTAAATGAATTGAGGATTATCAGCTATCTATTGGACATGCAACATGGGGTAATGAATTAGAATTCCATTTCTGACTTAAAACTCACAAAGTTCTGGGTTTGATTGCATCCTGTTTCAGACACTATGATCCTGGACCAGTCCCTTAACCTCTTAAGAGTCTCATGTCTTCATATGTTAAGTTAGGAAAGTTGTAGCACCCACCTCACAGTGCTGTTGTGAGAATCAAAGGAGGTAATGTACATGTACACAAAATGCTTTGGCCGTTCTAAAGTACTATATGACTGTGAACTATTTGCATCTTGGTTCTAATGGACATCTTTAAAAAACTGGTTTTGCCCAAGGTTTTATGAGACAGATTAATGTGCTAGAGAAGCATTGACCTTTTGCATAGGTTTGCTATGAAAATTTTCTGTAATGCACTATGATTTTATTTAGTTATTTTAAAGAGATAGAGAAGATAAAAAAACATCAGAGGACAGGTTGAATTTATATAAGGTTCTTCACTTTGACAGAATGACTTAAGGAAAGTACACAATAATATTATACAATAGAAGAGAATTGCCATTTACCATCCAGTATTTGTTAAGGTTCACAAAGACCTAGTCTTGATTTAAGTGGGGAAAGCAATGGACAGCAAGTCAGAAGACCTAGGTTCAGGTGTCCATTCTGACACTTCTTAGCTATGTGAATTTAGGCGATTCATTAATAATAGTGTCCCTAACCATGAGCTGTTTAAAGATTAAATGACACCATTAGTTATAATGTACTTTATAACTATATGGTGTTAGAAAATTTCAATTTTTATTATTATCTTCAACTCTTAATACATAAATTCACTGATATGTATATATGCATATATACATATTACATATGACAGCAAACAAAAATATATTTCATGTGTCAGTCTTAGCTGACTTAGCAGACTTTAAAGGACATTTTATTTTTACTGCTGTTTCCCCTTTGAAGAGTAAGGCAGTTATTCTGATTTTCTGTAGTTTTTCTCAAGACATTAAAGCTTTTGATGAAAGTGTTACAGATCACTTTACAATCAACCCAACTGTGTAATAGCCAGAGGAGGGGAGCAGGGAGGAGTGCAGAGGTGTGTGTGAGGGTTATGATAGAAACAGAAGAGTACTGTACCCTGTCAAAGTGGTTGAAAGATGCTCTGAATTCATTCATTTGTTCCTGGGTGATACCCTTAGCATCTCTGGTAAGGATCTGGGTCTCCACCTCATTAATAGTCCTGGCAATAGTTGTCAACAGCAGTTCCCATCCAACACGAATATGCTACCAGAGAAAATGAGAAATTGTTAGTTCTCTTCCATCTACCTAGTACAATAAGCCTCTGCCTGTTCTTGCCTGCAGCCTTAGAATCAATCCAAATGGAGAAGAGCAGGGCTAGGTAGACTTCATTACATTCTTTCTTCATTTTTTACCCGTTTGATCACTTATTAATAGGCTATAAGCTCAAAGGGGGCAATTTGTCTTCTCTAAACTTTGTCTCAGCCTCCAGTACATGATATGGGGTTCTACTTGGGTGCTTACATGATATCTATTGAACTGAACTGAGCTCTCTAGTAAGAAGTTCTCAGGACCCCTCCATAGAACTAGAGCTCTAATAGTGAAAGATTAGGCAATAGTTTATACACAAGATAAAACCTACCAGAATAGGTGGTACTGACTCTCCCATATTCTCTATGACAAATCAAACAGTCAAAACTGTAAGAAGAAGTTGCTATCCAAATGTCACTTGGATAGTGGCATATTTCTTCTACCAGGTAAAAATCTTAAATCCAGTGTTGTCCTTAGGGGAAAAACACCAACAGTGAAAAAACACTCAACTTCTCTACTTTCAGAACTCATCTGGAAACAGCCCCAACTAATATGAGGGAAAGGAGGTCCTCATATCTGCCTGAGCAAGGGCAAGGTGAATCTAAGGATCAACTCGAGAAGATGGAAGAGAATTTTACTTGTATCACCTCACTCTCAGCAAGTTGTAAGGATCAAATGAAATATATACATAGAGTACTTTGTGCTACAAAGCAGAGCTGATAGAGTACTGAACCTGGAATCAGGAAGACCTGAGTTCCAATTCAGTCTCAGACACTCAGTAGCCATGGGTCTCTGGGCAAGTCACTTAACTTCTGCCTACTTCCCTTTCCTCATCTGTAAAACAGGAATAACAATAACACCGACTTCCTGGGGTTGCTGTGAGGTATAAATACAACTATTATTATTGTCACAAATTACTTCATGGCTCACATACCTCCATGGTGTAATTAGTATGCTTGTTGTCAAATACCAAGGCTTCCTGGATAAGCTGGTGGTCTCCCTCCAGTTTGTCAATATTGTTCTTATAGTTAATGATGTTATGTTCATACTGCTTCAGTTGGTTCATCTGATCTTCTAAAGCCCCAGTGATCTGGATGGAACTACGGGCAATTTCCTGTTCAATGGACATAGATGGACAAAGACAAATGGTCACACAGACACAAACACAAATGAACCCAGAAAAAATTAGTCAACTTTTAGGACTATAATGTATAAGTATTATAGGATCTCAGAATTGGAAAAAAATCTTAAGAAAGCATTTGGTCCAATCTGTATGTACCAGAACTCTCTCTACAGCCTACCTAACAAATGGTTATCTAGGTTTTGCATGAAGACTTCCAGGGAGAAAGAACCCAAAACCCAGCCCTCCCTCATCCCTGAGAGAGCCTGTCTCCTCTTGGGCCAGTTCTAGTTGTTAAAGAGTTTGCCCCTACAGCATGGCTAAACATGTTTCTTTGTAACTGTCTTGAGCTAATATTCTTGTCCCATACTCTCCAGGCTCCATTATTAACTCCTTCCCTCCCACATTTCCCACTTTGCAGTGCCTTTTACGTGTTGTCTTCCTCCAAAAGAACGTAAGCTCCCTTCAGGAGGAACAATCTCTCTGCTTGTGTTTGCATTGTCAGAGCTTAGCACAGTGCTTAGCACATAGCAGCCATTTAGTAAATGCTTGCTGTTGTTGGAACTATCCTGGCCCCATCAAGTCTTCTATTCTCCAGCTAAAATCCCGAGTTCCCTAAATGCATTCTCACAGGGCACTATCTGAAGGTCTTTCCCTATCCTGCTCATTCCTCTCTGGATTTAGAGGAGGCAAAAAAGTAAAGAGAAATGGTTTTGGCTTTGTTTCCTGTTTTCATCCTGACTCAGTAACAAAAAGAAGCTGAAATGAGGCAGCTGCCTAAGTTACAAGCAGGGACAAACCACTTGATAGACCAGGCCTGCACGATATTATGGCCCACAGGCTGCTTGCTACTCACCAAAGGATCTCAGGCAGTCAGCAAAAAATGTAGGATTGCCACTGCACAGTGTCCCATAACCCATCTATCTGCAGCCCTAAGAAGTTTAACCTTTTTTAATTTTGGCCCCTACCTACTGCCAAGTTGTGCAGGTCTGTGATGGGACTTTTATTATGGGCCAAAGGATAGTAAGGATCAGAGATGGAAAGGACTTTAGAGGCCAGCAAGTCCAACCGTCCCCCGTTTTACAAATGAAGAAACAGACCCAGAGAGGTTAAGTGAGCTGCCATGGTTACACAGCCAATAAGCAGCTGAGGCAGGACTTGAAATAAGAACATTCTGACTCCAAGCCCAGCTTCCTATGCATGTGATGGGGGCGAACAGGGCTGCAGAAAAACATTAGAGAATAGAAACAACAGGAATTCAGGAATAACCAGGGGAGAGAAGAGGAAGGAAAGACCACAGATAAAGCATTCAACTCTCACTGATGTTAGGAATTAAATATATCCCTAACTAGCTACATACAATGTGACCTGAAGAATAAGATGCAATGCATGGATGTAGCAACAAGATAACATTTAGAAATACTGCATGCTTCCTGTAGCAGATGTATCTGCCATATTCATTAGATTATTTCTTCCCTCAAAAATAGTTATTTTACCCCTAAAAAGGCTAGGCAAAGGAAAGAAGGGGGTAATTATGTGGATAAATTTCCCTTGTTTGTTCCTTGTAACAAGACGAATCCAGAGACTTGAGTGCCAGAAATAGCATTTACAATTTTTCAAAGAATGAGCATTTACTGCTCTGAAAAATTTAGAATTATTCCTGCTGACAACCAATGTAGCCCACACCAGAGTACAACCACATGGTGAATAATATGTTCCTCCATAATCATGATACTAAGTTTAAATTCTAGGCCCTTGTTCAGAAAAAATGTAAAGACCTCCTCCAATACCTTCATTAACTGCCAAGTAAACAGATCTCCAAGTGAAGATCTTTCCTTGCTCTTTCCTTTGTGGGACACCAGGTAATTTCTGATTAGGACTCCTGCCTATGGAAGGTAGCCACACAAATGACTACAGTCCCACAGATTTGAAAAACAGTCCGAAGCAAGTAAAAATGTGAACAGAGAACAGCAGGAAATATGCTCCTACAACACTGTCTGGTAGCAATTACTGTCACTTCAAATCCTTTTCTTGGAAGTGTGTTGGGGCATAAATCATAACTCCTCCTGAGATTACCTGTCGTGTATAACGTAGGCATGTATTTTGAATGTACATAATTGTTTGTCAGGCATTTTTCCCATTAGAATGGAAACTCCTAGAGGTCAGGGACCTTGCTTTTGTTCTCTTTTGTACTCCACTGCTCAGCACAGTGTCTGGCAAATAGTAAATGCTTAATACAAATGCCTGATGATGATGAAAAATTAAATTTAACCCTATTATTCTGATGCTGGTAAATATGAGAAGGAATAATAACCTCTGTGCTAAGTCAGAAAAAGTTTTTTAGAGTATTCTGACAGATTTTCTGAAGTTCTCTGAACAACAGCAACCTATTGGATGATTTACCTCCATCTTGTTCTGGATCCATGGTCCAACAGCATTGGCTTGGGCAGCAAACTGGCGCCGAAGTCGCTCATTAGCGTGCTGGCGAGCCAGTTCCTCTTGCAGGGACTGATCTCTTACTGGCACAAGCTGTTTCACCTGTCACAGGACACAACGGCAGCAAGCGTTAAAAGGCATCTCTTATATCAACAGGGATGACTATGGATCAGGTGACAGTCCCAAAGGGGGGAAGAGAGAAGGGGACAAGGGGATAAGGAAAAGGAAAGGTGAAGGGAAAAGACCAGGGATGGGAGGAGAAAGGAAAATAACGGAAAGGGTAAAGGCTTGGCAGGACATTTCAAGGAAGAAAGGAAACAGGTGGGAAAAGTGTGCGGCTGGGTCAGAGAGGATAGAGACCCATAGGGCCCAGCATCTTTTAAAAAGTCAAAGAAATCAAACCTAAAGGAACATTTTTCTCTATCTTCAGGAAAAGATGTGTACTTGAAAGCAAATCTTTTAAAGAGTGTGACTTTGAAAAATGCTTCCAAGGATGAGGACAGTAGCTCGGTTTACTGAGGCAGCATATACGAGGTCACATCTCATGTCACCCTTAAACTACTTTGTGCAACAATCATGACCTACAAAATCTACAATTATACGGGTAGATTATTTTTCCCTTAGAGATGAAACATCAGCAAGGAAGATCACTAACTGTGTCATGTTTTTAATTAGGTAGCTATATTTCACCTAAGACTGAGGCACAGATGGCCAAAGTTGTACCATTTATGACTATAATAAAACTTGAGGAGGGCTCTTCTCTAGAGCTTAAGGGCTAGCAAATTAACCAAGTGTTTCTTTATTTCCCCCAAAAGGTACATCCTTCTAAGGAATGTCCCTCCACTTGAGAAAAGCAATATGATAAAATGGAAATAACACCGAACCTGGAGTCAAGAGACCTAGATTTGTTTCCTGGTTCTGATTTGTGTGATCTTCCAAGTTATTTAATCTTACTTAGCCTCCATCCCTTCACTCATAAAATAATTATAAAATCAGGTCTGGTTCAGTATTAGGAAAACCAGCAGCATAACTGACCATATCAATAACAAAACTAACAGAAATGACATAATTATCTCAATAGATGCAGAAAAAGCTTTTGACAAAATACAGCACCCATTCCTATTGAAAACACTAGGGAGCATAGGAATAAATGTAGTTTTCCTTAAAATGATAAGCAGTATCTATCTAAAACCATTAACATGCATTATATATAATGGTGATAAGCTAGAAGCATTCCCAATAAAATCACAGGTGAACCAAGGATACCCATTATCACAACTGTTATTCAATATTATACTTGAAATTTTAGCACATTAGCAATAAGAGAAGAAAAAGAAATTTGAAGGAATTAGAATAGGCAATGAGAAAATAAAAGAAACATAAAAATATCTGCATTATTTGCCACACAGAGCGGCTATGGAAAAAGTACTCCATAAACCATAAAGTGCTGTGTAAATACGTTCTCTATTATTGCATTTAAATTCATATATTTGGGATGCAACATTTGTCTCCTAAAAGATACTGCAATTAGGGACTGTAGACACTGATGCCATAAAATTTATCCATTTTTAAAATTTCCCTGCCTTTACAATAGTACATCATTAACTATCTTGATTAATTCAATATTTGTAACATTTCCCTACCAATATTCACAGGAAAACACAGTCTCTACTTCAACAATTTCTCATAAAAATTTCTAAGGCATAGTACTGGAATACATTCTGTCTTTGAAAGGAGTGAGTGAGTGTGTGTGTGTATCTGTGTGTGTGTGTGTGTGTGTATCTGTGTGTGTGCAAAAGAGAGAAAAAGGAAAAGAGAAGGGGAGGGAAAGGAGTGGAGAGAGAAAGAGAGAGAGAGAGAGAGAGGAAGAGAGGGAGGGAGAGAGAATCTGTGACAGCTAGATCATTAAATTTTGACCATGATGAAACGTCAGAGGTTCCTAGGCAATTCTCAAGTATATTAGCCACCATTCTTTTTCTGCTACTTCCCTCAAGTCCCAGCCCATGTCCAAACACCCACCTTGTCCCATCTGGCACGAAGTTCATCCATGGTGACCGTGCTATATGGGTTGCTTGAGCTGATTCTGATGTTGTAGCTCTGAATAACCTTCTCTACCTCATTCTGAATGGACATGATGGCCTGTCTTTCGCCATCTGCTTCAGGCAGTGTTGCTTTGAATTGTTCATGGGCAGTGATTAAACTCTGCAGGGGAGGAGAAAAGGGAAGAAAGCCGGATGTAACTTAGTGTAAGAGACCTTCACATCCTCCAACATTTTGCTTCTGCACTACTAATTTTTATCCTTGAGGATTTGGCAGGAGTGGGGAAGCTTGACTTTTTTTTCCCCAAATGCTTCTATAGTGGCCTGAAGTCAGGAAAACCTGAGTTCAAATGGAGCCTCAGACACTTACTAGCTATTTGACCCTGGGCAAGTCACTTAGCCTGTGCCTGCCTCAATTTCCCAACTGTAAAAGGGGAATAATAACAGCACCTACCTCCCAGGGATGTTGTGACAATCAAATGAGATAATCATTGTCAAGTGCTCACTTTGGTACAGGGCCTAGGGCACAGTAAGCACTATACAATTGTTAGGTATCTTACATACATACAAGTCAAGTTCTTTCCACATGGATACAACTTGGATTCTAAAGCGAATACCATAATCTAGCACGTACCTAGATAAAGCCAGAAGAACAGAAACTCCCTGAAGGCATGAACCATTTCTTTTTTACCTTTGCATCCCTAGTACCCGAGCACAGTATATAATATACACAGTGAGTACTTAATAAATATTGAGTCATGGCCTAAAATCTTCAAAAGTGGGATGAATGATCAACTTTGCTCTTCATCACTGGTATAGGTGGCACAGTGGATAGGATGGAGTATTGGGCCTGGAGTCAGGAAGACCATAGCTCAAATCTGACCTCAAGACACTTACTAGCCCATGTGATCCTGGGCAAGTCATTTAACCCTGTTTACTTTCGTTTCCTCACCGGTAGAATGAACTGAAGAAGGATGTGGCAAACCACTTCCAGTATCTTGCCAAAAAAGAAACCAAAACAACCTAAATGGGGTCATGAAGAGTCTGACATGACTGAAGCAACTGAATATTCCTTGTTCATCTGCATAGATAGGTGCCCCCCTTTGGAGGTAATGGAGTTTAATTTAGCTGTATTTTATAAGAGTTTTATATCTCCATTCACTTACACTGAATTTGTTAACATAACAATTCAAGAGAAATTCATCCCAACTCCCAGAAAAAGAAAAGGACATAGCTATTTCTTTACTCATCAGGTTTTATAAAAACTACGCTTTGCCAAACCTATACTTTGGACCTAAAGTACTTGACAGTAGCCCCTTAAGTACAGCTGCAGAAAGGTGTTACTGGCATGTGGATGAAAAAGCAGTGAGAGGTTAATGCTAACCCTGGATTCTGCAACAAATCAACTATTGGCACTTAACCTTTCTCTGAATAAAGAAACAACCTTCAACTTCAAACTGGGCTTCTTAAATACACTTAATCACTTGCACAGAAAACATCTATTCCAAAATTAGAAGATTTTTGATTGTCAGCCTATACTTAAACATAATATATAAGAAAAACGATCAAAAGTATTTTAGAACTTATCATCATTGTTCAAAGTAATAATTTCATACAAAAAATATACTTTGCATTTGAATAGCACTTTCAATTTTTACCCAAGTCTAAACCTTCTTGGAGATTTATCTGCATGGGAGCTTAAATTAGACCAGAATCTGACAAATCCTGGTCTCCATGGCACCTGGAAACTGAATCATGAAGCCTAGGATTTTGCCACCTTCTTGCCCCAAACTACAGAGAAGTACACTTGGTTCTTCTCCATTTAGGTACATCTGAGATTTGTCATCCCTGTAATCTGAAAGAAAGTCTACAGCATGGGACAAGGACAACTTGGTGTGGATGCAAAGAAGACAACCCTGGAAGGGGGCTTTTTGGTGGCCATGACACCTGCTCAGGTTGGGGTTGTGCTACCTGCACTAATGGGAAAGGGAAGGTAGAAAAAGCCAGACTAGGAGTGGGGAAGGAAGGGACTGCTAGCTGCCAGGGCTTTAAATTGTAAGATGTGCTTTGTTCCCTCCTCAAGATTTTTTTACATTGTTCAAGATGTTCCATTCAACTTTAATTTGGGTTAGGAGCTAAGATTAAGAAAAAAATGGCCTATGGTTATAGACTGCCTCAACTACTCTCCCCTCTCGTTTCAATTTTTATTTTTGTAAAAACTAAAACAATTTACTTGGCTTCTAGGTTCAATTTATAATTTTCAAGCCCTAAACTAGAATCTAAAATTTCAGCATTTCTTTTATACTTTATAAAATGTTTGGTGACACTGAGAGTAAAACAAATTATTTTTCTTTCTATTTATTCTATTTGTAAACTGCGGTTTATCTGTAAACTACGGATAGCATTCCAAAATGGTTTGGGCCTTGATCTCCTGGAGTGAACTCCTCATGTCAGGGCTTTTAAGAGAACCGGCTGACAAATCCCAAAAATAAATTCTACAGTGTACTTGGCATTATTTAGTCATTATTGACCTTGGGCAAGTCTTTTTACCTTCCTGTTCCCCAGTTTCCTCATGAGCATGAGGAGGAGCACTGGCTTGTGAAATTCCTCAGCTACCATTATGTAGAGCTACAACTAACTGATCTTCAAGATTAGGATGAAGATTGAATTTTTAAACTGATTTTCCTTCTCACAGAAAAAGTATTTTGAGGGAGCTACTTTTTAAATGTTTAAAATGTGATTTTTACAATGCTTTGTCTATGGAATCAATCAACTCTTTTTCTTGTTTCTTTTTTTTTAAACTGTACTCTTCTTTGAGGCAATAGCAAAATTTCACAAATGGCACATTTCCCTAAATCTTAGTCATTATCAGTCAAATAAGTACATAATATACAGTGATATCTCATCTGCCAATAAAACTCATGCCTGTCTGTCCATCACACTAAGCTTTCTAATGCAAAATGGTGTATTCACCAAGACCCAGCTCCCTATGGAGGCCTATGTGGAATCTTCCACTTTCTAATTGTCCTGATGGTCAAGGCAAATAACATTCAGACATTTTATAAGATAAGGTAATCTATGGTTCAAATAAATACATTATAAAAAATTGTCACTGAGTGCCTACTACATGCAAAGCACCACACGAGATGCCAAGACGACAAAGAGAGTCTGGGCTTTCTAGACATGTGGCTCCCATTTCAGGACAACCAGCCTAAATATGTCATATTTTTCCCGATGTGATTGGGAGGCTCTTCTGAAGCTCAATTACCTGAATTTCCTCAATACTGTGGACAATAAACATGTCTTGCAGGTCTTCCATAGCACCTTCCATCCAGTTGTTGAAGGGGGCAGCTCTCTTGGCAAACTCCAGATGAAGCTGATCAATGGTTTCTAGTAATTTTTCAGTCCTCTGTATGTATAATATAAGAAAGGATAGTTAACACTGGTGACATCACTGCAAATTCTTTGGAAATATAAAAGCTCTTCATAAAATAAAAAATTTCCTGATTTAACTGAGAAGCGCTTTAATATAGTAAACTCATTGCTATCTGGTAACCAGAATTCTCTGTTAGCCAGTAATATGCAGAGTACATTAACTGATGCTCAAACTAGTGAGTCTGAGGTGTTGT
This sequence comes from Pseudochirops corinnae, assembly GCA_028646515.1. Taxonomy (NCBI): domain Eukaryota; kingdom Metazoa; phylum Chordata; class Mammalia; order Diprotodontia; family Pseudocheiridae; genus Pseudochirops; species Pseudochirops corinnae. The sequence goes on from CM053586.1 coordinate 252,000,836, forward strand.
AAGATGCTAAAGTACTTTCCAAGTTAAAGATTAAATTATGTTCACTGTAATTTCCGTGTTATGTGTATTTTATTATAGCTAAATTTATTATCATATATTTATATACACTATAATAGTTAAGCGCATTTTATTATATTCTTTTCAAATGGCAGTCATCTACGGTATCCATAGTAGCTTGCTTTCAACCAGGATTTAGTAAGAATAGTCTTCTCCCCAAACATATTGGCTAGCAGACTATGCTGCATCATCCCTACTTTATTAGTGCAAGCAGAGGAGCAAAATTAAGCGACTAACCTGAGGTTACCCAGTAGAGGAACTAATAAAAGAAGGAGTGAAAACTGGAGCCCTTAACTCCCCATCTAGTGTACATTTGGAGGAGTTATTCTGCCTTTCAGGTCAGAGGAACAAGCTAATATTCAGGTACATTCAATCAATAGACATTTCTTTCTTCATTACTTTAAAGATTTTTCAGGGTTTTGATTGGCAAAGAGAGCACTACTATGACTATTATAGATTTCTCTCAAGTGTCTCATAAAGGATGAAGTGGGAAAAGAGATGGAGCAAAGTTGGACAGATTGGATCCAACATAACATAAACTCTCCACATTTAGATTCGATATTTCTCCCATTGTGGTTTTTTTTTTTTGCTTTTTTTTTTGGAGGGGGGAAGGTAGGGCAGTTGGGGTTAAGTGACTTGCCCAAGGTCACATGGCTAGTTTTTGTGTGAAGCGTCTGAGGCCAGATTTGAACTCATGTTCTCCTGACTCTCTATTCACTGCACCACCTAGCCGCCCCTATTTCTCCCATTCTGAACCATTTTAATCTATTAATTTTATTAATTAAATTAATTAAACTTTACTCTGCTTTAATATACCTTGAAAAAGTAAACAAAATAGTCCCTTGGCTTTTAGGAGAGTTGAAGTCACTATTTTAAGTTTCATCAGAGTCAAGGTCAGAAAATTGACATATTTCCTTTTTTATATACAGAGGGGAATCATTTCCAGGTAACTGCCAAATATTTATTGATACAATGACACCCTATTGTGTGTCACCTATTGGTGACCAAATTCACCCAAATCCCACTTTATAACAATGTTTCCTTAATTCACGTTTTTTTTTCCATTGTTATCTTTCACCTCTTGTTGGGTTTCCATACAGCTTAATCTCAGCTAAACATATTTTTTGGGAAATCAAGTTTCGGAATTTCTTTGTATCCAATAAGATACTATCATAATTCATGGGAATTTGAGATATTCTTATTGTGATTATGTACCACTGATACAGATATGCATTGAATATCCAAAATTTTTACTTATTTGTCCCAATTCTAGCCTTGATTTCCCTAATTTTGCACCTCTCTGACACGGAATCTTTTTTAGTGATGCCTTCCACTGTCCTTGGCCTCAACAATTACAGTTTAGCACTGTGTATACATACTATAAAGGTACAAAAAACAGTAGAAGAAGTAAAAGATACCCAGTTGAGAGAATTTCCAAAGCTTTACCTCTAGGGCCTCTCTCCTTTTCTGAGTAAGTGTTCCCAGTCTATCCCATTGATCACAGATCTTCTGGCATCGGTCATTGATACTCGCAGCATCATGATAATCCAGTTCACTAAGGCAAAGTGGAAATAAATGTTTACTATTTCTATGAAGATGTACTAAAATTGTACATAGGCCAACAACTCAAATACACAAAGATTAGAAACCAAAGATGGTTCTGATGCAGACAACTACTACTCAATTTCAAACTTTTCATCACTACCTCTATCATATTATCATTACCCCTTGAAAAATGTAGAAAAGAACCTAAAAAAAATTCTGGTTAATGGCTATATAATATCTCTGTGTGTATTCTAAACATATACTAAACATATACTTTATATACTAAACATAGTATATGTGGTTTTATGAAAAATATGGCCTGTACTAAGTATTCTGGCCTAAGTCTACCACTCTCTTAGTTCTATAGGTCAGGCCTCTGGAGATGATTATTTTTAAAGAAGATCTGGCAGTGAATCTGTGACAAAGCCAACTCTCTGACCTGGAGGACAATCCTTAGAATTTTGCTGACATCAAAAGGAGCTGAGTGGAAATAGCTTCCATTGCATTGTGTCCTTGGCTTATCTCAAAAGACACTCTACTTAGCCACTGGGAGTAGAATGATGTGAAATGGGCAGCTTTAATTGATGCTGCCAGCGAGAAAAACAACAAAAATTTCTGAGAAATATCTACTTCCACTTCACAGAAACTAGTTAGTTGTACAGGCTGCAGGAGCTCTTTGTAAAATTAAGTGATTTGATGCTAAAGCTCATTGAAAAATATAAGAGCTGATAGATTTTTAATATGGATTTCCCAGAAGTTAAAGGCTAGTTTAGCTATATAAAATCCATACCTATGCATACTCCATTTCCATTTCAGTTAAATAGACATATCCATGAGATCGACAAGTTGGAATGGACTCTGAAATTTCAATTGGCCCATCCTTCTATCTTCAATATGCCATTAAAAACTAGATATATTTTCATCTCTGGAATAATTCCTAAGAGACTACACAATCTATCAATAAACTATTCAAGTGCTAGACAACTATAAGGAAATTCCTTATCTCTTAAATTCCTTTAAGTATAGATTAAGTTTGTATTCTCTCATCTCAATTAAATAAAATTTGTTTCTGTTACTTAAACAATGATATTTCTTTCTTCTCTTTTCTCTCTCCCTTTCCTCCCTCTAAGTCTCCTTGTTCTTACTCTCTCAGCTTATATCTTCTACCTCATCAATGAAAAATTCAACCAGTCCCTACCTGGGATGCATATAGTTTAAATACATAATATTAATTTTGTATTTGCATTTATATTTCAATTTAGATGGAAGAATGTGGAAGTTGTTTGGTTTTTCTTCCAGTTTGTATGCATCATGAATTGCTAAAGACCATCAATTCACTGTTGGTCAAAAGAAAAAAAGTAGAATTTATAACAATGAAATGAGATTAAGATTTAAATGCTATACAAATATCTCTACTAATGGTGTTTAACAGATCACACAAAGACTGAAATATACAAATTTACCTCAAAACTTTGGTCAAAGCTGAAACCTAATCAAAACTTTTTATCAGCTACTTTAAAAGCAACAAAATAGAATGACTTGAATTTCTTTTCCTTTTCTTTTCCCTGTTTTGAAGCAGGTTCAATAAGAAATAATATGACACAAAGATGAAAAGATAGGGGAGGAGAAACAAAGGCCCTAGAAAGTTGACAGATTAAATAATAAACCTATAAAGAATCAAGAATTAACTGTATTTCATTCAACGTTTCCTGAAGATAAGGGACACGTTACAGGGAAAAAAAACCTCATGTCATTCAGGTATTTGCTTTTACCAACTTCAGGGAAAATGTGAATAATACTTAAACCAGTATAATTTATTAGAGAGTGCAAAAATCATAGTTTTTAAAATGCGACTGATTCAACAATAGTTAGGTTGAAGCTTCCCAAGAAGCTGAACTAAGATATCCTTTTTGATCAGGAGATTATATCTAGGACTTAGAGAATATGTCAAAGGCAGTGATATAGTGGCATTAGTCTTCCTTTTAAAACCATCCTTAGTTTCACTAGCAGAGTAACAAAAACATGACAGTGGGATAGAATTCACTTTATGATATTGTAAAATTGAGAGTCGTGGTGTTTTTTCCCTGTCATAAGTCAAATAACTTTCTTTTTGGAGCAATATGATGTTTAAGCTTCCTCAGTCCCAATCATAACTAATAGGTCTATTCCTAGCTCCTCAAGATTCACTTCCTTGCAACAAAGTCAACTGTGCTAGGAGCCATGGCTGGTAGGACAATGATGCATGAGAGCACAACAATGATTTCTACCAGAGGTGAAGATCAGTATTAAAGTCTCACACACACACACTCACACACACACACACACACACACACACACACACACACACACACACACACACACACACATACACACACACACAAAATCACCTCCTGCTATAGAATTCCCCAGCTTGGCTCTCTTGCTAAATATAGGCCAGGAAGAGAGAGGAAGGTCTCCCCTGCTGGACTCTGGATAATCTACTTGAGAAGCTATCTGTGGAATTCTTACATTGTACCTACGACATGATTGGGTTCACTGGAAAGAGTTTATCAGCTAAATGTCAGCAGCTGCATGCCTTGAAATAGAACATACTTCAGCTCCTGGGCAATGGCAGCAATCTGTTCCACCCGGTCCTGGTGAGCTGCCAAGTCACTCTCAAAAGCCTCATGTTTCCTCAACAAAGCGCGGACTTCAGTCAGAGAAGCAGACTCATAATCCTTCTGTAGCAAGATCTGTTCCTTGCCTGAAAAGGTTGTGGTAAGGGATTATTAATACTCTGATTTCACGTGTCAGCCTGCTCATAGCTACAGAGTACCCTGTGAGCACCATAATTCCAAAGAACCAAGAGAAGGAGGAAGAATGATGACCATAATACAGAGGTCCATACCTATTTTAATTGAAACTTGGGACATCACTCACATTGCTACTTTCCCAGGAGCCTTCACGTTCTGATAACAGTCTATATGAGGGGTCGAGGGGGGTGGCAGGGAAGAACAATTTGGCATGCATAAATTTGTATACAGTGAAACATCAATTCATTTAGGATGTAACCTAATTTCCTAGGACAATGCTTAGCAACTTAGTAATGTTTATCTAGCTCGGTGTCACTCTATCCATGGTAATTAGACATGATATTTTGTCCCTCATCCATTTGTCCTAACCTTTCTGTAGTCTGATTGTGATTTAATTCTGTAATTCCTATGAAAGTATGTGTTCAGCTATGACGGAGATTTTTATTCCTAAAACTGTACCTATCTCCCTGTGACTACTTCCTACATCTTGAGAATCTGGCATGATCTGTTCACAGAGACCCAAACTTAATTGCAGACAGCTTGTCTCAAGGAGGTTCCATTTTTCTTTCTAGAGAGTAATTAAAACTGAATGAATTTTTTTTAAAAAACCACCAAAGAAGGATATGGGAGGGAGGTGAGGAATCAGCTATTTTTTTATAACAAGAGATTATTAATGACCAAAAAAGAAATGGTAAGACTAATTTGTGAGAAAAGGAAGAGTTATGTCCTCTCTAGGGCTGCTAGGTGGCTCAGTGGAGAGAGTGTCAGGCCTAGAGGCAGGAAAATCCTTCCTGAGTTCAAATGTGACCTCAAGACACTTACTAGCTGAAACCCTGGGCAAGGTACTTAATTCTGTTTGCCTCAGTTTCCTCATCTGTCAGATGTGCTGGAAATGGAAATGCAAACCACTCCAGTATCTTTGCCAAGAAAACCCTAAATGAGCTCACAAAGACTCAGATACAATTGAAAACAGCTGAACAACAACAATTTCCTCTCTATTTTCCTAGTTCAATGGGAAAGGCTTCATCCTCAGTATTACAGAGAAGAATTATGGTAGACAGGCTAAGTTCACTAGACTAGGAGTTAAGGACCTGAACTGGAGTCAGTTATTAGCTATGTGCCTTTCTTTGGGGAAATCACTTTACCTTTCAGTCTCAAGTTTCCATCCAAAACATGAGGGTAATAATATCTGCAGTCCCTACCTCAAATGGTTATTGTGAAGACTAAGAAGATAATGTACGTAAAAGGATTTTTCAGACTATGAAACACTATGTGCATGCAAATTATTACTATGTAGCTCACAAAGTCAATAATTATAAAACACTAAAAAATTATTACCACAGCTAAGGAAATATACTCGGGATAGCCTTCATTCCCTTCCAGACTGCACTCTTGACTCTCCCAGTCTTTGTCTACAATGCCTCAGAAACCTCTTCTCCCTGGAATCAACCCCTGGACTCCATACACTGGAAGTATCCTCCACCCCTGCAGCCTCTCCCTCTGATTGACCGATTCCTCCCAGAACCCCCAACTGAAGGAGGATGCTGCCCCTTGCTGCATCAATACCCAATCCCCATTTCTACTTCCTCTTACGAACTGTCTTCCTCCATTAGAATGTAAGTTCCTTGAGGACAAGGACTGTCTTTTGGTTTGTTTTTTTATTCCCAGCTCTTATCACAGTGCCAAGCACATAGTAAATGCTTCTTAATAAATTCCTGTTGACTTCATTAGATATACCCTAAGGTCTGAAGGAAATTAGAATGAATTTGAAATGAAGTGGCAGAATTGTAAAAATAAAATGAGTAAGGCCATGTTCTTGCTTTGTTGGCTACTTTTTTTAAATGGGAAATTGTATTTTGTATGGAATTCGACAAACTTTCTACTGGCTGATGCTTAGCCAGATGATATTCCCTATAACAACTAAGATGATGTTGGGTACAGAAGAGGCAATAAAAAATGTCAATCAAGAATTTAAGCATCTCATTTAATTCAAGGAAGCCCAGTAAAAGATGTGGGTTATGAGCTGCAAGTAAAAGCAGTACAATAACTGGAGAAAAGAGCTAAGAGAGACTGAATGTTCCAACAGCTATTAGCTGGATTATCAAATTAATCTTCTCCTACACCTCCTGAATAGAAATTCTATTCAGATGAATTAAAATGAAGAGGGGAAAGTATTTTCCCCAAGATCACACAAGTTAATGGCATTTCCAACTCAGCTCAGCTTTAACTAACCTCTCACACATGAGTTGAGCTGCTTACCATACGCCCAAGATTCATGAGTTGAAGCTTTCTGCCTAAATTTCTCAGCCAGATGTTCCAGACGTTCCAGTCTCCTTATCTCATTTAACAACCATTCTTCATAACCCTTCTCAGCCTGTTCTAGCCTCTGCCAAGCACCAGCAATATCCTAGAAGAAATATGGCAATAAAGAAAAGATACAGATTATTTCCATCTTTGCTATATTTGCCTTTAAAAAAAATCCATAATGCATGTTTGACAATGGTTTTATTTTTTTCCCAAATGATTACTGAATTTTTTTTGAAGCAAGACTACCAAATATCTTCAATGACTTACAAAATGCTTGATTTAACCACTACTGTCATCAACTAATATCTGATACCCTTCTGAAACAAGGCTAAAAAAACCTCAGAAGTTTAGTTTTTAATTTGAAGAGGATAAAGTTCCAAACTACCACACCTAAGAAAGCAGCTTAAGGGAAGATATTCCCACATACCAAGAAGAATGGCTCAGGCTCCATATTGCTGAAGGGGCAAAAAGAGCCCAAAGCACCAGAATCACGTGACAATTGGTGTTCAAAACTAACAGTTAAGAAATGGAAGCTGCCAGGCAGAGTACTCCATGGAGGGGGGGGAGGGGATAGTTCCCAAGTTAAACATCTTTAAATTAAGCGAGTGTTCCTTAAAGAAAATGGAAGTGTTAACTTTACGTACTGAAACCATTTTGCCTTCTGATGGCATGAAAGCTGGTCTGTTACTGATCCTCAGCTTAGTCTGCAAGGTGTTGAAGTTAATCTCCAGCTGGCACTTCTCTTGGACTTTGGGGGGCTTGTGCTTCCGACGATAATCTCGGAAGTCCTCCAGCTTCTTCTGCATGGCTTGCATTGTCTTCTCTGGAGTCCGATTCTCTAGCCAGGGGATTGTGCGACGAATCCATTCCAAAAGCTGTTCCCAAAATAAAAAAATAATTTTCAGAAGAAAAAAGAAAACCCTTTCTCCAACAAACTAAATCCCAAATGTAAAACATGGAATCTTATCATTTGATAAATATAAGATTAACAATAGCTAATATTTATATAGTGATTTAAGGTTTACAAAGACCTACATACTAGATATTGATTAAAAGAAAAAAAAAGAGGTGGAGGGGGAATATCCATTGGCTATAGTATGAATGAAGTTTTTGAAATTTCTTATCTAGTCTCTCTATGTTACTAGAGCAAAATCCACCTGTAACTCCTGGTAATCACCTACCACCTTTCCCCGGGCAATAGAGAATTTGAGGTATCAAAGCAAGCCATGTGTTACAAATGTGACATTTACAGTAAACTCAGGAACCAGACAATAGCAGACAAATGCTGGATGGAGTTTCTAAATAAAAATCCTCACGTGGTAGGAGTGCAATTCCATGTAAACTGGCAAAAGATCAGGCTTAATTCAAATTATCATCCGGGAGTTGTTCTTCAAATGGGTCCATGCTGATAATGAAGTGGAAGGACACCCCTGAGACTAATTCTACTCTGAAATACATATCATCAATCTATTCAGAGTGGAAAAAAAATCTATAGGGTGTGAGTCTAAGTATGATAGGGAATTTCTGAATATGAAGTACACATTATACCTTACAAATTAAAAATGAGGTTTTAGAAGTGAATTGCAGAAAGCACCACTCATAAATTACCTTTCTGTCTACCTATTCAGAGGATGACAACAAATTAAATTTAAAAGGATATTTCCTTAAGAGTGATGCACATATATTTCATGCAGTTGACATGAAATAAAAAATAAGAAGAGACATGGTAAAGAGAGAAAAGGACCAAAGGGTTCAGGCCCAGCCTAAAGTTGGGCCAGAACTATTAGATTAGACATCTAATCAGTTGTCAACACACATATAACACTATTACATTAGACTGACCTGATGTAGATTATCTGAGGAGATGTTAACTTGTGTCTCAGCATGAATGCAATTTCCTCTAGTACTGACTAGGCTTGGAGTGTATAATTCAAGGCTAAAATTTATTTTCCATCTTCAATTGATGGCATATCACTAGTGTCCACCTTAGAGGTAATCTGGATATATACTCCTCTTTTCTCCTACCTCAACTTGGAGAAAAATGTTATCTTTAAGGAATTCAAACCTCTTCAATCTGTGAGAGAAGGGCTATTTTTTTTACAACCCTAGTTTTAAGTAAAGGAGATTTAACATATTCTATTCTAAACAGGATTCTAGTTAGAGTCATAATCAGTCCCTATTCAAATATCTGGCAAAGACTCTTAAACACTATTGTACCTCTAGCTTTATATATGGACAATGGATGGAACTTCCTCCACCCAGTAGGCTAGACAAATTCCCATGATGCCATGCAATGGACAGTGCTTCAGGGGAGCAGCATGGCTCCTCAGCTTTGATGATAGTGTAGGGTACATCACTTAGGGGTGGAGCACAAGAGTGCCTTGGCATCTAGTAGAAGCTACCCTACAGTTAGTGTTCTACCATACCTAGGGGTTGTTAAACCCTATCACAGCTAAAAATATAAGTCAAATACCACTCTCATAACCCCTAACAAGCACAATTTAGGATTGTCAGAAATCTCTCCCTAATGATATATTGCCAATAATTGTGTTGCTAAAGATTAGCAGCCTCCAAGATCCATGTCTATTCCTACATTTTACTCCACCTGAGATGCAAAATACAAAAATAAAATCAATTTATCACCATCTGGGCCTCATTATCTGGATTAAGTGTTGACAGCATTGTAGTTCACCAGTCTTTCTTTACCTCACTTGCTAGCCTCTCATATTCTTCCATCAGTTTCTCATTCTCTTGATTCACAGCAAGAACCTTACATATCCTGTTAGCTGCTGTCTCGGCCTGTAAAACACAATAGGTAAACAGGACAGCTCTATTGATACTGATGTGCAGAAACAAACTGAATGTAGTAGAGAATGGGCGGTAATGAGGGGAAATGAAGTTGCTGCCAATGGAGCAGATCATGTGTGTTAGTTTAAGGACCAATAAGATCGAATACAATAAGATCTGAATATTATAGGTGACTTTATACCTAAACTACAGTTTTTATATAGACTTAAATGGCAAGCCAAGTAGGTTAGAGGAAAAACAACATATTTTTAAAACATCAAACAAGTTAGTACGTAGGGGGAAGGGAGAGGAGGGTCCTCTCATGAAACCATCCAAGGACACTATGATCTCAGGCCCTTTGATATCTATTTTCCAACTGTCTTGACTTCAAGATTGTAAGAAGACTACTGAACAAAAAAGCACATCTGTTCTTCCTCTTATAAGCCATTACCAATGTTGGGGTTTATTTTTCTTACAAGGATTTTCCCAAAGTAGAAGTTTTTCTTTTGTGAAAAGGAAGCTGTGATGTGCTATACAGCAACTCATGCCATGATCATATACTCAATCAATTGGAGATAATGAAATATCCAGGCTTCCAGGCCCATGCCATATTCCAATCAATGCCTCACCACATAATCCCTAAACTGTGCCACTTTCTTGTTTTCAATTCCGAAGTGGCCCTAAGGAACATGCAGGTTCCTGGATGCAAGAAACAAGACATGCATTATCTACCCAAATCTGTCCATCCGGCAGGATTTGCCAATTGCAGATTCATAAAAGTATGGAGTACTGATAAGTAAATATGCAGAAAGCCAAGGGACACTACCAGAACATAACTTGGAATAAAAATATTTCTGAAGTCAAAATGATCTAAAGAAAGGGTTATTCCTTTTAAAGAAAAGTCTTCTTTTAATTGAAAATACTAAAGATGTTCTAAATCATTCAACATTGGCAGGTTTGTAGACAGAGAGGCTTAAGGGTCTTTAAAATGGCACTTATTTCTCCATTTCAAATGTTCCCTTCGCTGCTAAATGGATGTAGCATAATTGCCATGCCACCTATATTGTTAAGTTATAAGAGAAATGAGAAAAACATCTCAAAATATGAGATATGCAAAAACATTTTGGAACTATTAGAGTATTCAATCATTATTACTTGCCAATGTTAAAAAAAAAAAAAAAGATTTGTTGTGGGTTTTTTCCCCCAAAATGTTTAATTCAGGTAAGATGTGAAGCACAATAAACATACACATACAGAACATACAGTTAAAAAAAAAAATCAAGCCAAAAAACAGCATAGCAACCCAGATGGACCAAGTGTTGATACCTGCTCTGCTCCAGCAAAAGCATGGTAGAAGCAGGAAACATAAGTCATGATAGCTCTTTCATCAGGTTTGGGAGTGTTCACAATGTCTGAAGGGGAGGAAAGAAAAAGGAAAAAAAAAAAACAAGCACACACATACACAAAATGAAGAGTAAAAACCAAAGTAAACAAAAAGAATAACAGAACGGGTTTTTAAGTGAACTGATGACTTTTCTGTGTGTTGAATGGGCACCTGCCCCCAACCCTGAGCTTCATGTAAAATATAGAAAACTGGAATAAATCCCACATTAGATTTGTTGGAATAAACGTTAAAAATACAAGTAGACAAAAATTTTAAAAGCAAATCAAACCAAGAGTCTGTCTCTTTCCCAGTCTTCTTGTGTTTTAAAAAAAGTTTGATTATTTGGTTAAGGAAAGAACTCATTTTATTGTTCATTAGACATTATAATTATGGGCACTAGGTGGCGCAGTGGATAGAGCGCTGAGCCTGGAGTTAGGAAGACTCCTCTTCCTGAGTTCAAATCTGGTCTCAGACACTTAATACCTGCATGACCTTCAGCAAGTCACTTAACCCTGTCTGCCTCAGTTTCTTTATCTGTCAAATGAGCTAGAGAAGGAAATGGCAAACCATGCCTGTATCTTTGCCAAGAAAATTTCAAAATGGGGTCAAGAAGAATAGAATATGACTGAAATGACTGAACAATAAGACATTATAATTATTCTCAATGAGTAGTTAAGTCTGGTTAGGCCAGATAAAAATGCGAGGACTTCTGGCTTTCTCTAAGGAGCATATAAACAAACAGAATGCTGGCAATATTTGCAACAAGACTGACAATGATTGTATCATTGCACCTCTGTTACTCCTTTGTTTTCCGCCTTGAAATCTGAATTTGACTGTGCATGGATTCAGAGTCACTAGTATTAACTGTGTTTACTTACCAGGTCGTTTAAACATTGCCAATAGTCATACAAATAGAACAAAAGAGGTATACAACTCATATACTCACTATGATTTTTACTGTCACATTTGTAAATGCTATACTTCACAAAGGTCCCCTCTAATATCCAACAAGAAGAGAGAGAAAACAGACCACTCAGTGTCACATTTCTGAATGTGAATATTTCATAAAAGCTCCTCTAATACCCAACAAGAAAAGAGAAAACAGACCCACTTGATTGCCCTCATCTTTTCTTCTCCTGCACAAGGCATACTGTCATGCTATATATTTTTCCCTTCTAATTAAGAACTTAATTCTTTCTGTACTAGGTTTAGGCAAAGGACAGAATTCAATTAGATAGACATGTGGTAATTCTCCAGGCCAAGAGCTGGCCACTGGATTTCAAAACACTATTGTTAAAAAGAATGTGGGATTATGAAACAGCATGGAAATCTTTTGGAAAATAAAATATAAACTGCTGATGGCTACATAGATGGGAAAAAAAAAGAGGTTTCAAAGAAAACTAGCCTATAAGAGACAAACATCTGCCTATTAAGCACCATAAGGGTTTTCTTATTAGGAAGGAAGGAAATAAAAGGAAAAAGAAAAAACAAACAATGGAAAAAATTTAAGATACAGAAGGTGAAGGGTGAGAGGTGACTGCTCATCATTTACATTCTCACCTTCTGTGCACCAGCAAATGCATGGTAGTAACAGGAAACATAAGTCATTATGGCTCTTTCATCAGGTCTGGCAGTGTATACTAAATCTGTGTAGAAAAAACAAGGTTAACTGCTTGGACATTCTAAAGACAATAGCCTTCTGCTGACTGATCACTGGGCAGAGAAAGGGAAGCAAGGGATTCTTCTATATAGGATGGTGTTATAGATCTGATCAGACCAAGGAAATAACACCTATAAAAATCCATCACTTCCCATAAAGATTTAAAAGTCACCAAAGAAAAAAGTATGACTGCTTTTGGCTGCCATGGAGGAGTTGAGTTCCAGACTAACTGGACATTTCACATCCAGGGCTAAGGCTAGATTTAAAATCTCCAAGATTTATCCCATCCTAGGGTTCAACAGGAGATAGGCACTGGGGGGGGGGGGGATTGTATCCTAAATCCAGTGGTCCTGATGTTGCCATATACCATGGGGGAACAAGAATCATCAAGATTTCTGTTCATGTATTCATCTGTACATGTATATTTGCTACTAATCTAAACCCATTCCCCTAAACAAGAGCATAAAAAAAAGGAGGGGAGGGGTTACAGTGGATTAGATGTAACTGACATCAGTGAAGTGGCCTCTCTCTTTGGCTGGTAGATTGGTCAAGATGAGGAAGAATCTCACCAAATGTAAAATTACAGATCGTGTAGTTAGTTTCATGGATGGATATATTAGGTATGACAATGTCTTCATTTACGACTCTACAACAGACACATGATCAACAGGGCAACCAACAAGGTGGAATAAAGAAGGGCTCATTAGATCGAATGAGACATCTTCAAGGATAAGACTAGTCAGCAACATTACAATGGAAGAATGACAGGTAAGAGAGTTAAAGTATAATGCTACTTCAATAATTCACAGTTTACCAGAAATGAACATAGAGAACTTATGGGACGAAAAGTACATGATACATATTAAAGTGTTCCTATTTCCATACTGGTCATGTTTCTAATCCTTTGCCTCACTTTCATATAAAATGGTGTTGTCAAAAGATAAAACGGCACATGAGCAAAGGTATGTGTGAGTCTTCTACGTTTGGATGAAAAGAGGAGGGAAAGAAATAGGAGAAAAGAATGTGAGACAATAAAGAAAAGTGAAGGTGAAATGTTAACTTCTTTGACAAACAGAAGGAATGGGAGTATTCTTGAACCGGATGTCACAATTTCAAGAAATAGTAGGGAGTGTCAATAATACCAGAAGGAATGGTAGTTAAAATGATCCAGCAGGGAATAAGTGACTCTCTGAATCAGGGGCTCAACAATGGAAGCTCAATTTTAGGCCATTAGGAAGTTATTTCACAAACTTGAAGAAATTTAGCAACCTCCCCACCACCCCCCACTCAGAACTGTCACAATGAATGATCACTGAGTCATTACTTCCCATAGGATCAGGGCAAAGGATAGAGTCAACAAGGATAAAGAGAGCTTGGAAAGAAGAAATATGGGTGAAAAATGAAGAACAAGTATTCTCATGATATTCCTTTACTATTGTGTGGACTGCCTATATTTCTTTAAAGCAGTATTATAGAGACCATAACTAGAATTGGTCACTCAAGTGCTCTTATTGCAGAAGCAATAGCTCAATAAATGTTGAAAAAATGAATAAGAACAAAATTGAGACATAAAGTAAGACCACCAAAAATGAATAAAGGAGGAAGAAACTGACTGATGGGAAATGACGGAAAACACTTGATTTACTGTTTACATAAGACCAAATGAGTAGCAATACAGAGCCTAGAGGTGCTAATAATAAATACAGGGTGAGACAAGAGACTCAGAGTTATCTATGCTGAAAGTAAAATTTTGACTCACCCTGTATTCACAGAAAAGGTATAAAACTTATGTGCTACAAAACACCATAATGAGTGATACTATACAACATTAAGAAAAAAGATGAAGCTCTTCCAGATCTTTAGGATATCTCAGACTTGTTCAAAGGAAAGTGATGGAGATTTAATGGTCACCTCTGCTGACCAAATACTTTGAGTATGATGAGTATAACTGCTATTAGAAAGGAACAGGCTCGATTCTATAGTTCTTCTTTTAGAATTTTCATATCTTACATTTAGGTTCATTTGCTGCATTGGAGTCCATATGAGGAAAAAAAATGTATTGTTCTGCTAAAACTTGAGGAAGTCATTTTCAAAGTTATTTTTAAAAAGTACATACATAAATCTATGTTCTTGCTTTCTATCACATAGAAAATGTTCAGTTCTCTTTCCTTACATGTCTCATTAGTTAGTTTGAGAAGAAGTTTCTTCTCTTTCTCTCTCCCCTCTCTCTCCACAGAATTACTTTTGAGTTTCAAGGCAAAATCTACCCATGACATTCTGTAATAATAGAAATGATCACTTATTAGGAAATACAATGCTTCAAAATCACACTGCACAGAGCTGATTAGCATAATGATGTCCAGAAAAAACAAAAGTCACTAAGTAAAATTCAAATCCCACCTTCTGCATCCAACATTTTGGGGATATCCAAATGTTTTTCTGCTATTTCCATAGCCAGGTTGATATTTCCTACAGGGTCATCCTGTACAGAAAAAAAAAATTAAATTAAAATTAAAAATAATAACCCATAGCTTTTAAAAAAATCCAATCCTTGCTAATAATTTTCTTTACATATTTTGCTTTCTGAAGGAAACATCCTTCCTCTTTACATTACCCCAAACATAGTCTTCAATAAGATACATCCCACACACACATTTTTTCACCCAAATACGTTATAGCTTAAGTAGTTTTATTTCCCTTGCTACCCAACCCCAATAAGATGCATTTCAACTTAAATGTTTGGAGAAAAATAGAAATAAAGATATCACAGTGGAGTTAAATTATTCCAGAAACACATATACCAATATTATACCAAGACAAACTGTACATGCACTATCTTACAAACAGCAAAATGAATCACAAAGCTCTTAGGATAAAAACACTCTGTACTGAAAATGCGTCATTTCATGTGTTTTTTGAAATATCTGGGATGAATTCTTCAGATATAAAAGCTTATTTTGAACATTATTACTGATAATAACATAAATGTTTTCCTCAAAAAAAATTCATGAAGTGTGAAGCTGAGCTCTTAGGAATCCAAAAGAAGAATTAAGACTAACATTTCTACGTCTGATTTAATTGATGCTATATAGATTTACTGACCATGTGTAGATCTCATATTTTGAGGGAGTAAGAAGAGCGAAAAAGAGTCTCTACAAAAAGGAGGCAGAAGTCTAAGAACAAATTTAAATGACATGCCTTCCATAGAGTTTCATTCTTGAAATCATTTTAATATTTCAATAAAAATTCTGCAATATTATGCACTGGTAGCACAGAATAATAAAACTATACATAATGTCTGACAAGCACAGGCATCAAACACTTAATCACAGTGTAATGATACAGTGTTGAATAAAGTAGCTGAATAAAGTTTCCTAGCCTTTCAGGGTATATAATTGTTTCAGTCAAATTTTGTTTCAACTAAATATGAGTATTAACTTAAGAAAGCACATAAATCACCCAGTTGGAAAGCAATGTTATTTCATCAATCAAATGGTAATGGTAATCTACTTTTAAGCTAATATTTTCAAAGTTATATAAAAAAATTTTAAATCAAAAATCTGATATTAACCTAACAGTTTCAAATAGCTAAACAAAATTTAACTTTAAGGACATTTAATATTTAACATCTTGGACTTTAAACTTTTGGAGATGAAGTAGAGCTTATATATACATGTTACCACGTTCACAATGTTAGATTGATTTTTTTTAGTGGTTTAGCCATTTTAGGTGGCCATTAGCCTAATTCAGGAAGAATGGCCTTGTACTGGGCCACTGTAAGTAGCTAAAAAAGTGGAAAGCATCATTTCATAATCCATCCTTTATTTTCCACCATAAAGATACAATGTGTGTGTCTGTGAACTGCTTCAGATAGAACTGATTAAAACATATCCAAGCATCTGAAAATGTGATAGGAAATGATGATGATATAGATAGCTAAATCTACTATCATTATCTCTACCTCCAACTAACTCTTGATCTCTATAAAATAAAGAAGAGGAACCAGGACTGTTCCTCCATGGTAACACACAAGCATGATGGTACTAAGATGTGTTTTGTTTTTTTAACCTAGAAGGGACTTTACATAAATAACTCTAAAATCCTAGATTTTTAGAGTTGAAATGGGCTTCAAAGGTCATTTAGCGTAGTACATCTGAGAAGGCATCTCTTTTACAACTTCCCTAACAAATATTCATCTAACTTCATTTAAAGTCCTTTAATGGATGGGGAACTTATTATCTACTGAGGCAGCTCATTCCACTTTTCAAAAATTCTGTTCGAAAATTTTTATTTATATGAGACTGAAATCTGCTTTTCAGCAAATTTCTTCTACATTTTGATCTGGGAGGGATCTTAAAGGTCATCTAGTCTAACCATCTAACTTTACAGATGAGGCCTACAGAGATTAGATTTTCATGAGATCACATAGACAGTAAGTGGCAAAACTAGGATTTGAACTCACATCCTCTGACTCTAAATCTAGGCTCTTTCTACTGTACCACACCAACTCCACTTCCACTTCTATATCCAATACTTTTAATGTGCAGGTGGGAAAAAAACATACCAGACAAACTGAGAAACTGTGGTCACCCAGATCTCTCATGTATGGCATTATCTTATTTCAGAAGCAGTGTCTAAATTGGGGGGGGGGGGGGAATCCTGCGGCTTGAAGGGCACATGTGGCCCTCTAGGTCCTCAAGTGTTACCCTTTGACTTAATCCAAACTTCACAGAACAAATCCCCTTAATAAAAGAATTTGTTCTGTAAAACTTGGACCCAAGAACCCAGAAGGCCACATGTGGCCTTAAGGCTGCAGATTTCTTGTCTAAATAACAACCAGTAAATCCTTTGTGTGATACCCAGATCTGTGGTGCCCAGCCTGATGTAGAGACCCAAAGGGCAATTATTGTTCTACCTCTTCCCTCAGTCACACAGTTGAGAACAATATAATGAAGGGGCAAACTCCATGCCCAACAACAAAAATAAAGATATACACAAAATAGCCAACTAAGCACAGCAGCAACAAAGGAAGAAATTTTGTGTTACCTTTCCACTGTCTGAAAATTCTGTTTACCAGTTGTGAGTTATGTTGTCATTAACATTTTAAAATGACATCATTTTCATGGTGGAAAAGCAAAACACCTTAAAAGCTTAGGAGAGGTGATGGTTCGCTTTAATTTGAAGATTGATGGACAGAATGGTATAGAAGAATAAAATGCTGGACCTGCTACCAAGAAACCTAGAGCTGAGCGATGGTGCTGATATGACCAATTGCATGATATTGTATAAGTGATTTAACTTCTGTGAACCTGTTCTCTTAGCTAAAAAAAATGGGGATAAGATATTTGCATGACCTACTTCACAAGGCTATTGCGATCAAGGAATATTAGAAACTCTAAATTACTACCTAAATGTGAGTTTCCACATTCACTCCTTACTTTCCATATCTGTAAAATGTGAATGATATTTGTATCACTGAGTTGTTGCCCAGAAAGTGCTCTAGTCTAAACATAAAGCACGAGCACTACATAAATATGAGTTAATATGGTCTCTACTTTCAAACTAGGGAGGAAGTGCATCAAGGAAGAAATGAAAGCTCTACAATGTAACACTTCTTAAAGATGGCATCCTTTCTTCTCTAGGGTTGTAAACTATGTTGTGCCTGTCTCCTAGCATTTGAACTTTCATATTTCATCTGAATTGTAAAACCAAATCCACCAGCATTAAATATGACCGCGTTTACAATTAAATGAACCTGAAAAGAAAAAGGAAACTCAAGAAGAGTTTGAACTTCCTCCCAGACAAATGATTTAGATCAGATTCATGATCTGTGAGGTAAAATCTGCAAGGAATGATACATTTGGATTGTCGGTTAACTCATACTAAATTAATCTATCAATTCACAGTTTGGATAAAAAAAAGATTGGGTTTTTTTCCTTGTGAGATCCAATTTAAATTTAATCAGACAAACACTTATTAAGCCCTCTGCTAGCAGCTAGGAATGCAAGACAGAACAGTGAAAGACACACATATGTCTGACCCAGCAGCCATGCTTCTCACTCACGGGAAAGGTTAGCTCAGATAGCACTACTAGTTTTTTAAAGGTCTTTTCTGGCGGGGAAAGCATATCCAGTGTTAGTTCAGTGCTGATGTGCTCATTCTTAAGAGAACATGCCAAAGGAATACAAATCAGGACCCTGAGGGCTCAGCATGCTGTGTCACCTAGAATGACCTTATTAAGCTTTGAGTAGTCAATGAGGTCAGGTCGATGTCTGTGGATGAGTGCACAGAGTCCAAGGCCGTCTTTCCAGCTTCACAAGGAATTAAAAAGAATGGGAATACAAGTTAATCAAGTCATTGATACACTGGCACAGTGCTGGGCTCGGTCTCATTCTTCTCTAAGCTCAGACTGTTAATCCCTTATTTTGTGGGGGTCTGGGACCAGGAGCTCTCTCATCCCTCCCCCCTCTTCTTCCCCCGTGCACCTACAAACACCACCACCACCTTCTCAGCCCCTTTACCAAGCCTCAGACTCACCAGAGACGAGCCTCCCTTCATTGAACTGAAACAACAGATACTCTGTACTGTCGTTCTGATTTTAAGGCTTTAATAGGCTCAGTTTGCTTGGGAACTAACCACCAAGCATAACATTGTTTCTATGGAAAAACACTTTGAGAGTTAGAAACGACCAATTTAGAGATGAATTTTTGGAATATAATCTCTTTGTAAACTAGGAACTTGTATTATGTGACCATTTTAAAGCATAAATCCTAATTCTACCTTCTTTATAGTTAAAGATTCCTTACTATGTGATTTTCTGTTAATGTTAACATTGAATGAAAAGCTCATTAAAGCCCTAATACCTTAACTATGAGCTTACCTGGGACAGAGCTAATAAAAATGATTTTTTTTAAAATGGGTTTTTTTTACAATGATGCCAGTAGGGATTGGAACTAGGGCACCAAGGCTTCTAGGTTTCAACTGAAATTCACAGAAGTGAAAGTCCAAGGAATGCTGGAGTATTGTGAATAACTTGGGGGTGGGGGGAGGGAGAAAGAGAAAGAGACAGAGAGAGGGAGAGGGAGAGGGAAAGGGAAAGAGAGAAAGAGAGCCAGCACAAAGACTGAGATCCAGAGACTATACTTTATTAGAGAACTATAAAAGGCAATTTATCTTAAGAAGCATTTTTTTTTTGCATTCAGAAAATGCTGATTCTAACTCATGTACTAAGAAATCAACTCAATTATAGAGCATGTGGGTCTTTCATGACCTTCATGAGTCTTCTGTTCTTTACTATAGCCTTTGGACTAGTTTGCTACTCATGAATCCACTACACAGTAGCAAGAAAAAGGGTCAAAAGCTCTTATTTCCTTCTATGTGACTGTAGGAAAAAGGGTGAGTGGGGAGAAGACAAGCAACTAACATAAGGTTCTTGGATTATGTTTGAACCACACTGACTCATGCAGTTCCTATTGTCTATATTTCCCTACTGCTTATAAGGGTAACACCAAACTTTCTATTTTGATATTCAAGGTCCTCCATTTTGCCTATCCAATCTAACTCTCAACTTTTCCATGATTATCTCTCTACTATAACAAAGTCAGTCTCATGAGTCACATATACAATATTCTCCACCTTGTCTTCATGTCATTGCTCAGGCTGTCTAATCTGTTGAGACTATCCTCTTCCCTCCTCTCCATCAGCTCAAATTATCATTCCAAAGATACCCAAATATTACTTTTTTTTTTCCTGAAGCATTCCAAAACTGATGCTATAATCTTGCCTCTACTTTGTATTCTTCCAGTAGGAGATACCATATTATGTTGCACTCTCTCAGAATTACTCTCTAGCTGTTCTGTGTATCTAAAACGTTGCCTTCCAAACTGGTAGGACCGAAGGCTTTTTGTTCTTTTTGAGTTGTCTAGGATGCCTGGCACAGTGAACGCCTAATAAACATTTGTTTAAATAATTACCCATGTTATTCATACAGTGTTCTTGTACAGCTAGAGAAACCTAGCAAAAAGGTTGTTATTGGATTTCGGAGAAATGCAGGTTGGCACTCAGTTCTTCTTGCCCTAATAAAGATCCCATCTTTTCCTTTCCTCCTTTTTGTCCGTCTGCTAAAGGCTGAAATCTAGTAATTTTGGTGAATTATTCTGACATTGCACAACTTCTATTGTAAAAAATTAATCTTATTTGACAAGATTTGTATTTCTTGCACACAAAATTTTGTTCCGAGGAAAAACTGGACATCAGAAATTCTGTATTCATAGAAAAAATTTTTCTCATCTCTGGAGGAGAGGAAAAAAACTAATATAAATAAACATTTATTCTCCCTACCACCCATTGATTCTAGTATACTTTTTAAACAGGATATTGATCTCTTACCTAGTGTGGAAATTCTGAATATTTACATTCCTATAAGGGGCAGTTTTCCTCTGGCACCAGAGAAGCAGACCTTCTTTAGCAGAGGTTTCTGTAATGAAAATCAGAAAAGAGTGTACGGGGAAAAAGTCACAACTGGGTTTACAAGGCTCAATACCAGCACCACCACCCAACCAAAGTGGCTAATGACCACAGATAAAGATAACAAGAACTTTAGACTCAGGCTGTTCATTCTTTTCTGTAAATATTACAACAAAGGAATAATACAAAGGGCTAATTTAGGATCAGCAGCAGGAGGTCTATGATAGGAAATATAAAGAACTTAACTTTAGAGAAATTAACAGCTTTCTAGGGCTTCCCAAATCTGCAAATAAGCCAACACCAGTAATTCTGCATTGCTAGAAGATACAAGTTAAACTAGAATACAGTTATCTACTGCTATAGGACATTACATAAATTGGAAACATGGTTACAATACCTAGTCCAAGAACAATTGATTCGAGGGTTCTTAGTGTATGTTCATCATTGCCCCCATATGACCAACATGATCACAGACCACAGATCTGCCAGAAGGAACCTCAGATGTTGTTGAATTCAACTCTCTTAAGTTACAGATGATAAATCTGAGGCCCAGAAAAGAGAGGCGAATTGCTAAAGGTAACACATTAAGTGGCAGAGGCAGGATTTGAACCTGTACATCCAACATTCTTTCTAGTATACTATGAATCCTTCTTGATTACACCAAGGAAGCAACACCTATTTGAGGACGGTTCTCCCCACCCCATATATAATGTTCCTTTTATAAATGGATAGATTTACCTCTAATTTTTACAATAAGAGGTAAACCTATCTTCTAAAAAATTACTTAAAATATTCTATTGAAGAAGATCATATCCCCCAAAGTGATTCAGGCCTAATCTATTTTTTTAAAAAGGAGAGTATCACTAGAAAATTATATTTGTGAAAAATTCCTTCATTTAAATAGTAAACTCACAGAAGGTTATAGTGAGCTCATTAAAGAATAATGACTCTATAAAATCTAAATTATCAAGGTAATTTGTTAATAACTATGCTGAAAGCTAAAGACAGTCTGCCTAAAGAAGAGTTTTATGCTTTGTTTTTTACATTTAATTGTGGGTTAGTTGTTTTGAGGAAAGTCTGTCTCATACACACCCTATAAAAATGCTAGAAAATGCCAAGTACTAATTTGACAGATTGTACCTAAGCTATTAAGCAAGATCCAGAATTATAACACTTTTGGCACTCTAATTTTCCTTCAGGACAGTCACATGTGGATGATGTCATTAATATGTAATTTTTTAAATGTGGTAAAATCTTAATGGATTCATAATGTAACTATTTAAAATTTGTAATCACTCAGATGTTTGATGGGCTGGTGTTTATCTTGTACCATCTAGTTTAATAAGGGTTTCCTAGGTGAGATAATACAATAGTAAAAACATGATTACAGGTGAAATAACTGTTATTTTAAGTAAGTGAAAATGCTCATGTAGATTTCTTTTCAAGTTATTTATATATGGAATAATTGATAGAACACAGCAAATTAGAGCTAGAAGGGACCTTAGAGATATTTTACAAATGAGCAAATAGACCAAAACAGGGAAAGTGACTTACCCAGGATCACAGAGCTAACAAGTAATAGAGGTGAAAACGAACCTAGATCTTAGACCGTTTTCCATTAGACCTTATTTCCTCCCTACTTAGAGAAACTATAAATTGAACTAGATAAATCATCCTTACTTATTTAAGGAGATCTAAAAACAGTCATGCTTTTCCTACTTTGGTTGAAACTGTTCTATGTCCTTTAAGAAAAAGGTATTTCCTTTAAGGATTTTGTGCAATCTATTATTTAATAATTAATTTTATTTATAATTTATAGAAATTATTTTATATAATTTTAATATAAATAATTACATGCTAACATAGAAATATATTACAATTATAATAAAATTAATTTGTAATTACTTTTAATTATAATTTATAATTTGTGCAGTACATACTAACCAGAACAGTGCTTAATCACTAATCAGATCTTGGCATAGTACTAAATGAAGTTAGAGGAAGTCACAAAACATGATGGTAAGAGATGGATTGGTATTATCTAATGTCAAGTGAGCCTTCACTACAGCAAGGTGAGCTTCTTTTCCTCTCTGACTCAAGCCTTCCCCACCTTTCCCTCCTCCATCCCAGCCACTCAGGTGAGGATTTAATTTCATTTGCACCAAAACAGTTGTACTCGTTTGCACCAAAACAGCTGAGGCTATGTGAAGAGAGTTCCTCTTCTTTTTTCTTCTGTTTTCACCATCACCTTTCTTCACTGTCACCTCTGATGAAGGGGTCACCCTCCTCCGCCCTGGATCTCATCTCTTCCTGTCTCCTCCGTTATCATTCTTACTATCCCCAATCTTTACTTCTCCCTATCTACTACTTACTAACTTCCAGGAAAGTTAAAAAGTGGCTGAAGCAGCAAAGCATCTTGAGGAAGAGCTAGAAGACAGCAGGTGTAGGGCAAGGAAAATTTCTTCAGCTACATCCACCAAAGACCCCAATGGACCCTGATGGAGACACCTCAGGATGCTGAAAGACCCCAAATTCCAGCCCTGCCCCTGCCAGCTCTCATATAGGAGAACAATTCATTTGAAGAAGAGACCTGACATCTTTGCCACCAACTCCACCAGTTATTTTTACTGCATTTTTGTAGTCCATGAGTATTTCACTGTATTTCAATAACAAGTCTGAGTCACTGGGCTAGTCCAAGGTAGCCTTGCCTAAGGCTAAGTGTTAGTTGGTAGGATTTTATCATTATGACTTTCTGTTTCTTATGGTTGAAGTACAGAAAAAATGCTTTAGGAAAAAAAAAGAGAGCAAGTGACTGGCTGTCCAGATACAGAAGGTTTCTCCCCTGAGATATATAGAAATTTGAGCCAAATGTGGATAGTCTGCTCAGCAACACCAGTGTAGCAACATAGAGCTCCCATGGAAGGACAGGAGAAGCTACACGTGGGCACTGAGGCACTATGTATTGCAATGCGCTTATCCTTGTTTTTGTGTAACTTGAAGGGAGGCAGAATAGACAACTCCAGTCCTCTTCTCTCTCTACCCTTCTTCAAGGGAGACTTTTCTGCCAGGAGGGGAAGCAGGAGTTGGGCCAGAAGCCACTCTGCTCTCCTCGGAGGAAGGTGGGTACTGGGTTAGAGGTAGAGCTATACATACCAGCAGATGACTAGATTCCATGGCCTGGCAGGTAAATCCCAAGCATCCTGGGAATAGACATGTGCCCCTTCACCTTCCCTGCCCAGATCACCCTCCCTACTTCTAGCCCAGTTCAAATAAGCTACCTTTGTAGAGATGGGACCTGGCAGCAACTTTAGCAGATGTTGCATAGCCTAAGCAGCTAGGTGGTACAGTGGACAGGATGATAGACTTGGAGTCAGAAGACCAGAGTTCAAATTCAGCTTCAGATACTTAATAGTTGTATGATTCTGGGCAGGTCATTTAACCTCTTTGTCCCAGTTTCTTCATCTGTAAAAGGGGGATAATAATAGCAGATATCTCAGGGGGTTGTGGTGAGGATCAAATGAGATGGCAACCCTGTGAGGTAGGCCTGTTGAGAAAGTGGGAGCCACAATAACAGCTAGCATTTACATCATTTATATACAGCCTCTAAGTTTTCCAAGCCACTTTACAAACCTTAAAGCATGATATAAATGTTAATTATTATTATTATTATTACTATTATTATTATTATTATTATTATTATTATTATTACTTCACTACAAGAGTCACAGCAACTGAAGACTCTGCAAAAAAAGTTTTCACCAAAAAAGCTAATGTCAAATGGTTCATATTAGGCACAAATATAGTTTTTATCAATAGAAATGGCATTTAAAAACATGCCATTTTGCTTTGCCACTGCACCCTAAGGACCACTGGGCTTTTCCATCTAACTTACACATATGGATTATCTCTCCTATTAAAATGTGAGTTCTCTGATAACAAGGACTGACTGTCTTGCTTTTCTATGTACGTATTCAGCATTTAGCACAATGCTTTGCGCAGAGTAAGAACCTAATAAATGCTTTTTCATTCATTCATTCACTTATACCCTTGCTGCCTAAATACACAATCATGTTTTGTCAAACCTCAAAAAAAAAACCTCACTACAGCCTACTATCTTGCCTAGCTATTGTACACTGTACCTCTCCTCTCCTCTCTACTCAAATGCTTGAAAAAGTTATCTACACACAGTGACTTTACTTCTTTCACCATCTTCTAAAATCACTGCAATATGGCTTCTGACTTCATCAATCAATGGAAACTACTCTCTGCCAAATAACCAGTGATCTCTTAATTGCCAAACCTAATGGCCTTTCCTTACTCCTCACTCTTCTTGACCTCTGTGAATCATTTGATAGGGCTGATTTTGTCCAACTGGATACTTTCTTCTCTTTGGGTCTGTTTCCATGATACTGTCTTCCTTTGGTCCTCCTACATGACTGATTATTCCCTCTTAGCTACCTTTGCTAGATCTTCAGACTCTTCTCACTTAACAGTTGGCTTTCCATAAGATAGCATCCTATGTCTTTTTCTCTTTTCTCTCTATACCATTTTACTTGGTGATTTCATCAGTTCCCGTGGGTTCAATTATCATCTCTATGTTGATAATTCTCAGATCTATATATCAAGCTCTAGTGTCTTTTAATTCTCATCCCATATCTCAAATTGCCTACTGGACATTTCAAACTAAATTTTCTGTGGGCACCTCAAACTCAACGTATCCAAATCAGAACTCATCTTTCTCCACAAAACCTGTCCTCTTTCCCAACTATAAGTGTTGAGGGCACTACCAACCTCTCAGTCTTCCAAGTTCATAACCTTGTCATCCTTCTCAATCCACATATCACTAAATATTGTCATTTTTACCTGAACAACATCTCTCTATATCCTCTTCTCTCTACTAACCGGCCACCATGCCAGTTCAGGCCCTTAACACCTCTTGCCTGGACTATTGGAATAGCCTAATTGGTCTTCCCACCTCACCTTTCTCCCCTCTCCAAACTGTCCACATAGCTGCCAAAATGATTTTTACTAAAGCATAGCTCTGAGTGTGTCACTCTCCCTGCTCCAAAAACTCTAGCTCCCTTTTACCTTCAAGATCAAATAGAAAGTCCTCCTCACAACCTGGCCCCTTCCTACCTTTCTAGTCTTCTCACACTTTGCTCTCCTCCATTTACTCTTTGGACCAATAATACCAGCCTGTTTGCTATTCTTTGCACAGGACACTCCATCTATCATCTCCATGCATTTGGATCGGCTGTCCCCTCAGGCCTGGCCCACTTACCTTTCTTACCTCCACCTCTTGTCATCCTTGACTTCTTTTAAGACTCAGTTCAAGTACCACCTTCTGCAAGAGGCCTTTATGTTCTCCCTGGCCACTTGAGCCTTCCCTTCTAAGGTTACCTTCCTCCTCCTCTGCAAGTATTTTATATGAAACTGTTTACATGTTGTCTCCCCATTACTATGTAAGCTCCTTGAGGGCAGGGATTATTTTCGTGTTTTTGCCTTTCTCCAAGCACAAGTTCCAGGAACATAATTAATAAGTGCTTGCTAACTGATTGACTGATGTACCTATGCAAAGGTCTTCAACATCTTGAAGAGTAACCCAAATTCTACTGTAAATACTTTGAGAGCAAAGATTGTGCCCCATATCCCAAAGTGCCTATCACAGTGCCTTGAAGGTGTTCAATAAATATTCGATAACTAATTAATAACTAGAAAGGGTTAGCACTAGAAGATGTCCTGGCACTCTGCTAGAATATGAAAGTGAAAAGCTGGAGCTCCGATGTATATTTAATGAAGGCAGGTCATGTTAAGTCATGGATGTGGAATAAATAAAGACTCCTCAAACAGACCTGTAGCTAGTTAGAGAGCTAGGGATTTCAGGCTAAATAAGAGATCTATTTTGAGAGAAATCAACTTAACACCTTTTAGCAGTAATGAATAGATCAAAATATTTATAAATTGAGTGGGAGTAAAAGACTAATGATTTTCATCTTTGCTGGAGATTCAAAGCTTTAAAACATCCTTATTGTGAAGCAGTGATGGCCAGAGAGAGAGCCAACACAAAAAGTCAGGATTCTGTTAAGAAAGGAAGACTTGATTTTCAATAAATTCTTTCTGTACCTGGAATTATTTTTGTTTTAGCTGTAAGTCCAAATAATTCAACCAAATGGCTATAATTTCATTACACTTATTTTTAATCCTGTAATAAACATTTAAGAAGCTAAATATCTGTATATTTTCCTAGCTCCTTGTGCTCTGAACATACCACTAATCCTTTCCACAAAGATTCCACCCCCAGGAATGACACAGCATTGCTTAAGTCCAGCCCAACAACAGTTATTATTTTTACTGCACTTTAAGGTTTGCAAAATGCTTTATATCAATTATCTCATTTTTTCTCCACAACAACTCTGCAAGCTAGATGCTATTATTATCCCCATTTTACAGATGAGAAAACTAAGGCTCAGAGAAGATAAGTAAGTAGCCTAGAGTCACACAGCTAGTAAGTATCTGAAGCTGGATGTAAACTCTGGTCTTCCCGATTCCACCACTTTGACACCCAGCTGCCCAAGGCAAGTATAATTATAAAACAGAATGGTCATGCTCCTAAATGGGTACAATCTTATAACTAACTTTTTGACTTTAGAAAACACATTATATTCAGGTTATCTCCCTTATACTTTACCTTCCACTGAAATATCCTGGATAGCAAAACGAAGGATGATGGTCCAGATCATACCCAGCGTCATTTTCACATTTCCATCAACAATTTCTGTAGGCAAGGGAAAAAAAAAAACCAATAAAAACAAATTCTACGACATTATCTGAACACATTTACCATTACACTCTTTCAATAGTAATGCCTACAATTACATCCAAGAACAAAAAGGATTGTCACATTTCTGTCAGCCCACCAGGATACTTATAATCCTTATGCTAATGTCTTCAAATATTGTACTGGGGCCCAAATTCCTCAGCCCCTGGATGAATTCAGAATTGACTCAAAAGCACAAATCTTGCAGATACATTTGACTGAAATAAGTCAATTAATTTCCCAACCTCTAAGAATCCATTAGGAAAAATGTTCAACAATCAGACACAGACAGTAAAGTCTCAGGAATCTTGCTATCTCTACCTAGACTACTGGTATACTCTCCTAGGCCTTAACTGCTCAAAGGAGGCAAAGACCAACAGTGAAAGGCATTTTCAGTTTCTGCCAACTTACATGTATAACCATTAATAAGGGGAAGCGAATAAACATTTATATAGTACCCATTTCGTGCTAGGTACTGTTTGTTCTAAGTGCATTTTACAAACGCCATCTCATGGGATCCTCACAACAACCCTGCCACGCAGGTGCTATTATTATTACCATTGTACAGTTAAGGAAGCTTAGGCACACAGAGATTAAATGTTTGCCCAGTCACATAGCTAGTTTCTGAGGTCAGATTTGAACTCAGGTAGGTCTTCCCGATTCTAAGCCCAATACTCACTCCACAGTCCCCACTAGGATAGTATTTTACATTTGTATAGAGTTTTATGCTTTGTGAGCCCCTTTCATCCCTCTCTCATTTTGCCCTTACAACATATCCATGAGATTAGTTCCTTAGTTTACCTTCAGCACCAATGGATACCAGTTTCACACCCTTACTGGCTATGTAATCCAGGGCCTTATTGACATTGGCAATTTTGTGGAAGCGCATTTTTCCTCGGTCAGGTTTGGATAACCTTTCACCTGTGAGGAAAAAAAATGGCATACACATAGAATATTGGTTACACCAGGCTATAGACCAAAGACAATAAAATTCAGAATCCAAGTTTCCTCAAAGAAAATTTTATTGGAAAGATTTTTTGTTTGTTTGTTTTTGCTTTTCTTTTTTAATTTTGGAGGGGGGAAGGCAGGGCAGTTGGGGTTAAGTGACTTGCCCAAGGTCACACAACTAGTACCAGATTTGAACTCAGGTCCTCCTGACTCCAGGGCTGGTGCTGTATTCACTGCACCACCTAGCCACCCCATGGAAAGATTCTAATGACTGGCTGGTCATTAGAACCAATTTGTTTTCGTTCACTGAACCAAACCAGGAGGAGAAAATAACCTGCAACATGAAATCAGCTGTTCTAATCCCAGGAAGCCAATCAATCAGTTCAGATAAAATAGATTTCAAGATAAAGCAGAATACTATAAATATGCAAGCTTTTGAAACCTGTTACTGAAGTTTGGTTTGAAATTCTGAGCCTCTTACAGATGACATGAGAGATTTAGGGTTGTGCCACTTATTCATTCTAAGTCGCTGGCTAGCCCTTGGGAGAATCCAAAAAAGCCTAAATTCAGTTTCCTGAGCTACCAGAACTGATATTTATTCCAATGACCTCACTAGTCAGTACAAGAAGATATGTGCATCAAAGGGAAATCTACCTTAATCTCTCATGGTCACGGTTCCTTGACTGCAAATTTGGAGTCTTTAAAACCAAAGTTAGATATATGAATTATAAGGCAAAAATAGTCTCAGTGTAGCCTATGCTCACTTATTCAGCATTAAGCTAACAGCTAAATATGGGCTCTGTAAGAAATTTTGTCTATTCCATAGGCATAGCATGGAAGCTGGGGCCTTAAGTGTGGCATGAGGACTATCCTTCCTTGGAACTAGCAGATTTAAAGAGTTGGGCACCTTTCACAAATGCAACCAGGCCTTATGCGTTCCTATATGTTTGCACCTCCATACATGCACTCTAGCCTCACATGTTCCCTCCCTATGTAAACAATAGTACTCTGGCTGCCGATACATATGCCTCTCCATGTACTTCTGAGTAGTGTGTTTCTCCACACATGCTCTTCTTAATAATGTACTTAAGAATGTGCCTCTCCATACATGTTCCCTAAACATTTTTACTCTTCCCACTGTGTGTGAAAGTATACCCCAGGTCTATGAGAGCTATATTCTGCATAATTTTCTTACCTTCATATAATGCCTTTGCTTCAAGGAGGGGGGGGGGGAAGTATGTAAATTCCAGGTACACACATTCTAGCATCATGAAGAATTGAGCGACAGGAAAGTAGCAAGGATAGGTTGGGGGGACATGGTATCATTTTTTCTTGTTTTTTAAAGTAGGAGACTTAAATATTACTTTGAAAAGAGAAACTAGGAAATGAGTTTACAGTAGAATTTAGCTAATTTTCAGCATAGATAAAGATCTCCAGGAAGACAAGAACTTTGCCAAAGAGTAATTTCTAATATTGCAATTACAAAGCTTGAATACCTTCAAAGGAAAATACTCAGTAAATTCAATTTGGAACAGACAGAAAAACTAATTCAACTACACAATTTACAAAGTGTTTTCCTCAAAACAACCCTCTAAGGCAAGTAACAGACAATATCTATTTTACAGATGAGGAAACCAAGGATCACTGAAGTTACATGACTTCTGCAATCCAAAAAGCTATTAATTCTCTCATGTAAGATGTGATCCAGATCAGAGCCAAGGTTTGAACCTACACCTCAGGGAGATACATCCAGAGTTCTTTTCACTCAAGTAATAACACACTGAGTTGAGTATGTAGAAGACAGAAGCATTAGGGGTTATAAGCATGAAAACTGCTTCACCACCAACCTGAAATGACTTCCAAAAGAAGCATGAGTTTAAGGCCATTCCTGAAGTCTTCCTCAATATTCTCAATCTGGGTGCCAGCTTTTCTTAGATGAGAATTACACCAGGCAGTAAACGTCTGGAAGGTCAAACAAACGTTTGTCAAAACAACAATCAGAAAATTACCTTTTGAAAGCTTGCCAACCTCACACATACTAAGGAGTGCAAAGAGGACTCTGGGTCCTGTCCAGTCTTCTAAAGGAGGAAAAGGAACATGAAAGGAACAGGTAACATTGAAGCCTTAAGGCAAGTGCTTAATAAGGTTAGCTGGTTTGATGAAATACTCAGAAGAACTCCGGCTTGAACTTTAAAAGACTATCACCATTAGCTTATTCATATCTTGCCTTGAATAGTCACCCCCATAGTAAGTAATGGCTTTATCTGCCTTTAACCTCACAAGCACTTTGTGCCTTTTTAAAATATTTGTCACATATTATTTTATATTATGTTTATGCATCATATTCCCCAGTTTGAGCCTAAGTAACTTGAGGCCTTATCTTAACAGTTCTTACCTTAAATTCTGTATCAAATCTAGGCCTAGCACCATGTTCCACACCCAGTGAGTATTTAATAAATGTTGAATTTTGTTGTTCATAGTCTCTATTTATAGTTTTATCTCATCAACTATAGTTCTTAATGATAAAGATTTTAAATCTTCTCTTCTGCTCCTATGTTTCCCTAACTCAGTCAGTTGACAAGCATTTTTTTAATCATTTACTAAGTGCCAAGCACCCTGCTAAGTGCTGGAGATAAAACATAGGCAGATAACACTGTCTTTGCCCTTAGGGAGCTCACATTCTAATGGGGAGACAACATTCAAATAGCTGTTTAAAGAGTAAAGTAACCTCAGAGAGATACCAAGAAAAGAAAGAAAGATTTGAAAACCAGCAGGAGGGAGAGCATTCCAGACATGGAGGACAGTCAGTGCAAAAGACATGGACAAGGGAAATGGAGTGTCAAGTGGAAGGAACAGCCATCAGGCCAGCTCGCTTATCAAGTTCCAGGATGGAAATAAAATGAAAGAAAATTAGAAAGATAAGAAAGGACCAGGTTAAGAAGGGTTTCTAATGCAAAACAGAGGAAATGTTTATCCTTGAAAATTTATCCTTGAGAAAATAGAGAGCCTTAGGAGTTTATTAAGAATGGAGATCTAGTATGGTCTTCTAGAATGGTTAGACCTACTAGGTATACCACAAGTAAAATGCTTTTGTTCCCTAACTGGAATTAGATTCCTTCTCTTATGCAAATTTCAATATAACTTCTAAGCATACTTTATAATCATATTTTATCTGGAGCTTTTATTAGCTTGGCAACTTCCAATGAAATGGGAAAATCACTCTTTCCAGATTTTGGTGTGAGAAATTGAGAGGGAAATTTGCCACTGACTCATAAGGTGAAACTCAAGAATATATTTTGTTCACATAAACAATTGTTATACATAGTTATTAGGGTTAAATAGGCCTTTGTGCACTGGCCTGGGAACCAGCCACTACATATAACTTTCTACAAGAACAAATAGTATTCTGAAGCCCAAAGTACCAATTTACAGTCAATTTCTTAAACACATTCATTGATAAATTGAATCCTGCCCATATAATGAAATTAGGATAAAATAATTCATATCATTCTCTGCTCTAGAAAGCAAGAAAAAAAAAAACCATTTTGTGTGTGCTCTATATAGATCTCAGCTTAGTGTGGGTGATCTAAGAAGTATCTGAGGTGGCTAGCTTAGTAGTGCAATGAATAAAGAGCTGGACCTGGAGTCAGGAAGACCAGAGTTCAAATTCAGCCTCAGATACCCATCTAGGGGTATGATCTTGAGCAAGTCACTTAACATTTGCCTATCTCACTTTCCTCATGTATAAAATGGAGGTGGTAATAATACCTACCTCCGAGGGTTATTATGAGGCCAACATGAGATAATATTTGTAAAGCACTTGGCACAGTGACTGGCACATAGTAAAAGCACTTGGTAAATGCTTATTTCCTTCTTGTCTTCCTACAAAGAAGTTATTATGATTATCATAAATTATTTGATAATAATTTATTATTTGCCTGCAAAATACATATTTTTACATTGATGTGAAATTGATGGGGTAGAAGCTCTGGGAAACCCCTTGAACTCCGAAATCTTCTCATTTGATGAGGCATTTGCCTGAGGCCATAAGCCTTTCATTATCACTAGACTCAAACCTCTGTTACTAGCCTAGCCCTCCATTGTCCAGCCACTTCCCACCTTTGATCCTCCCAAAATATCTATATCCAAATCTGTTACCCTTAAACTAGCCTAGCCCTCCATGTTCTGTCATCTTCAGGTAGGCACCCTTAAAGTCATTACTGGAGTCTGATCTCATTTGACTCCTCCTCAAGGCCCTCCCCAAATTCTTCCTCTAGACTACCCCTAGAACCCTCCCACAATCTTTCTGTATATAAGTTCCATCTTGCCTCCATGAAGTGGCCTAGAATTACCTAGCACAGACTCACTCTGTGTCAGATTATTCTGGCCCACCTGTCCAATACAAGTGTCACAGATACCTAGGCTCCTTAAGAGTTTACCCATTATGGTGAATCTCTAATAAACTTTGCTTTACTTTGACTGAGAGAAGACTTGAGTCAAATTCATTTGGCAGGACCCGGCGTGTTGATGTTCTGGGGTCTCACGCACCCCTAAACTCTAAACCTCAACAGAATTTCTGCAGATTGCATGAATGAGCAGGCTGCAACATAATACCAATCAAAAATTGTTTAAGAAACATGACATTAAGTGACAAGCATGTCAGCAAAGAGCCGCACGTCTAGAAGAGAATGCTGGTCTGTAGATGGAAAGAGGGAACAATAACTGATGAGCAGCCTGAGTACGACACTGATATTCATGCAATGTCCAAAGAGCTATAGGAAGGCCTCCAGCACTGTGGATGAAGCATCTGTGGAATCACATAGACAAGAGTCACACAGAAGAGATCAAAATTCTAAAGAGTTAAAGGCAAAATCTTCAGAAAAATAGTGCCCTATATGTCATTAGGTAGCATCCAAAGTTATTTTGTTTATTTTTCAAGCTTCCTTTTTACTTGGCTTCCACTTATGAACCATTTCCTGCCAAAACAGGATTAGAAACACAGCAGGCAGCTGTTGACTGAGAATGTAAACTCCTCCTAGTCTCATAGCAGCTGCTGGTCTCAAGAACAAAGTGTTAGCCTAGTATATTAAATGGATATAGGGTAAAGATTGGGCAAGGCAATCAACCTCTCAAGAATAAACTCTTTTCAAGTAAGATATAACAAGATAGAAGCTGAATCTTGTTAAAACAAAAATTTTTAAATAGATAAATAAAATAAAAGGATTTCCAGGCCTTGGCCAATAGGCCGCTAATTTCAGTATGTCAGCAGTCCTTTGGAGTGCATGGTTATTTAATTTTATGAAAGGCAGCTAAACCAGTAACAGTTCAATGATTTCTTCTGAGAAACACTTAAGAGTTAAACTTTGCTTCTGTCTAGGAGAAAGTGCATAAGGCACTTGTTATAGTTAAGTATGAAATACTCAAAGCCCTTAAAAAACAATCTTAAACTTTAAATACTTTTCCAGTTAATGACATTCACATGAATGGTACTGCCTATACTCTTCTAAGGAAAAATGGATTTAAATGGGGGGGAGAGAAGCAGGAGAGTAGGGAGTTATAACTACATAGCTATCTATTTTTCTTCACCTATGCACACATACTTTGTCACATAAATCTTTTAATGTAACTTTGAAAATAAATGGTACTGGAAGCATTACTAAAATCAACTGGCAAAGTTGGCATCAACACAAAAACCCATGAAAATAATGTAAGTGTACTGATTCCCAGGTGTCTTTAAGAATCTCTTTGAGCCTACTATAGGTAGATGTCATAATTAAGGTAATCATGTCTTAGCTGCTAATATCCAGGAAGATTAAACTAAAAGGTCAATGTACTTAGCTAAGTTAGGCCTAATGAAGTTTAAATATTTTTAATTAGTACCCCCATGCGCCAGTATAACTTTGAGTAACTAGTAACTAACAAAATACAAACATGAGAAAGGACTTCAATAGCTCTGTACTGCAAAATGAACTTGGGAGTCAGGGGGAGATTGTGCGCCAGCACAGGGCTTAATTTCCATTTTACTTAAAGTGAAATGAACTGCTTCAGTCCAGGATGGAAAAATTGTTCCCATATGTAATTGCCCTGACCCACCATTCCTACCACTTTTTCAAAGAATGTGTTTATAATCTGTAATTCTCTGCTAAATGAGCCTGGGAAACATGGGTAAAATAAAGGACCTGGTAGCCAGACTAAACTCAAGCTTTTAGTCCAATCTGGTATCTGGTACTCATCTTTATTCTTCAGAGATATGGATCCTTCCATATGGTAAGACCAGTAAAATGTTAGTACTGAAAAGATGGGTCTTTGCTTTCATGGGAAACTGGGGTAGGGGTGGGGGGTCAGCAAAAGAATTTTTTAAATTTCAGAAAATACCTAGGCCTTCTTTCTTTACATTTTTGTATCTTCCTTTTTTTCAATTCTAGGTCCAGGTCACTGTCCATCCCAAATATACTTACTATTGGATAAGCTCAAATGCATGTTAAAATGTGAGCAAGAGACATTCTTCATCCACTTGATCTTTCCTGTTTAGATGGACATGGTGAACTCCTTTAAGAGTGTACAGATCTCTTCTAGAAGTCCTGAGACTTCGTGCATTCTACACAATGTCAGTCTACACAATCAGATACCAGAGGAGTACCACACGAGGGCAATGGAGAGGTACAACACGGGTGTGAGCAGGCTATAACAAACAACCAACAAGGAATTCTGAACCAACATCAAAAAAGAAGAAAAACAGGAATAAAGGGCATCATCAAGGAATTGTATGACAGGGAAGAAAGATGATCTAGTCATATGATAAGAACAAGGGATAACAGGTAGAGAGCCAGAGTACTCCACTGGTCTCTCAGGGTTAGGAGAAATTTGGAAAGGCCTCTAGAATGTTAAGTGGAGCCCGTCTGGTTAACTTTTGAGAGAACGTAGACAAGTATCACATAATATGGTAGATAAGGATGTCTTCCAAACTATCATTGAGGGAAGCTCTTGAATGATGACTGCTGTCAATTTCTACACAGAAATATCTAGACCATTGGTGTTAAACTCAAATAGAAAGAGATCTCTACTGGCCATATAATTGAGTTAGAAAATCAGAAATTTTAATTATCTGTTGTACTATATTTTTTATTTATTTTGTGAAACATTTCCCAGTTACATTTTAGTCTGATTCAGGCCTCCTTCAAGAGTTCTGAATGCCAAGTAAGGGCCTAGACTAGAGTATGATACTTCTGATCTGGATGACCTCACCATTAACAGAGACTCCTCTTCAACCTGTCCTCTATATCTCTTTCTAGGGGGTAAATAACTTTGTTGAACATATACATCTTCCTATTTTTATGCCTCACTTGATGTATATAACCAGCTGTTCATTAAACAGGGGTATTTTTATAATTATGCCTTCCAAGGAATACTGGAAGATCTTGCTAGATGGAGGCAGACCCCTTACCTCAAAAGAATTTATAAAGTGTTTTTTTATTCTATTGAATCAAATGCTTGATTGTAATGAACAAATCATAAATGCAATGCAATCTTATATTCACTACATCTTTCAATTAATTGTAAAATAATAAAGATGTGGTCTATTGTTGAATATCATTTGGAAAAGATTGCTCATTCCCTATTAAGTACACTCATTAGGGATACCCTAGAGCAGGAGTGAGGAACCTGCAGCCTTGAGGTCACATGTGACCCTCTAGGTCCTCAAGTGCAACCCTTTGACTTCACAGAACAAATCCCCTTAATAAAAGGATTTGTTCTGTGAAGTTTGGATTGTCAAAGTGCCACACTTGAGGACCTAGAGGGCCATATGTGTCCTTGAGGTCACAGGTTCCCCACCCCTGCCCTAGAATTATATAGACAGATCTCTCTCAAAGACTTTTGCATGGACATGAGAATTGGCATATAAATCAGAAGGGAAAAAGAAAGATGGGAAAAGATAAGAAAAAAAGAAAGAAAGAAAAATTTCAGCATTCTCAACAAAGAAATATTTGTTAGGAAGGCATACGGAGTTTAACCCTATTGAAAAATTACTACTTGAATTTTTCAGAAAACAAAGTCTAATATTCTAAACGTTCTTTCTTCATCTCTAGAGGAGACAAGAGCAGAGAAGAGGAAAAGAGAGAAAAGGAGAAGGGAAAAGAGAAGAAAGGAGAGGAGGGGAGGAAAGGAGAAGATCCTCTGGTCGTTAACCTGATGTAATTCAACAGAAATGTATTGAGTACCTACTAGATACAAGGTACTTATATCCCACACTTAGATCGGCTGGTCCTTCAACCATAGACTCTCTGTCACCCAGTTACGACACAGAAGTTCCTCCAGCTTAGCAAGCATTGCCAAAGCTTGTATTTCTTTGTCAATGCCTGTGAAACTAAGCTTCTCTTCCACATCAGAAAGATGTAAACTATTTGAAGAATTCAAGAATTCCTGAAGAATTTCAACCTACTCTGGGCTCTGATTGGTAAGGATTCACCATGCCCTGCAGCCTTTAAGTATACCCTAAACCCTCATCCTCCTTTCTAATTCCTGATAGGAGAAGAGTGATCAAAGCAACACTACCAGTCTTGACAAGGACATGCCAATCAATTGCCAATCATCATTCCGACTCCCTGATGACCACTCCCCTATTTTTGCTGTGTGGCCCTACTAAAATGTAAGCTCCTTGAGTGTAGTGACTGTCTTGTTCATATTTGTATTTCCAGCCCTTAGCACAGTGCCTGGCACTAGCAAGAACTTGCTAGATGTTTTTTCACTCATTTGCTCACTACTTCATTCAAGAAATTGTTTTTAAATGATTCTACAAAAATAGAGATGAGCATTACTATCTCATTGGACAATTGCACATGTCAATTGTCCAACTACCAGAAAGGATAATTTGATTCTTTGATCTATACAGAGTATGACATTGTATATTACTAAACATTCACATACGTACTCACACGAAATGGTGGTTCTATAATGACAATCTGGACTACTTTATTTTTCTGGACTTTCCATGGGCTGAGGGCATAACGGTAAAATGAAAACACTCTAGCAACAGTGGCATCGGTCAAGATAAAAATAAAAATAGTGATACTGTGGGAACTTGATGAATTAGTTTCATGTGATTAAGCTGAAGGGAGCCTTGTCTTCTCTTCATTCCAGAAAAAGGACCTACAGCCCAATAGCTATCACTCCCCTCCCTTTTGTCTTTCTGAAACTACTTGATTTTGAAACCATAACTAACAAAAAATAAAATTTCCTGCAAATATTTGGTAATAAAAATTGATGTTTCTATTTTACAAAGGGTTAACTTCAATTAAAAGAAGTTCTCCATAAGAAGGCAAAGAAATAAAATGAACTAAGCTTTATACCCTAGCCCCATGTTCTTAACCTCAAGAGCACAATGCTTTCCTCTAAGAAAAATAACAGAATATAAAAAAATAATATGGCCAATACACTTGAAGAACAGCTGTTACTTACACAATCTATCATTTACAACTCAATGGAAAAAATTTAGTTTCCCTTTTGCAATAAGACATGGTGTCAACTATTTCTGCTCTTTGAATAAGGAACTCTACAATGTCTTCTGGGATCTTTATTTTCTTCTCTGGGCATACAGAAAAAGTTATCAAACTGGGGAGTGTATGAGAGGAATGCTTAAGTGTTATGGCACAATAGGCTATTCATCTTTGTATATTTCCGTAATTAGTAGGAATAAATTTTAAAAGGCAGAATTTATTACAAAAAAAACAACAACAACCACATTTCCTCTTTCCCTACAATCAATATCTGTAAAAGTAAGCATTTACATAGTACTTGAGATTTCATAATGTGTTTTAAAACAACCATATCCAAGAGATGTCATCATTATCCTCATTTTGTGGATATAGAAACTGAGGCTCAGTGTAACAGCAATCAATTTGGCAGATACTTAGCACTTAGTAACTTGGGGCTAAGTATAGAAGGTGTGAACTCTGTCCCACTGTTGAGAGGGTGTGAACTCCCCTGTTGATGTGGAAGAAGAGGATTGGCTGAGACAGGAGGCCAGTCTGTGTATATAAGCAAGAATTCTAGAGACAGAGAGACAGAATTGGGATGTTGCTCCTGGTGAAGGAAGAATCATGGAGACTGAGAGAGGGAGAGAGAGAGAGAGAGAGGGAGAGAGAGAGAGGAAGAGAGAGAGAGGGAGAGAGAGAGAGGGAAAGAGAGAGAGGGA
>CM053586.1:252040290-252065637 GCA_028646515.1 Pseudochirops corinnae
GAGAACTGAGATGGAGTTTTCCTGAGACCAGAATCTGGTGAAGGCCACCTGGAAGGCTGAGAGTGCTTGCCTGGAAGGCCTCCTGCAAGGCTGATATTCCTTCTGGGTCCTAGGGCCAGCTGAACTGCTGGAGAACTGAAGAAGCATGACTGGGATAAGACTTTGTTTGTTCGTGGTCTGGCTGATACTTGAGTTCCAAGCAAGAGAAGTGGTGAAGGATTTGAGATGTGCTGGACCCTGTGAACTTCAGTGTGTGCCAGGGACTGCCCTGAGGACTGGACAAGGACCTGGGATCTGTCTACCTCCGAGGACTGGACTAGAACCTGGGAGCTGTCTGCTTCTGAATCCAGGTGACTGTTTGGTGGATTCAGGAGAGAGCTGGGACCCTGGAAGGGGATCCAGGGAATCAAAGAGACCACCCAGAGTCAAGATGAAGAAAAAGGTCATCCTTTGGATGAAACTGAAGTTTGCTGGACACCTAGGGGTGGAAGATTTGTGTGGTTTTCTAATGATTGTACTTAGTGATTAATGATATTTAGTAATTGTGAATCTAGATTAGTGACTGATTAAGTTAATGGTTGCCCCAAGAGTGGAAGATTGATATATTGTGATTTCATTGAATGATTAAGTGAGGAGGGATTTCCCCTTAGGCAAACCAGATGATTATTCTTTTATTCCTTGTTCTAAATATTGTGGCCACTGTAGTGAAAACTGTGTGGTCATTCTAATGTTAAGCTGTTATGAACACCATATTGTGATTTTCTGTGATAAGATGTAATGTTGTGAATATTATATTGTGATATATTGTGAATGTTTGCCTTGATTTGTAATGGAATAAACAGAGTGTCCACTATACTGTGTAATCAGAATCTTAGAAGCTGTTCACAGTAGCATTCTTTTGGGAATCTGCTGGTGCATGGCATTACACTCAGGTTTTAAATGATTTGCCCAGAGTCCTACAGCTACTAAGTACTTAAAGCTAAATTTAAACCTAGGTCTTTTTAATTCAGAGTCATGCATTCTAGCCATTACACCATGTTGCCTCAAGAAAGATAGAGTACAAAAAGGAAGTCTTCATCACTTCAATCAGCAAAATTGCTATGGAAGAGCTGATCCTGAAGGCTGGCTGTAGGCACAAAAACCCATCAAATCCAGGGTTACCTAGGGAATAGAAAGAATAAATAGTGGTGGTGGCATTAATTAAGAGTAAGCATGTAATATTGATCCCATTCATTTTCAAATTTAGATCACTAGATAGACACGCAGAGGTAAGAATAAATAATTTCTAACAGGCCCAGAGGGCCATGGCTGCTGGTAACTTCAGGATCATAGATTTATGGCTACAATGGACCTCCAAGGTCATCTATTCCAATTCCCTCATTTTACAGTGAAGAAATTGAGGCCCAAAATGACTTGCTTAAGATAATAGCCATAGTAAGGGACTGAGCAAGGATTTGAACCAGATTCTAAGATTCCATATAACTTGCTGTAAACCAGTGAAGCACTATGAAGGAAAAAAAAACAAAATTGGAATCACTACTATTTGTAAGAAACCATCTCAGATCCCTCATCCCCAAAGTCTATGGAGGTTTTCCCATGTTTATGACGATAGCAATTGACTTGAGATGATGATCCTGAAAAAGAGTACTTCTATGTGACTGCTACCCTATAGTTCAATTTCCCTTAAAAGAAAACCTAGGACTTATCTGTACAAAAATATTTTAGCAGTACCTTTTGTAATGATAAAAAATTGGGAACTAAGGTAATGATCATCAACAGGGGAATGACTTAACTGTCATACATGAGTATAATGCAATACTACTTTGCCAAAACATAGTAAAAAAGACCAGCTTCAGAGAAACCTTGGAAGAATTGTATGAACTGACACAGAATTAAGACCCAGAATATTAATTTGCATAATAACAACTACATCTTAAAGATAAAACAACTTTGAAAGACTTAAGAATTCTGATCAATGCAACGACCAACCAAGATTCCAGAAGACCAATGATGAAGCATGCTTACCTGTCTACTACCAGAGAGGTGAAACAAGACATACATACATTCTTATCAATCTAAGAATTTGTTTTGACTATGCAAACTCACTACAGTAGTCATGTTTTCCTTTTGTTTTTTCCCTCCATAATGTATGGGTAGGATGGAAAGATAGTAAAATAGAAATGGGAAATTTGCTGCACAGACCTCCAGGACAAACCTGAATACTGATAGTATCCAATCTCATGTTATTTACTTATTTATTATTATTTATTTGCTACTTTTAAAAACCAAATCACTATAAAGGGGTACAAACTCTAACTGGCTAGATACTCCTCTGTGCTTTCTCAACCTGTTACTTGATTTTGTTCAAATGTTACAAGCTAACAGCTTCCTATTATATAACTACCTCTGATAGGTAAAGCCCCCAGGAAGTCTATAATTACCTATTCAGAGTCTTCCAGGATATGCCCATTTTTTCAAGCTTTCTATAAAGCAGAAGTATAACAGCTGATCCTTATAAAGGAACAGTTAACACAAAAGGTAAAACATAGCAGGAAAGAGGGAGAAGACTGGTGGTGCTAGCAGACTAGAGTTTACAACTCCCATTTTATCTCTTTCTCCTCCTCAACAAGTACTTAATCTTCATATCTTGTAGTTCTTCCAATTCTAAAATAGTGTTAATGGTTGCTTCCTATTAACTTCATAAGAGAAAACTGCCATGAACATAGCAGGTACTTAATAAAAAAAATTTTTTAAACGAATAAATGATTATAAACAGGAATAGATAAACTAGACAACAACACTCCACGATTCAATGGTTCTTGGAGTCCCATCAAGTAAACCTACCTACAAAAATTATTTTCCGCTAAGTTGCTATTCTTATATTCTTCAATTTTTTTTTTCAACTGAGAGTCACTCCTACATTCTTTCACTTCACAAAGCCTAATTTGCTAAGATTTCTGCAGATAGTCTTACTGGTTCCTTTAAAAAAATAACTTAAAATGTAAGGGTCTCCCAGAAGGATGCAGAGCTTAAAAATCCTTGGGGAGGTGTGTGGGTGCTGAAATAAATGGGATTTCAGCTTTAGCAATGAAAGGAGACTCTGTCCTATAAAGAGCAGGTGGACTAATCCTTTGGAAGGGTTAAATTTCCCAGGGATCATGTGGCTAACTGACATCAATGGTAAAGATACTGGCTGACTACATGTCTTTGGAGTGCTTTAGTATTTCCAAAAAAGCCAAGTATTCTAAACAGTCTGTACATAACCCTTAAGAATTTCACTAGAAGCTCCTAGGAAGAGAATACTATACTACTAAACTATAGATGTTAAACTAGTCAAATTATGCATCAAAAGTGGTATCATGGTCAATATTCTCTCATTCAAATTTGAAAGAGCCAGAAAAAGGTATTGTTTCTGCTGAAACAATATCTACTACATTGCTTTGAACACAGTAGCAACTCCATAAACATTGTTAATTAATGTTAATCCCTTTTTCTGGACCTTATGAATAATTTGATTTGGAAAAAACCCAAAAACTACTCCAAAAAACAAAAACAAAAACAAAATATCGCATTAGCAACTATCCTAGAAAACCCCTCTTATGACTCGCCAAGAGTGGAAAAGAAAAAAAAGTGAGACCCACAAGTGGAAAGAAAGAAAAGATAGTATTATAAAGAGGCAGCATGGTATGTTAAGAATGGAGTTAAGAAATCTGTTTTCCTCCCAGCTCAACCACCAATTCACTGTGTAACCTTTTGTAATTCACTTCTAAACAAGAAAATCTTTAAGGTCCTCTCTAATTCTGACATTCTATGATTCCACAGCAATTATAAGAAATCATGATAATACTATGGCAAGTTCTTTTTAGAAAAGGTTGAATCTATTACCAAAATATCTCAGAAGACCATTTGGTACATTAGAGTTCTGAGAACTTTACATAATGAAACAACCATGGTAGTCATCCACTTCTGTCTTTCGCCCACAAATCTCAGTCTTTAAAATCCTGTTAGATAATTCAGAATAAGAAATAGCTCAGCTTATCATTGTGAACTTTCAGTCCTTCAGTTTTAAGCCTGGCTCTGACTACCAACTGATTGTATGATTTAGGTAAGCCACTTCGGCTTTCCTCTGGCTTCATCCCTCCCCATGTGTAGGATGGGGTGTTAAGCTAAGTATACACAGAGCTTTTGTAAAGCATGACTAATCAAAAGCAACAACAGAAAAATTCTTTGCAAATACAAAAGAAATACAGAATGCAAAATAACGGCAAAAAAAAGAGCAGTTTTAACACTGGTGGTACAAACTAATTCAAGGTCTTTATAAGTACAATTTGAAGGTGAAGGAAGAAATCAGTTTGGAACAGCTAAAATGGGACATTTAGGAAGATAAGGAGAATCTTAGAGTCACGATTTTATGTTAAACCCACTTGAGCACAGGGAAATGTTCCCACCTTCAATAACTATACATAACATGTTGTTGCTTAGCACGAGTCACATAACGCTGTTGTACACACAGAGGAGGAATGTGTGGAGGACTGGGGTCAAAGAACACAAAGAACTTTCTGTTTCTACATGTTCTCCCACTAAGGACTATGCCACCCTTCAATAAATAAACAGTTGATCCCTGTGCACAGATCTTCCTGCCTCACACCATTTCCCTATGCCTGGAATGCCCTCTTCAAACCCCTCATTTCTACATGTTGAAATCTAACCCACCCCTCAAAATCCAGCTGAAAGGCCATCTTCTCCTTGGAGTCTTTCCTAATTGCCCAAATGGAAATGACTATTCATTTCTCAGATCTTAGATCTTACCCTGGGCCTCTCTTATGTTATCACATATCTTGGTGTATTGAAAAGAGAACTGAATTTGGAGTTAAACA
Organism: Pseudochirops corinnae; assembly: GCA_028646515.1. Lineage (NCBI taxonomy): Eukaryota > Metazoa > Chordata > Mammalia > Diprotodontia > Pseudocheiridae > Pseudochirops > Pseudochirops corinnae. The sequence goes on from CM053586.1 coordinate 252,045,168, forward strand.
ACCCAGGTTTCTGATTTTTATCAGCTGTGTAATCTTATGCAAGTCACTTTACCTGTATAAACCCAAATTTCCTTATCAATAAAACAAATAATAATATTTATACTATCTCCCCTATAGTGTTGTTATAAAGTACTTTGTAAACATCAAAGGGCTTTAACACATGGATTATTATTGTATTCTATTCTATATTTATGTCTCATGTTGCACATATGTGTGTGTGTGACACACACATACACACACACAATCTGTCACTCCCTACCCTAAAGTTCCATAAGAGTACAAACATGGTTAATTTATCTTTATCATATATTTCTCCCAGTGCTTAACATACATAATACATTGTGTATACATCAGTGGTGTCAATTCAAATAGAAATGGTCCTTGCGGCCACATATTGACTTAGAAAACCACAAATTATCATTCTCTATGTTGCTCATATTTCTACTTACTTTGTTAAATATTACTCTGGTTCTACTGAACTCAGGAGTTTTGCAGGCTCTGAGTTTGACACTTCTGTTGTTCATAATAGCTACTAAGTAAGTGATATCTATACAAAGAATGTGAAATAATTTTCTCAAACTAAGGAGGCCATAAAATACCTCTTTTGTATTTAAGAGTGCAATTTGCTTACTTTTCTGTGCCTATGATGCTTTATTTGAAATCAAAAGTTCCATATGAATTGGGATGACCTCTAAGGAGCAGGTGCACAGAATACGCTACTTAATAAGATACTTAAAGTGGTCCCTAATCAAAAAGACTCGGACGTAAAAGAAATGAACATATTCAGCAACTTCTCAATATCAACCAGGATAAACATTTTAACTTAGGGTCAATATTGAACTAAGAAATAATTACAACAATAGCTGATATGTACACAGTGCATTAAGGTTTACAGATTGCTTTCCATATACACTCTGTCCAAGTCACACTTCACCACAACCCCATGAGGTATGTAGTTGAGGTAATATTATTTCTATTTTAAAGATGATGAATCTGGGGTTTGGAAAAGTTAAATGAATTGCCTAAGCTTATATACTGCCAGTAAGTAGTAGTGTTGGGATCAAACCCAGCTCTTTTCATAAAACTACATTGCCTCTATCCCTATTTAGAAACCACTTTAAGAGGGAACACATGTTCACTTAAAAAGCATATACAGGCAAAAATAGGTACAGAGAGCTATCCCCCAAACAGGAAAGTCAATTTTCTCTAATTTCTCTAATTTCCCTTCACCTGAGATCAAATCTAGCCTCAGACATTATCTGTGTGACCCTAGGCAAGTCCCTTACCCCTGTTTGTCTCAGTTTCCTTACTTCTAAAATGAGCTAGAAAAGAAAATGGCAAATCATTCCAGTATCTTTGCCAAGAAAACCCCAAAAGAGATTATGAAGAGTCAGATACAACTGAAAACAAGTATGCATAAATTCATCTATAATCGCTCTGCCTACTTATTACCTGTATAATAACCTGGGGAAAGTCACTTAACATGTCTGCGTCATCTTTAAAATGATGGTGCCTGCACTAGATGATCTCTGAGAGTTCATCCAGCTCTAAATTCTAAGCTTACCAAAACAAACTGGAATTTTCACAATTATAAAGTCCAACTCAAAACAGGCCATTTGACTTAGCATCAAGAATTAAAACCCAGTGGGTTTTTTTCCCCCAGTCATTCAAGTAAGCATTCTTCTTTATCAATTTTTCTGACACCTCAATAGAGTCAGTTCACATAAAAAGAAGCACCCTTACAGATAGAGAAAAGGAATCCCCAAGATGGGCTCCAAAAGCTCATTTGTAACTTAGCTGGTTTGGGTTTTGTTTTTTGAAAACACAGCTCAGTTCAGAAAAGCCTCTTTAATAATCGATGTACCTGAAAGATAGCAAAAAGAATAATATAGAACTTAACTACCATATATAAAAAAATTTCTATGGGGAAAAATGAATTGAAGATTTCAAATCCCTGGGATTATAGGAGAGGATAATGAGAATAACGGAATCAGAGAATGTCAAAGCTGGCATAGACTTTTGAGCTCCACCTCATCATTTTACAAAATTAAAAAAAAAAGTCAAGATTTCCTAAGTTAATGATAGCTCTAGGAGGAGAACACAGGCCTGTTTTGTTTCCCAGTCTGATATGCCATCTCCATACCACACTGCTTCTAAGGTAGGGATTCTTAACTTGGGGTCTGTGAAATTTTTTTAAAGTATTTTGAAAATTGCATTTTGAAATAATTAACTGATTTCCTTTGTAATCCTATATATTTTATCTTGTGCATTTAAAAACACTGGTCCTAAAAAGGAGTCCATAGGCTTGAACAGACCATGGGGAAGGGGGAGGTGTCCATTATAAAAAAATGTTAAGAACTCTTGTTCCCAGGAATTCATCCCCCCTCCCTCTTGTAAGTCACTTTTCCCTCCCCATTCACTTCTACTGAAGAGATCCACACTCCACCCCATCCCTCCCCAAACTAATGCTGGGATTCAGTGAGAAGAAATTCCCTCTTTCCCCTATCCATGAAGACTCTCTTCAATACTATTGCTCTTACAGAAGTAGATTTCCAAATCTTCAGCTCCAAGAGGACCAAGTGTAATCTTCCTATGTAATGAAAGTGAATATATAAGTCATGTACTATCTCTCTATATATCTTTAGCATACATATTTTTCTCTTTTCTATAAGGCCTTCCCTGACCCCTCCAGCCTGAAGTGATCTCTCCCTGTCCTTGAGTTCTATATCTTTATGTTTGTCTCTTATGGCCCTTATCATGTTTTTCTTCCATATGTCTTAATTCCTCCCCTAGACCATATAGCTGGAAAGCAGGGGCTGTCTTATTCGTATCTCTGTATCTATCCTTGTGCACGGAGCACAATGCCTTTCATATAAAAGGGGCTCAGTAAATATTTACTGAATGAAGGTATGCACCTCTGCATATATAATGCAGCAGCTAGCTCAGGTTCAAGGTCAAAATTGTTGGCTGACCGGAAATGATTTCAGTCCAAGTCAATCAGAATTCAACAACGAAAACTTACGTTGAGGGATTACTCATCCACAGAATCTCAGGAAGACTTTTCCCTAGAGGTAAAATGAATGATGATGACAGATAGATTAGTCTTTTTTTCTCAAGGTTGAAGTCTTATTTTGTAATTTAACAGGTTACTGTCAACTGGGGGCGGGGGGAGAGGAAATTATAGTCTCCTCAGCAACCCCACTAAGTGTTGAGAGAGAAGTGCTGATAAAATAATAACTTTTATATAGCCTTTTAAAGTGTTCAAAGTATTGTACATACATATCTATTATTCACTTTTCAGCCTTAGAACCCTGTGAGGTAGGTGCTGTTATTATCTTTATTTTCAGATGAAGAAACTGAGGTTGATAATAAAGGCTAGTAATAACAGCTAGCATTCGTTTACCACATTTGTAAGTCACTTTACGATTATCATCTCATTTTATCTTCACAACAGCCCTGGGAGGCAGGTATTATTATTATTGTCATTTTACAAACAAAGAAACAAAGGCAGACATTAGTTAGGTGAGTTGCCCCAGATCACACAACTAAGCTAGCAAATGTCCCAGGCAGGATCTGATTCCAGGTCTTCCTGACTCCAAGTCAAGAACCCCATCCACAATGCCACTTGGTTACCTTACCTATCTGATGATGAGCATGAGTCTTTTCTCCACCCCAACTTCATTAACAATCTGAAGTTCAAGGGCAGGGGTGACAGACAACTCTCAGAGGTGCAGCCCTGGCAGCAATTACTGCTATCACCAGGATGACCAATAAAGAAATAAGAACCCATAAATCTTAGGAATGTAGAGGAATTTAAGCGATCACTCCATTTCCATCTTGGATTAGGATTAGACACATACTGATTGACGGCTTCAGTTTTCATAGCTATCAACCTTTTGAGTAAAGAAGAAACAGTATCAGCTAAGAATCCTATCTATTAAATTTGCGAACTTCATAACGTGGTCAATAGATACCATGGAAAACATGAGGTAGTTCCAAGATACATATACATAAATACGTACATATATGTATTAAATAAGCTTGGGTGAATGAGTGCTCTCTTGAGCAAGTGGGTACAAGGAAGCTACCTTAGCACTTGTAAAAATTGTCTTAGTTATGATTTTGAGCAGGAGCTGTAGAAGGTGGGTTTCCAGCAACATCCTATCCTTCCAATCTACTTATACCTTACCCACCATCACCACCATTCCCCACAATGTAATCTGTGATCTAGTGACACTAACCTCTTTGCTGTTCCTAGACCAAGATGTTCTATCTCCAGACTCTGGGAATTTTCTCTGGCTGTCCCTCATGCATGCAATGCTAAATAATGAATAATAATCATAATCACAATCTCAGCCTACAGGCTTCCTTCAAGTCCCAACTAAAATTTTATCTTCTATAGGAAGTCCCTTTAATGCCTTCCCTTTATTGATTATTTCTTAATTATTCCATATGTGGCTTGTTTGTACATAGTTGCTTGACTGTTATTAGACTGGGAGCTGTCATTAGACTGGGAGCTTCTTGAGAGCAGGGACTCTGAACTTTCTTTATCTCCCCAGTGCCAAGCACAGTACCTGACTCAGGGTAGGTAATTAATAAATGTCTATTGACTGGCATCCCTAAAGCTCCAATGCTTGACTGCCCAATAGTCCTTAGACAGATTCAGAAAATTAGATGGTCACTGCAGATCTCTGACAATATCAGAAAGGTTTCTAGTCAAACAAAGACTGACCCAGACTGGTTCTCCAGACATTACCTCTGGGAAGCAGATTTTCCCCTCACCTTTAACATACACTCTCCACGTGAGGTATTTGCACAACAAGTTTCATACAGTTTTCTGTAAGGAGAGGAGTGATTCATTATTTGGAGTGTGAGTAGGAGGAGTAGTTAATAAGACTTCTCACCAACCTTGGTTCTATAATCTTTCTTATAAAGTGTTCAAGATCCATTATTAAGTATGTTAAAATTTTAGATATTCTGATCCAAGTTAATTACTGCATAAGAAATTGGGATGTCACATAAAAGAATGGTATACAGAAGCAGCTGGAGGCTACCATTTCTAGCTGATATTAAAATGATTAACCTGTGGAGATGACAGCTGAAGTGAGCCTGCATATGTGTGTATGTATGTACATATGTGTACATATGCACATATATAAATTATTGATAAATCTTATTTCAACGAATTATAAAAACCTACAACTTACACATAAGCGAGTCTCTTACAATGTACCACCCTTGAAAACAGCTACCTATGTGATCTTGAATTTCTTATATTGTTCATTTCTCTGAGTAAGATTCTCCACATTAAATCTAATGCAAATGCCCACGCTGCTCCTATTTTAATCACCAGAATCATATGACTTAGCATCTCTTATCACTGATGTTACAAAAAAAAATCTTATATTTCATTCAACTCCCGCATCCAACATTTATCAAAATGCCTACTGTGTGCAAAGCAATATGCCATGTAAACAGATTTTTAAAAAACAGTCCCCAACTCTTATAAGGAGCTTGCAGTCTACTAAGAAGGAATATGAAATATACACAAAAAGTAGAATTTGATAAGATGAAAGAAGTCTATACAGAACACTCTAAGATAGTCTAAAGTGAAAGATCTTACTTTGAGCTGGTGGAGAAGGGTAGTCTTCATGGAAGAGGTGACACATGATATCTGGGGACTTGAGAATTTTAAGAGGTAGAAATGAAAGAGTGTACTAAAAGCATGAAAAACATCCTGCACACATGCAGGAGTGACTAGCTAGTAGTCAAGTTGGTTGGAATATACAATGAGTGGTGAGTCATGAAAAATAAGACTCAAATAAAATGTTGGAGCCAGATTGTGAGGGGCCTTGAATGCTAAACTAAGAAATTTACATTTTTTCTATAATGGTGGAAGCAAAAGGGAGAGAGGCTATTGAATTTTGAAATGAATTAAATATTGAACACTCAATGGCTATAAAAGGTCTTTAAGCAAGAGAGTGATGAGATCAGACCTGTGTACTAGAAAGAGCTATGCAAAGGAAAGATCACAGTGGTGAACCCTAGCAAAGAAAAAATCAAGCTAGGAAGGCAATTAATGAAGCTATTGTAATAGCTCAGCAAAAGGTTCTAGACTGGGCTGGAAGCAGCAGCATGAGTGAGTTCCCATGTCATCTGGGCTAACACTGTACAAGAGTCAAAGGATAAAGGGAGCTGAAACCTTTTACAAAATGTACCAGTCTAGGACTGGCAGATGCCAGGCACCTTTGAACACAGCAATCATGAGTAGACTAGAGAAGGGTAAACACAAATGAGTGGCATTCCTTTTGGGAGCATATACTGCACCTGAGGGCACCTCAGGTATTTTTTCAGTTTCTTTCCCCAATTCCCCACCCCTCCACTGCCCTTTGGGAGAGGCAGCCTTGTTCCATCACATTGCATTGGATGCATTCACTGAAAAGTTCAAATTCTAGGCACTTCAGAGACTTGCTAGACAGAGGCTGATGAGGACAAAGATGACTATTCAATTTGACAAGCATGTATTAAGCATTGACCACGTTCCAGACACTGTGCTAGCCACTAGAGACGCAAGAGTCTTTGCCCCCAAGAAGCTTGCTTTTCACTTGAGAAAAACGTGTATATACAAAATAAATACAAAGTAATTATTTGAGGAGGGCACTAAGCACTGGGAAAGGGTCAAGAAAGGCATCACTTAAGGAGGTAGCATTTAAGTTGTGCCCCTCAGTTTCCTCACCTGTAAAATGAAGACATTAGACTAAAGGGTTTTTAATGTTCTATATCTATGACCCTGTGATCCTAAAATAAAATAAAATATAGTAAATTATTATAAAAATATATTAAGTAATATAGAATCACCAGTAAAAGTAAATATATTATATATTTATGGTATAAACATGTACTTAAATATATAATAATTATATTTATATGATAAATATATAATACATAAAAATAAATATATATAAAATGCATATATGCTTATGTGTATATATACATATAAATACACATATATATTATATATATAAAAATAGACAAACATAAATATTTAAAAGTAAATGGAAAATACTTTCTAGGGGACAGGGAAAATACTAACAAGTAAGGGGAATTGGAAAAGGCCTTAAATTGGGGGTAGTGCCTGAGCTTAGTCTTGCAGAGAGCTGGAGACTCCAAGAGCTGGAGGTAAAGCGGGGGAGGAGAGGGGAGAATATTCCAGGCATGAGGGAACAGCCTGTGCCAAGGCACATGAGACAGGATGTGGAATGCCATGTATTGGATACAGCAAGGCCACTTTGGCTGGAATGTGGAAAGTGGGAGTCATGTGGATTCAGTCTGCAAAGTTAGCCCAAAGTCAGACTAGACTGTACTGATTTGAATATAAGCTAATTCTTACTGCATGTAGTAGATAATGAATGTTGTTCTTCAATGTTTTTGTGTATATATGTACGTATATAATACAAATGTGTATACACACATGTATGTGTATGTATATATTATATACACACTTATGTGTTATATATCAATATATTAGTAATAATGTATATTTATATCTATATTACACATATTTTCAAATAAGTGTGTGTGGTTTGATAGAAAGAACACTGGACCTGGAGTCAGATAACATGGGTTCAATTCCTGAATCTCAACTCAATACCTGTGAGACCTTGTACAACTCGTTTTTTCACTGTCTGATCCTCAGTTTCTTCAATTATAAAATGAGGGGGTTGGATTCAGTCCCTTCTAGTCTTAAATCTGTATTCCTCAGAATAATATATAGCCTCATCCACAGCCCTGGGAGGTAGGTATTGCTACTGACCCCATTTTACACATGAAGAAACTAAGGCAGACAGAGGGGAAGAGTGCTCAAGATCACACAAGGGAGCAAGTATCTGAAGCTGCTTTTAGAATACAGGTCTTTCTGACTTCAGGACCAGAGCTCTATCCACTGGACCACTGGCTGCCTCGAACCCTGGACCTCATCCTTTCTTTCATCCTACCTAAAACATGTGGTGCTCAGCAGCATCATGGATACCTCTAACACAAGACAACACAACAGCTGGTAGAGAAATCCTTTGGACCTTTACTAGTAACAAATCAAATCAATACAACAAACAGAGTTAAGTATCTGCTCTGCGTAGAACACTGAATAACCTTGTGTGTAATTAATCTCATGCTACATTTCCTAAAATAATTATAGCCTATGGTAATTATGTGAACAGTACTGGTCAGGAAGTGGTAGACTGTGCTACCATAGCTGATCTTGCAAGCCTCGGAATATAGTAACTCAATTGAGGAACATTTCTCTGGAAATAGCCACACTTTATCTCAGTTACCTTTTAGAGGGTGATAAAGCAGCAGACTGGTGCTTCAGTTTAGAAATACCCAGCTGGGAAGCCCTTATCACTGAATCACAACATTTAAGATTTAGAAAGGACTTTGGAGGTCTCTTCCCCAACCCCAAAGGAATCCTCATGATAAGATAATAATTATAGCTAACATTTATGTTGTGCTTTAAGGTTCCATCTGTTATATCATGTGATCCTCTCAACTTCAAGAGATAGATACTGCTATTGTCCCCATTTAACAGATAAAAACATTGAGGATCAGAGTCTTAAGTAACTTGCTCGGGGTCACACAGCTATTAAAGATCTGAGGCAGGATTCAAACTCAGGCCTTCCTCAGTCCAAGCCTAAAGCATTCTCCACTGGTGGTAACAGCCTTTGCTTGAAGAACTCTGAAGAGGCAAAATCTATCACCTCTCAAAGGTAGAGGATCCATTTTTGGATGGCTCTGTTTGTTGGGAAGATTTCTCTGATGTCAAGTTCAAGTTGCCATCTTTGCATCTTGTACCCACTGTTCTTGGCACTGCCCATGCCCAAAGAGAACAAGTCTAATCTATCCTGTGTATGACAGCCCTTATGTGTGGAACACCGAGAACTGAAGTTCTTGAAAATTAATTCAATTTTTCAGATAAATGTGAAGCTTTTGCCAGGGCTAATCTACAATGGAGCCAAGCCTGGAGTGAGGAAGGTCTGAGTTAAAATCCAGCCTCAGATACTTACTGTCTGTGTGACCCCAGACATGTCACTTAACTATTTGACCTGGTTTCCTTATCTGTCAAATGAGCTGGAGAAGGAAATGGCAAACCATTCCAGTATCTTCACCAAGAAAATTCCAAATGGGGTTGCAGAGAGTTGGACACGATTGAAATGACTGAACAACAACAAAAACCCTACCCTGGCTACCTATACAACCTAGACAACAAAATAAATGAAAACAAACATTTGAAACAAATTGACCATATTATCAGGAACTCCAGAAACATAGATAAGTGGCTTCCTACAAGGATGGATTAGTGCTTTCATTGAACCTGAGTTTACAATAAAAGGCAGTTTCTGGGCACATGTTTTTTTGACTGCTGTCTCTGGGGGTTGAGCACAATTCTAAAAGTCTATTCTCCTCTAAGGTTATGGTGACTCTTATTTGTATATAAAGCAATCCTCTACATATGAAAGTGATTATATTCTAGCAGCCTATTAAAAGTTTTTTAAAAGGGAGATGACATTACATTGGCTTACCTACTCTCCTGAGATGGGGTTCCCCCATCAATTTGCCTGCCTAAGCCAATAACAGGGCTCTCCAGTGCCCCACTGGGTTCGATTTGCCTGTTCATTTCATATATGAGACAGTTCAAAAGTATTTCATGAAAATACATGTAATTTGTTAGCTTAGAATTACAGCTAGGTGGTGCAGTGGATGGAGTGCTGGGCCTAGAGTGAGGAAGACATCATCCTGAGTTCACACTTAGCAGCTATGTGACCCTGGGCAGGTCACTTAATCTTATTCAACTCAAATTTCTCATCTATAAAATGAGTTAGAGAAGGAAATGGTAAACCACTCCAGTCTCTTTGCCAAGAAAACCCCAAATGGGGTCATGAAGAGTTGGACATGACTGAAAAACAAATGAACAACAACAATGCTTTTCCTTTCTAATTCTCTCATGTAACTATCTTCACTTTCTAATCTATGATTTCATTAATACAGGTAGGTATGCCTTCCAACGAGGCAGACTGAAACCCAACGATCTTCTTTCAATCTGTACAACTCTTATCCATGTGCTCCTATAAATCTTCCTCAGAGGGGTCGACCCAACATGTTGATTGAGTATACCTTGTAGTCAATTGTGTGACTGCCACAGGATATCATTTATGAAAACCAGACTATTCCCTTCTCATAAATTCATCAAGTTTGACATGTTTTCTTGATACATGTAGAGATTATTTTCAAAGATTTCACAAAGACAGAAAAGAAGGCATGTGGTCGTTATTTTCATTGGTAGTAATGATAGTTGATATTTTCCTAGTAGCAATTTTGGAGGTAATAATAAGGTTCAAGATTTTTCCAAGTGATAGTTTAGTCCAGGGGTAGGGAACTTGTGGCCTCGAGGCCACATGTGGCCCTCTAGATCCTCAAATGTGATCCTATTACTGAATCCAAACTTCACAGAACAAATCCCCTTAATAGAAGGATTTGTTCTATGAAACTTGGCCAAGTCAAAAGGCCCTACCCAAACACCTAAAAGGCCACATGTGGCCTCAAGGTCACCGGTTCCCCACCCCTAGTCTAGTCCAATGGTTCTCAACCTTTTTGATCAAAGGCCCCTTCATATTCTTAATATTTATTGAAGGCTCCCCAAAGAGCTTTTTGTTCATGTGGATTATATCTACTGATACTTACTGTATTACAAATTAAAAACATCTTAGTATTATTGTGAAAATATTTTTTACATCACAGACCTCCTGAAAGAGTCTAGGGGACTTCCACACTTTGAAAACTTCTGGTCTTGTCTATTAGACAAAGACAAAGAAACTTCTAGATTCTTTAAGTTAATCATTCGATATAGTGCTTAGTTTCTTTTTTAAGTACTTTATTTGCCTTTAAACATACAAATTATATTTTTAAACACTAATGAACTAGGAACAGACTGTTAAGGTTCTATGATGATGAGACACAATTCCTTTGAAGTTTTTAATATCTTCATTACCAGGATTCTAAATACAGCAAGAGAACACAGTGTCACACAACAGGTATTTGACAATGCTTTCTCTGTTTAACTCCTGGGTCCTTACACGGCTCAACCAGAAAGCTCTATCTTATAGTTTAAGTACAGAAACTGGGAAAAGAGGTAGGTTAAGCCCTAATTTTCAGAAAGTTGTTCTATTACATTAATAGAATAAAAATAGACTGATTCTCTTCTAATCTATAAAGATATTTTTATGAGTGTATTTTAGTCACATAGGTTTCTTTGTGTCAGAATAATGCTAGAAGCAAAACCCTTTAACTGTTCAGACAGACTTAAAGGTTTGAAAATAATAAATGTGGAGCTTGGAGCTGGCTTCAGCTCTAAATCCTATGATTTATCTAATCCAACCCACTTGTTTTACAAGTTAGGAAAGAGGTCCCAAGAGGTTAAGTGATTTTTTTTTCCCCCAAGGTCACAGAACCAGTTACTGGCATATTCAAGAACAGAACCCATCTTCTGACAGAGTCCAGCACTTTTTCCTATACAAAACTTATTTGTACAGAGTGTGATTTTTCCCCCCCAAATTAAAAAAAAATGCATAAAGAGAACTTATAAATAGGAGGACCTGTAAAGATAGAAAAATAAAATTTAGAAGGATAGTTTCATAAGATTTAGAGCTCAAAGGGGTTTTAGAAAACAGCGAGTTCATATTCTTCATTTTCAGGAAAGAAAAATGAAGGCCAGAGTTGTGACCAGCCCAAGGTCCCATAAGTGGTAAAAAGCAGAGTAGAGATTGAATCTATGTCCTACGTACCCCAATACAATGCCCTTTCCTCCACATAAGAACCCACAGAAGTTAATCAATTTTTCTCTTAGGCAAGGTTAGACAGCTATCTGATAACTTTTCAAGAACCCACCACATTTTTCAGGATTAATTGTGTAAGAAGTGAGACAGATAATATATCAGCTAAGGAAGAATCCAAAGCATACTCTGTCCCTTATCACTCCATGGGCTACCCCTGAAATTTAAGATGCTATGAGGGAGTGACACTGATTATGTGATCCTCCCAGGAAACAGCACTGGGAGGCTCTTCCCTAAAAATATTCCTGAAACTACCACTTTTAAAGTCTGGGTGGTGGAAGTGGTCCTGCTCCTTCTTCCTAAGGCTTTACACTGGGGGTAGGGGAGGAAATAAAAATGGAAGAATATCATATCCAACATTCTCAGTCACTGTGTCCCACCTCCAGTTTCAAATTTAAGAACATCAAGAGAGTAAAGGCTACATTGGTAGGACCATAGCTATGCCTCCTAAAGAAAACTTCCTAACAATGAAAGCCATCAAAATATGGAATGGGTGGCCTTGTAGAGTGGTATGCCCCCTACCACTGGAAGTGTTCAGAGAGAGACTGGAGGATCACTTGTCAGAAATGTTGCAGCAGAACTCTAAATTTCTTCCAGCTCTATGATGCTATTCTAAAAAAGAACAACAACGACAAAAAAATAGATACCCTCACAATAGTCTTCAGGATTGTCGTTTGGGACAATGAATCTCTAAGGGAAAAGAAAAACCTTAAACACCTAGCAACTGCCTAGAGATCATTTAAAAGATTCAGTCAAGGTCTGGTCTGCCTCAAAGTAGCATGAAGTAGCTTCATCCTCTTTTTTTATCTGGCCTCAAATTCCATGAGGTCCACATTAAAATACATAAATGTTGTCTGGGTCAGGAGGGTGGCCTTCTCCCATTAAAATGGACTGATTTATCAGATTAGCTAGTTATTGCTTTAAAGAAAGGAGAAATCTATGCATAAATTTCAAAGAAGGAGGAGACAAGAGTAAATTAGTGACAAGCCCTAGGTAGCCAAGAAGTTGGAGGGAAGGAGTTGGGTTGATATGTGTGGTGCGGGGACTGCTGCCTGAGAATAGCAGCTAGACACTGCCAATGGGGGGAGTGCCAAAACATGGAAGAATGTGGAAGCCAAAAACACCTACTTCACAATTTTGCCTCAGACCAGCCCATTAGCCCATATTAAAAGACAGATCATTTCTACTTAGAGTTACATTATTCCATTCAGTGCCTGCTCTTATTTCCCCAAAACATGAAACATGATTCAAAATGATTTTTTTACTACTAAATAAATTGCTCTTTTATAAATCTTCTTCAGGAAACTGTAAGCTCTTTGAGGACAAGGAACTTGTTTTATGTAGCTTTGTGTCTTCCATAGTATTTAAGCACAGCTCTGGTACCTAAAAAGGTGCTCAAAACCATAACTGGTAAATGAAAAGTAAGGGTTTCTTGACTCCCAGTATACGCTAACAGAAGGGCAGCTTGAATGGCAGATAGAGTGCTAGTCTAGAAGTCAGGAAAACCTGGGTTCAGATTTCACTTCTGTTATTGTGAGCAAATCACCTTTTCTAAGGCTATAAAGTGATGAATGGGTTCCAATTTGAAAAAACGAAAAATGGATGCTATAAGGATATATGTATACACACATTCTGCTTAGCTAGAAGTAATATAGCAGAGACTGAACAGTTACTTCCATAAAGGTCTCTGGTGATAGGTTTCTTTGTTGTTGTTTTTTGTCTTTGTAGTCATTAAAAAAAAATGCTGGTTGATCTACTGGCTTTAGTTTTCTGAAAAGTTTACTTCACACAATTAAATATGTCCATGGGAAGTAAATAACACATTTTCCCTAATTATTTATTCTCTGTTCTGAAAAAATATACATAACCTTGGAGAGATAGTTTGTTTGTTACAAATACAATACGTGCATGGAGAAAGAAAAACTTGGCAAAAGAGGAACAAATCATTTGTTAAAAGCTAAGAAAGTTCTTTGATTTCAGAGCATTTTTTTATATTAATAAGATGCCCACATTTTTAAATGAAAATGCATTTTTTTTTATTTTTGGAGGGGGGAAGGTAGGGCAACTGGGGTTAAGTGACTTGCCCAAGATCACATGGCTAGTTTTGCGTTAAGTGTCTGAGACCAGATTTGAACTCAGGTCCTCCTGACTCCAGAGCTGGTGCTCTATTGACTGTGCCACCTAGCCACCCCTTGATAATGCATTTTCACAAGGAAAAACTGTTCCTGTTACTTTCTTACCTAAAATTTTTGCAATATAGCAAATAGAATACAGTTGTAACAGTTATACAATGCAGCATAGTTTAGTGGATACAAAGAGGCCTTGGAGTCAGGAAATCCTGAGTTCAAATCCCACCTCAGACAAATACTAGATGTGTGATGCTAGGGAAGCAATTTAATTTCTCAGCATTCTAGGCAAGTTCTAAATTGCCAAGAAGGTACCAGCTTGCATTCCTAAAGGGAATCTCCTAATCCTGGAATTCCTTATACCAATGAAATCCAAGGTTCAGTTCCTATTCTTTTTCACTCTTTATAAAGTGCTTCTCCAACCCCTGCTCCCTCCCTTCTCCCTAGAACAATCCTATGAAGTAAGTAGTTCAAGGATTATCATCACCTCCATTTTACAGACAGAAAAAATAAGACTTGCCCATGTTCTTATAACTAATAAGCAACAAGTCTATAATTAATGTCAAGTCCAGTGTTTTTGCTACTAGGTCATGTTGATTTCCTACAGAACTTCCTGGCTGTTGGACTAGATAATTTCTTAGGTCTTTACTAGACCTGAAATGCTATTAATTCTCAACCTCTGAGTCCATGAAAACAACACTTTGGCCAGCTGTAGGAGAACATCCACACAGAGCTATATACTCTTGCTTTAAGATCTCCTTTTCCATTTCCAAAAAGGAGCTAAACCACACAACCGTCTCTAGAATGGTGACTCTTATATGAGTCAGAGATGGATGCCAGCAAACAGCTCCAAGAACTCTGAGAAGAGGCCCTAACAGCATGTCCTGTAAATCTATTTGTGAGGTTTAAATTGGCTTACCCTGTAGTCACTTTCCCCTTATAATCATCATGAATGACTGAGTGGGTCAACTGTTAAGGCTTGCCTTTAGATGAAACCTTTTTATATATCTTTCTCTATTACAGTTTTTTCTTCATGTAAGTCTCCATTTATCTTGAAAATTTTTTTTAAAAACCTCCTTAAAAGCAGAAAGGTCTTGAGTGAATGGAACGCACAAGAATTCTGAAGTAGAAATTCTATCTTAGCGTTCTGGGTTTAATTAATGTTTTAAAGGCTAGAGAATGCAACCATACAAGAAGAAATTCTCTGCTTCCTCTACTAACATATGGTTAAAAACACTAAGAAATAGGCAATACCAAATTTATTATTTTCTTAATTTAATGAAAAAAATCAATTTGTGACAAAATTATTTTTATACATTGTTTTGCATTTTTCTAATATGATTAAAAAATTGATTAAATTTTACTTCTAATGTGATTAAAATTCATTTTAAGCACCTATTTTTAATAATAAATGACAAAAGAAGACTAAACTGTATGAAAAAAATCTGAAGAGGCCCAAATGTGCAGCACAATAAGTTGACATTCCATATTTCACAAAATTTCAAAAGGCAGAAGTAGAGAATAAAAGAAAGAGTGAGGTTTTGGAGTGAGTGCAAATCCTATCTTTGCTCCTTTACACCTGTGGTGACCTTGGGTGAGTAGTTTCACAATTGGACCTACGTATTTTCATGTATTTAATAAGGAGGTTGGCCTACATTATCTGAGGTCCCTCTCATTTCCAGATTCTAAAACCATGAAAAAGAACTACTCAAATTGTCTTCAAAATATGCAGCATTCTACACCTTTCCAAATAAACTTCTTGGCTATTTAACAAAACAAACAACAACAAACTTACCTCAAATTAATTCCAATACCTATTTAGAGTCTTAAAAAAAAATATTGACACTTTTCCCCCAGGGGAACAGGAATTTTTAAAACTGCCTTCTATAAGCAAGTTTCAGGCTGAGTAGTTTGTATCATAAATACATCACATCTTTTATCTGTTACTATGATTTCTTTTTTTTTTTGAGGGGGAAAGGCAGGGCAGTTGAGGTTAAGTGACTTGCCCAAGGTCACATGGCTACTGAGTGTGCCACGTGTCTGAGGCCAGATTTGAACTCAGTTCCTTTTGACTCCAGGGCCAGTGCTCTATTCACTGCACCACCTAGCTGCCCCAGTATTATGATTTCTAGTCTCTCATCCAACAAGTGCCCAATTTAAAATAAAGCACTCTAAAACCTAAAGTAAAATAGATAATTTCACTTAAAGAACTTTTTAAGTGGTAAACTATGGAAAAACTACCCTTTGCTATTTGATATGCTTTCATATATGCTTAACATCATTTTACTGATTAGGCCATATTAAGGAAAAAAATACTCCACCTCTCATATAATACTCAATATTGGCATTCCTTCAATAATGCCTCATCACTGGACTTCTCAGTATGTACCTTCAGGTTTCTAATTTTTTTGAAAACATCTTGTTTCATGAGTTAAAAGATACCCTACTGCCCTGGATTTCTATTAGAATTGTACTATATTTTCAAAAGGGTACTTAAAGACAAAGCCCCAACAGATCACCTATCTCAAGAGCAATGTTCAAACTTAAAGAAAAGTTTTAAAAAGTTGCTATTTTGACAGCCTAAACAATTTCTGGTGATGGAAAGAACACAAAGCTAGGATTAGAAGACCTGAGTTTTAATCCTAGTCAGTCGGTGAATAAACACTTATTTGGTGCTTGCTACATGCAAGTAACAGAAAGCACACCAGCATACTTGCATCATTGGGTATACAGAGGGCAAGGGAATGTAAGAAGACTGGAAAGGAAGGTAGGGATCAAGTTATAAAGAACTTTAAAAGACAAAGGTTTATATTTGATCCTAAAGGTAACCAGCCGCCAATGGAGTTTATTGAGTAAGGGAGTGACACAGCCAAATCTATGCTTTAGAAAAATCACTTTGGCAGCTAAGTAGAAGATGGACTTCGAGTGAGAGATTAATTAGAAGGCTATTGCAATATCACACACAAGAAGTGATGAAGGCCTGAATTACAGTGAGAGGATAGAAAAGAATGTATAAAATAGATGTTTTGAAGGTAGAAATGACAAAATCAGGCAACGGATTAGACATGTAGGCTGAATATGCTTGAGAAATCACGGAAGACAATGAGGTTCCAAGTCTGGGAGAGTGAGGGAATGGTAGTACCCTCAGTAGTATTACAGAAGTCTGGTAGAGGGGAAGGTTATGGGGAAAAGATTAGGCCATTACCTTCAGCCTTCTCTGGGTCTTAATTTCCTCATCTAAAAAAGTTCCAACCTAGGCATTTGTAGAATGGACCAGACGATTTCCCAAGATCCCCTCTTTGAAATAATGATTCTAAGTAACTTCAAGTGTTTTGGAATTCAAACTCCTTATTCCTTAAGCAAGTTTTTGGGTTTTTTTTAAAAAAATACTTTAAAACAATATTTCCATTCTTGACAATATTCAATGGTCTGTCAGTTTGGGTGGGGAATGGGAGTGGGATGGAAAAGTAAATCAAATTTCTTCAACCTTTAAGAAGCCAGCTCAGTCCCACAATATGGAGGACTGAAGGACCCCATACAAACAATGACAAAGTCAAGCCATAGTCTCTAACCTAAAGCTCCTCCATTTCTTCAGGGATAGCATTTACACAGAAAGAATTTCCCCTAGGAAGCAGAAATCTGGCTCTATCTAAAATAAAATGTACAAAATAGACATGAAAAAGAATAAAGCCTAGTCCCTCCCTTCAAGCAGCTAACATTCTGATAAAAAAGAGGTAAGTTCCTTGAGGGCAAGGGCTGTTCTTTGTATCCGGGATTCAGCACAGTTCCTGGCACATACTAAGTGCTGAATAAATACTGAATAACAAATAATGATAATAAGAAATAACTCCATTCAATAGATGTTAAGGTTCTCCAGATGTACCCATTTTTGACAGCACCTAATTGAGTCCACCAAGCACCAGAATACTACTGGACATCCTTGATGAGATGGTTTCTCAAGAGCTGGATATAGCAATCCACACAGGAAACGCAAGTATATAAAGAATGCATAGTGCCCAGATTATGATATACAATATGACAAGGAGCCCATTTAGTTCATCAGTATATATATATTTTGGCCCTATGAAGAGACAATAAGTTAGACTGCGAGTTAAATATGAGGGCCAGTTGGATAGCATTTGTGAATCTGCAGATAGCTTTCAACAATCCTAAGCTTCTCTCTGCTGCCAAAACCCATATTTTTTTTCCTCCTAGTAAAGCTATATGTCTTTGGAGGAAAATGGATAAAAGAAAAATCTTAAATGTGGATAAGCTAAAGGGAAATGGAAATGATTGAAGAACATATGACTTTCATGTGAGACATGACACAAAAGACATACTCAAGTCTACTGGACCAGATTGAACTACACTCTTGGGTTCTGAAAGAACTACAAGATATAACTGTTGAGTCACTGTCAGTGATATTCAGTGGTCACAGAAAATGGAATAGACACCACAAGATTAGGGAAGGACAAGTGGGGTTCCACTTTTCATAAAACATACAAGAACAGAATCTGCAATCAACAGACCAGTGAGCTTGACTTTGAAAATTCCAGAATGGATCATTAAAGAGATGACTGGCAAACACCTAAAAAGGAAATGATGATCACAAGGACCAAGAATGGTTTCATGATGAACATATTCTGCCAGAATAAACTCATTCCCGTTGTTGATAATCCTATTAAGCTAGTGAGGTGAATACTGTGAATATCATATACTTAAATTTCAGCTTTTGATAAAGTAGCTCATTCTATTCTTGTGAAGAGGAAAGTTGCTGATTAGACAATAATACAGTCATATGGATTCATACAAGGTTAGATGGCTGAACTTGAGTAGTTATTAATGATTCAATGCCAATGTGACAAGGGGTCTCTTCTGGAGTACCCCATGAATTGTACTTTTCCCCATGCTATTTAACATTTTTTATCAGTGAAACAGATAAAAGCATAAAGGTACACTCATAAAATTTGCACCAAGGTTGGAAAGGATAGCTAACATGGTAGATGACAAAGTCAGGAACCAAAAGGATCTCAACAGCCTAGAAAATTGGGCTGAATCTAATAAGATGAAATCCGACAGTGATAAATGTAAAGTTTTGAACTTTGGTACAAAAAAATCAAGTTCATAATTATCACTGAGGGGAAAGCATGAATAGACATCAGTTCTGAAAAAAGAAGCTGGGGGTATTAGTGGACTGCAAGTTCAATGAATAAGCAGTGGGATTTAACAACCAAAATGATCTTGGGCTGCATTAAGAGTAGCACAGTGTCCAGCAATAGCAAGGTGACAATCCCTCTATACTCTGACTTTGTCAGACCTTGTCTGTAATATTATATTCAGTTCTAAGCATCATAGTTTAAGAAAGACACTGATAATAAGCTGGAGAGAGTCTAGAAATTCAAGAGCATAGTGAAGGTTCTTGAATCCATGACATATGAAGACCAGTTTAGGGAAATGGTCATGTTTAGCCTGGAGAAAAGGTGACAAATGGGGGCAGAGTCAAAATGGCAGTGTAGAAGCAGGAAAGCTCCGTGGCTCCCCCCAAAACCACCTCAAATACCTTTAAAATATGACTCCAAACAAATTTTAGAGCTAGAGAACTCACAAAGTGACAGAGAGAAGTAAATCTCCCACTGAAGGAAGCCCAGCAGCCAGACAGGAAGGGTTCATCACAGCATGCTGGGAGCAGAGCCCAACCCTGTGTGAGCCCATGGTTTTAGCCCCAGGGTGGCCCAAACCAGCCATGGCTGGAGCATTTGGGAGAGTGTATCACCAGCAGCTATGGAGGTTTCCAGAATTGTCAACCCATAAATGTCAAAGACAAAGTAAAATGTCAGTGGAACTCTAATGGATCTGGGGGGGGACAGAGTGTGGTCCAGCCTCTGTTCCCAGAGCAAGAAGCAGCAGAAGTGGCAGCCTTGCAGCCACCTCGACATGGCTGCTTCAGAGCTCATGGTCTGCAGATTGTATGGGAGGGCCAAGAGACCATTCAGAGGCTAAGTGCTCTTGCCTTAACCTGCCTGAATCTGGATCATGGTCTTGGGTGTTGGTCCTGAGGGGTGTGACCACTGAGCCAGATTGGTGGGGGCTCCTAATAGCTCTGGCAGCTGTGAAAACCCCAGAGGTCTGGGACAAAGCTCTCCCCTCTGGAAGCAGAGTTCTATTGTGGCAAAGAGCTCAAAAGTCAAGTAATTGAGTGGCAACATGAGCAAGCAAAGGAAGCAAAGCAAGCACAGCCATCCAACTTTAGATTCCTTTTTTGAGGACAAAAAGGATCAAAGCATGGAATGAGAGGAAGACAACACAATCAGAACTGCACCAAAAGCTTCCAAGAAAAACATAAACTGGTTACAGGCCATGGAGAGAGCTCAAGAAGGATTCTGAAAATCAAGTAAGAGAAGTGGAGGAAAAATTGGGAACAGAAAAGAGAATGATGCAAGAAAATCATGAAAAGAGAGTCAA
>CM053586.1:252066137-252097465 GCA_028646515.1 Pseudochirops corinnae
TATTATTATTATTATTATTATTATTATTATTATTTACAAGCAACTGGGAAATAAGATACACAGGCACTGGGGTATGGAGATCCATCCTGCCCTACCAGAAAGTCAGAGAGGGGATGGGGGAGGATATAGGAGAGAGTAGACTGGGGGAGGGAGTGTTCAGTGGGATGGCTGTTTTGGGATGGTGGGTAGGGGAAAGACAGGGAGAAAATTCATAACTCAAAATCTTGTGGAAATGAATGATGTAAACTAAAAATAAACACAAAAGTTAATTTAAAAAAAAAGAAAAGGTGACAAATGCTGATAGTAGGGGTAAGGGGATGATATCTGTCCTCAAGCATTTGAAGGATTATCATTTGTAGGAGGGATTATACACGTTCTCTTTGGCACCAGAGGGCAGAACCAAGAGTAGTGGATGAAAGTTTCAAAAATGTCAACTTATGCTTGGCATCAGGAACCATGTCCTGACAATAAGAGCTGCCTAAAAATGGAATACTTGCAGCTGCTGTGGAGATGTAAGGCCAACAACACCAGCACACAGAAGGGCTGCTAGCACAGGTTCTTTGATATGCTCTTCTTAAGGAAAGATAGCTTCAAAGGGGTCAACAATCTTACTTTAATTAAACAGTGCAGACAGATAAGTAGTAAGAAATGAGTATCCAAGAAATAATCCAATAGACAGGGGTCCAACTGTCTAAACAGAGTAATAGATACATAATCACCAGACCAGGGAGCACCGACATCTGGGTTCACAAAGCTGGGGGGGGGGGGGCCCTTAACAATGGTTAGCCAGAGTCTTATCTGGCCATATCACAAAGACCTCAGGCAAACATTCTTCCCATGAGTGAGCCCCAAAGTAAAATGCCAACCTCCTAGTATATATAGTTTCAACTAATAGGCTCATAGCCAGAAGGCCTCACAATCCACAGGACTCAGTGCCTAATTGGCTCAGTAGTCACTTTCCCCTAAGCAAGCTCCTCTCCCAAGGCAATATATGGGCTCTATGTGACTCAGGATAAGTCACATCTGTGAAATGGGCTGGAGCTCAAAGCAGCAAGATATCTGTGATTGAAATACATGTGTTTGAAAGAAAGAAAACACATGTGGTCACATAGGCCTATTAATGGATGGGGAAGATCTTATATTCCATTAACCCTCCATATGGGTTGCCTCGAAAAGAGATGAGTTCTCCTCCCTGGATACCTTCAGGTAGAGGTCACTTTGGGAATATGCTATAGTAGAGATTCCTTGTTGTTTTCAAACTGGACTAGATAGCTACAGACTAGATAACTACAGAGGTCCCTTCCAACTCTCAAATTACATGATTCTGTGACACATATAATTAAAAGGGAGGTAGGTCAGTCATGTATCAAGAGGAAAAGAAAACATAGGGATGGCCTAATTAATACACTGGTATTCACAAAAAATCAAAAGAACCAGAAGAAGGTATGTCATGCATTGGGTAGATGTTTTATGCAAGACATGTACAGGAAACGTACAGGATAAAGAAGCCTGAATGGCTTACACTCTGTATGGTGTTTTACATAGCACTCCATCTTCTACTTGGGGCCTTTTTTATTGACCATCACTTGGGCCTGGAATGTGCTCCCTCCACACCTTCCCTCAAAGAATGCATCCCTCTTCCTACCAGAGGCAGTTCAAACATCACCTTCTAGATGAAGCTTTTCTTTTTAAATAACAGGTCCAGATCATATATATGCATACATATGTATGTGTGTAAGCTTCCTGAGCATAAGGATTGTTTCATTCTTTGTTTTTGTATCCACAGTGCCTGGATCATACTAGGTACTTAATAAATGACTGGAGAAAGCTGGGAAGCAATTTTTACAGCCAGTGTTTCTGATAAAGGTCTCATTTCTAAAATATAGAGAGAGCCGAGTCAAATTTATAAGTATGCAAGATATTCTCCAACTGATAAATGGTCAAAGGATATGAACAGGCGGTTTTCCAATGAAGAAATTAAAGCTATCTATAATTATATGAAAAAATGCTCTAAATTACTACTGATTAGAGAAAAGGAAATTAAAACAACTCTGAGGTACCATCTCATACCTATCAGATTGGCTAACATGACAGAAAAGGAAAATGATTAATGTTGGAGAAGATGTAGGAAAATTGGAACACTGATGCATTGCCGGTAGAGTTGTGAACTGATCCAAACATTCTGGAGAGCAATTTGGAACTATGACTAAAGGATATACCTTTTGATCAACCAATAACACTACTAGGTCTGTATCCCAAAGAGATCATAAAAATGGGAAAAGGACCCACATGTACAAAAATATTTATAGCAATTCTTTTTGTGGTGGCAGAGAATTGGAAATTGAGGGGTACCCATCAACTGGGGAATGACTGAACAAGTTGTGGTATTTTACTGTAACAGAATACTATTGTGCTATGAGAAATAATGATCAACTATGACAGACTTAGCTCTTCTTAGCAATACAATGATCTAAGACTTGAGACTCATGATGGAAAACACTATCCACATCTAGAGAAAGACCTATGGAGTCTGAATGCATATTGAAGCATACTATTTTCACTTATTTTTGTTGCTTTTTCTTTCTCATGATTTTTCCCTTTTGTTCTGATTCTTCTTTCACAACATGACTAATGTGGAAATTTGCTTAATAAGATTGTACATGTATAGCCTATATCAGATTGCATGCCATTGGGGAGGGGGCAGAGGAGGGAAGGAGGGAGAAAAAATTTGGAATTTAAAATCTTACAAAAGTGAATGTTGAAAGCTAGCTTTACACATAATTGCAAAAAAATAAAATACTATTAAGTGTGAAAATATAAATGCTTGGTGATCGACAAAGCCCAGATCCATCAATTTATCAAAACATCTCATCTATACTCATATAAATTGCTCTGGGCAAGGACTTGGGCAGGGGGGGAAATGGCAATCATAACTTCTACCTTTCTGATCTAGGGATTGTAGGAGAAGCAAGCAAACAAACCAAGCCAAACAAAAAAGATACAAGAGACCTGGAGACAGAACTTGTCATCTTCTTCCCCAGTGCTCACCATCCTAGATTATCTCTCCTTGACTAATAATAATAACAAAATTTGATAGCATTTATATAATCCTTTAAGATTTGCAAAGCATTTTACAGATATTTATTCATTTTATCCTCACAACAACCCTGAGAAGTAGGTGCTATGATTATGCCCATTTTACAAATGAGAAAGTCAAGGCAGGCAGTGACCTATCTAAAGTCACAGAATGTAATAGCAAGCAAAGTAGTTCTCTGCTCCTTGTTTCAGCTATTCAAGTACTTTCGACCCTCACCTGGGATTATATCAAGTCTTTGTTGAAAACAGTATACATTGTGTTGCCCTTAATAGGCCTAAGGGAGTTTGGAGACCTTCCCTGCCCTTAATAGGCTTAACGTCCATGGTGGAAGGAACCTACTGAAAAAACAGGAAGGGTGGAACACAAGGGTAGAACAGGAAGAAGCAGAGCAGATAATAGCTGGAACATGAGCCACAGAACTGAGAAGGAGAATGCTTGTGATTTTGGCACTCTGTAGCACTCTGTCTGCTGGTCTGTCAGACAAGAGCCTTATCTGTTGTTTTTGGACAAAAGCCCTGGGAAAGGACTTTCCTCATGACCCAGAAGCCTTGAAAGAGGACTTTACTGCCTTTTACAGAATTCCTGAAAGAGAGTTTTACTGTTGTTTATAAAAGTTCTGGAAGAGGGCTTTACTGCTGTTTACAGAAGTTCTGGAAGAGGGCTTTACTGCTGTTTACATAAGTCCTGGGACTTTATTGCTAATTTGTGTTTGATTTCTCAGACAGAAGCTTTGTCTGTTGGTTCGTGTTACTTTGTCAGAAAGTGAATTGAGATGATAGTGTCAGCAATGTGTATAAATATCATTGTGGCTCTGTTAAGCTTTGTCCTCCAAAAACAGATACTTAAAAGAGCTGTCCCCATAAACTGAGGTGTGAAACAGGAACAGAGAACTACCTACATGTGTGTCCAGGCAAGAGCTAGGAGAGCTGTCTATCTGTGAATCCAGGCAACAGTCAGATGAATCCAGGTAAGAGCTGGGAGCATGGAAGAGGAGCCATGGGGTTTGGAAATCAGCCTTGAGTTAAGATGAAAGGAGACTTTATTGGGGTACTCAGCAGTGACTGATGATATTGTAATTTACTGTGACCTAGGGGTGGATGGTCTTTGTACTTTTCTCTGTCCCTTAAGGATGATTACCCCTTAAGGATGATTGCCTTAAGGATGATCGGAAGCCAGCCTCCAACCAAGATGAAAGAAGACTTTAGATGGGTACTTTATATTGATTGAGGAGATTGTGACTTACTGAATGATATGTTTTGTTAAGACTATGTGGCCACCTTAGTAATAAGTTATGTTATATTGTTGTGTGTTGTGAATGTTGTGCTTCGGTTTCTTTAATGTTTTGCTTTAGATTATTGCTGAATAAATAGAGAGTTCACTATATTATGCCATTAGATCCTTAAAGTTATTCACAACAGCAGTCCTCAGGAGAACTGCTCATGATTGCCTTTACACAGGACTAGTGTCTGAGGCCAAATCTGGGCTGAGACCTTCCTGATTGCAGGTCCAGCATTCTATCCACTATATCATCCAGCTGCCTCTAAACAAATGGACTTGCTTCAATACCTCTAGGATATGTGATTTCTTCTATGTGGGCACTACCTCCACTGACACAAACTACAACTCCTACATGCCTTAATAGATCATCTTCATGAATCATTGTGGCTCAAACCTAAACATTCATTACCTGGGTACCAAGCTTCTGGATATGAGCCTCTCCAAACCCACCTAGGCCTGTACTCAGACAGACTATCTCCTTCTCTGGGCCTATGCTCAAAGCCTTCCACCACAGCTTGCCTTTTGCAAATAGGGATGTAGAGAATCCAAGATTGCCTCCATACCAAAATGAAGCACCACAGTAAGACTTAATAGAAGGAACTGACACTTGTAATAAATTCTCTGGATAGTGCAGTGGATAGAGTGATCAGACCTAGAGTCAGAAGACTCCTCATCCTGAGTTCAAATGTGACCTCAGACACTTACTAGTTGTGTGATCCTGGGCAGTTCACTTAACTCTGCTTGCCTCAGTTTCACCATCTGTAAAATAAGCTGGAAAAGGAAATGGCAAACTACTCCAGTATCTTTTCCAAGAAAACACCAAATGGGATCGTGAGGCATCAGACACGACTGAAAAATAACTAAACAATAATAAATTCTCTATTCAACAACACGCGAACTAGTTGCCCAAAAATTACTTCCTCTCCCAAATGCGTGCACATTAAATTCTCACTGTTTTTCACTTGTTTCACATTGGTTGTTCCTGGGCAAAGGCATATTTAAGAAACCCCAACAATTTGTCTCTTTTTGAATTAGGGAATGAGATGGATAGCAGAGAAAACACAACAACAACCCTTAGAAAGACATTCAAACTCCTCTCCCCAGGGTGACTTAGAAAGACAAAGAGTTCTCACATTAAGAATTTTCTTTCCTTTGAAATGTTCTGAGCACAGTTAGCAATCCTACCCCCTAATCTTTGCTTTCTGTTCTTTCTGGAAGAATTAGTGCTGTTCCCAGGGAAACGCTGCAACAATTCTGACTGTCCTCCAACGTATTCCACATCAACTCCTCTGCTCATCATGGCGGCTACCCCACCCACTCTAGATCTGTGCTTTGCTGTAGGTGTCTTCTCAGCTGCAGTTACTCTAACTGCAATACTTTCTGACAGTTTTCTGAAGCCAAGTTAATTAAGTTTCTCAGCTAAGCCTTGGATTCCTACTTCCCCACTCATTGAAAATCTTATTTGGATTCTCAAGTTTCTAATGAACTGTCGCTTTTGATTTAATTCAGTGAACAATTATTGAGCACCAACTATATGCAATAATATTAATAGTTAGCATGTATGTAGACAAAGCAGTAGGTTAGGCTTTTTGTAGTTTTTCACTTTGAGCAGGTAGGACAAAGCCCAGTATGTGGTGAATCCAAGGAGAGAATTCCATGACAAGGTATTTGCCATACCTCAAGCAGTACAATGTCCATAAGTCCTCAAAGCAAAATCCAATCCATATTTAGATCAGTCCCTCATCATTTGTTCACATATGTCCTTCTGCCTTTTTTGTTCAACTTTCCTAACTATTTTCTTTCAAGAGTAACAAAGCTTTACAATGCTTTCCCTATTTAATGAAATCTATAATGCTTTAAAACCACATAAACATAGCATACAACAAAAATGTGAGTTGCTATCACTGAGAAAGCAAATTGTGAGACAGTGAATGCTACAACATTAGATGACCTCAAAGATCTCTTGCAGCTTGGAGATTTTATGACTTTGTGAAAGGAGCCCTGAACATAGAGACCTGAGTACGTCTGAATTTCCCTGCTTACTAAACCTGAGATCTTAGACAAGAGACAACCTTGGTGTCCAAATCTGTGAAATTTTAAAAAATAATACTTGCACCACCTACCTCACAGGGTTGCTAACTAGAATAAAAGTGAGATAAGGTATGTAGAACACCTACTTCCTCAAAGTGAGCCATTAACATCTTGCTTCATAAATCACCTAAAGACCTAGCTCTTCCATAAAGTCCATTTCAATTAAGTGGACAGGCTTTCTCAATTCAAGGCATTTGCTATATTTATATGAATATTATTTTCATATCAATATCAATATTTCACTTCCTATTGTTATAGGAATTGACTGTTCATTTTAATCATCCATTGATCCATAATGCTGTCTCAAGTTTTTAAAGTACAACACTTTGGATGCAGGAATTATATCTTTAATTCAACTTATACAGCAGTTAAACACATACTATGATCATTTTCCCTTCATGACCAGCTATCCACTCCCTCTTCTCCATCACTTCTGAGAATAACCTAATCTCATCCTTCTCTTATTTCCCACCTGGATTCCTGCAAAGACTTATTACCTACCTTCCTTCTGCCTTCTTCAGTTCTTCCTGCAGAGCTACCAGATTTAACAAACAGAAAATATTCACCATGTCACTTTCCCCACTGCCTGTAGGTAAAAGCCCTAATTTACCAGGGAGACAGATAAAGCATTTCCGAATCTGTCCCTTCCTTACCTAGAATTATTGAAATTTACAAGAAAAGAATCTTGCTGAGAGGGAGCAAAGACAGTATATTTGCATATCCCAGGTAAGGTCTGAAAATCGCTATATCCTATCACCTCTAAAAATTATATTTCTTTTTGAATTCCCTGATAGAAGGTAGGCTCCTTGAGAGGAGGTATTCTTTTGTTTTTATTTGTATCCCCAGCCCCTAACTGCAGTGCTGGTACACGGGAGGTCCTAAATAATGCCAACTGACTGAGGCACTATAGTCAATCAGAGGCTTTGGACCTCCACTGTATATGACTTATCTCCAGTGTGTCATGAAAACCAAAATTTCCTGGCATTAAAAGTGTGGATTTTTAAAAACAATAGTAAATATTATCCATGACTGTGTATGCTACATTAAGGTGGCTCTACTTTGGGGTCCTCTAAAAATGTGTCTCAAAATTTCCCTACATCATGAAACCTCCGGATGGGGTTTGGTACCAAGTCTTCCTAGATTGGTATCAGAAGGTCACAAGAGCAGTTCTATCATCAGAGGGGGAGAAGCAGTATCCTCATTCTAACTTCTGGGAAGACAGAGGTGAAAGAATCCCATGGCTGAAGAAATGGATGTGGTGGTCCAATTTGGGACCCTTCTTAGTGGAACATTTAAACATCCATGATGCCTCCTCCTCATGTCAAAAATGTTGGAGGAAAAAACATTTGAGAACCACTAGATTGGC
This sequence comes from Pseudochirops corinnae, assembly GCA_028646515.1. Classification (NCBI taxonomy): domain Eukaryota; kingdom Metazoa; phylum Chordata; class Mammalia; order Diprotodontia; family Pseudocheiridae; genus Pseudochirops; species Pseudochirops corinnae. The sequence continues at coordinate 252,073,970 of CM053586.1, forward strand.
TATGCCATGAACATTCTAATCCTATCTTCATTAATCCCCAAGATGAACTGTCAGCTCTCCTTAGCCTGGCCTTAGCCCCAGTGTTCCTTAAACACACCATGAGAGACAGTGTGGTAAAGTAGGGTGAGCAATGGGGCTAGAAGTCAGATCATGGACAAGGAGTTAGTCATGGAGGTGACCAGAATTCATATGATCTGGCATTTAACCTCTCAGCGTCACAGGATATTAGAGCTAGAAGATACCTCAGAGAACTAATTTAATTCCCTCCTTTTGTGGAGGTAGAAACTGAGATCCAGAAGAGTAAGGCGACTTACTCAAGATCACACAGAAAAAGCCAAGTGTTCTGTTTCTCTCTCTCTCTTTATCTCTTTCTCTCTCTCTCTTTCTCTCTTCCTCTCTCTCTCTCTCTTCCTCTCTCTCTCTCTGTCCTTCTCTCTCTCTCTCTCTCTCCTCCCTCTCCCTCCCTCTCTCTCTCTTCCTCTCTCTCCCTCTCTCTCTCCTTCTCTCCCTCTCTCTCTCCTTCTCTCTCTCTCTCTCTCTCTCTCTCTCTCTCTCTCTCTCTCTCTCTCCCCCCGCCTCCCCCCTCAGAATCAGTTCTCAGACAAAAGGGAGGCACTTGTGCCCTACTGCAAGTAATAATTTTAAAGAATCATCACACAAACTTCCCACCATCAAATTATTTTCTTCTTTTCCTCTAGGCCCCCAAATAACTTCCTGTTATTGTTATAGAGATTTCTTTACTTTTAGGCCCTTGGTAGACTTTTTTCCATTCTCTTCCAGTTTTCTTAACTTTCTAATTAAATTAATTAAAGCAAATATATGATAAAGACAAGAACAGAACAGTCCCTGCCTTCAAGGAGCTTATATTGTGTTCTAAGGTAACTCTGGACCCCTTTTCCAGCAATTTATGACACAAATTTGAGGGCAGTAAGCTGCTCTTTTGTTAAAGAGTCTAGAAATGGCGGCGCCACACTACTTTATGCATTCCTTTTTTATCTCCTTGCACACTCATGTTGGTTACATGACCTTAGTCCCTACCACTTGCCCTGAGATTTAACAGCATGATGCAGTGGAAAGAGCCCTGGATTTGAAGTCTCAGTTTGAACACCAGGTCTTTAATTTACCAGGTACAAAGCCTTCAATGTTCATGGTCCAGTTTCCTGACTAGCTGGTCTCCTAGTTCCCTTCCAGATCTTAAAAAAAAAATTCCTACGTTTCACATGTAGCTTCATATTTTTACCTGGCTGTTTTGTGTAGATTTGTTTGAGTTCCCAACTTAATTTTTTTTTTTTTGCTTTTTGGAGGGGGGAGAGCAGAGCAATTGGGATTAAATGACTTGCCCAAAGTCACGTTGCTAGTTAAGTGTTGTGTCTGAGGTCAGATCTGAACTCAGGTCCTCCTGAGCTCAGGGCTGGTGCTCTAATCACTGCACCACTTAGCCACCCTTCCCCAACTCAATTTTTAAGCTCTTCAAAGGAAGAAGTCATACCTTGCATTTCCTTTATAACCCTTTGCTCTATTCCTCAACCATCATCTCACCAGCTGTCTTGCTGTCCTTCTTCTTCTTCTCCCCACTTCTTTCTAGTTCTAGAATTATAATTAAATGGAATCTGCCATCCCTCCTGAGAAGGATGCATCAATCTAATTCCTTCCACTCAACACACCATCCCAATAATTTTCAAAACCAAAATTTGCCCCTGTGGTCATCATTCCTCTATGTACATGGAGTTCCAAAAGTCACAGGGTAGTTTTAAGCTTTAATAGCTTAAACTGTTTTAATAGTTCAAAAGTATACTGAGATTTTTGGAACTCTCTGTACATGGCCTCTCCCTATTCTACTGTTTAAGCTTTAGGCGCAAGGTGTACCCTCTTTGAGGCTAGAGACTGCCTTTGCTTTGTCTGCAAACAGTACCGAGTACTCTTCTAGGCATACAGTAAGTGCTCAATAAACATCTGTAATATATCCATTCCCAGTCTTTGTATTGCTAGCTAATATCACTGGCACCTCTAATGATCTGAGTCTGGGCAAACACTAATTCAATAAGCATTAAGTGCCTACCATGTGTGAGGCACTGTGCAACGCACTGAGGATTCAAAGATTCAAAATTCAAAATTCAAAATTCAAAATTAAATAGCTCCTGTCCTCAAGAAGCTTACATTCTATGGAGGGAAACAACATGCACACAGATAAGTAAACATAAGGTAATTTAAAGAGAAAGAAACCCCTAAAGGAGGTTGAGAGGACAGAGAAGGCTTCATATGGGAGCTGGCACCTAAGCTGAGCCTTAAGAGGAGACAGAGATCCAAAGAGATGACAAGGAAGTGCATTTCAGGCATGGGGAGCTGCCTGTACCAAGACAAGGAGAGAGGAGAGATAAAATGTCAAGTCTGGAATAGACTAATTTGGCTATAACATGGCAGACCATTTGAAGGGGGAAATGTGAAACAAAACAAAAAAGTAGGTTGAATTCAAATTGTAGAGGACTTTAAATGCCAGTCTGAGGAAATTTTATATTTTCTCATAGGTAAAATAGGGAGCTACTGAAGATCTTTGAGTGAGGGAGTGACATACTCAGGCCTACACTTTAAGGTAATTTTAGCAACTGTGGAGAATGGGTGGGAATGGGGAGAAACTGGAAGCAGGGAGACCAATCTAAATGTAAATTCATAGCTAACAGAATCATGACAAGCTTTAATTCTGCAGAAGAGCTAGAAGAGACCTTTGAAATCATATAGTCCAGCATCTGTATTATATAGATGAGGAAACTAAGGCCCTAAATGGTTAAGTGACTTGCCCAAGTTCACATACTAAGTAGCTGGACCAGGATTCAAACTCAGATGACCTGACTCCAAATCTAGTGTTCTCTCCACTATTACCACACAGTCTGAAGACACAATTAAGTTAAGGACAAAAGGAAAGAAGAAAGAAAAAGGAGAAAGACAAAAGAAAGAAAGCCTCATAACAAGGGAAGGTATGATTTAGTGGACAGAACATTAAGCATTTGACTAGTCTGGACCTCAGTTTATTGATTTATGAAAGGAGGGGCTGGATCAAATGACCTCTAAAGCTCTCAATCTATGAGGTGAGACACAATAAAGGCCTGAGCTATGGTGATAATTGTGGGGTAGAGATCCCAGATGCTGCAGAGGCAGAATTGGCAAGACTTGGTAATTAAATGAAAATGAGGGATTAAGGCAAACAAAGAGTTGAGGATAATTCCAAGGCTGTATTATTATAGTATTCTTATTTTCTCTACCACAACTTTGCTCATTGTATCTCCCTAGATTAAAATGGACTCCCTCTTCCTCTTCCACTCCAAAAATCTATCCATTCTTCAAGGACCAATTCATGCCCCACCTTCTACAGGAAATCTTCCTCAACTCCTGTTAATTCTAGTGCCTTTTCTCTTATAATTATTCCTCATTTATCCTGTATATAGTTTGCCTTGCATATTTATTTGTATCTTGTCTCCTCCATTAGATTGCAAATTCCTTGAGGGAAAGGTACTATCTTTTGCTTCTTTTTGTATCCCCAGCACTCAGCACAGTGCTTGGCACATAATAGGCACTTAATAAATGTTTACTGATTGACTGATTGATCCTACCTCCTCATGAAGCCTTCCTATGTTACTCCATGTTACATTGATTGCTCCTCTTCTTTTTTGCCTCTTGTAACACTAATCATAGAATATTCTTGCTCTTAATTTCATATTACTTCTTTATAAGATTTGTTTTTTTTATTTCCCAAACTAGATAATAATAAGCACCTTGTGTGTAAAGAAATTTCTTTTTTCATCTCCAACAATGCATTAGCAAACTATTCTACTGAATAAATAAATAAATAACAAATAAGTGGAAAAACATTTATTCTCTTACTAGGTGTCAAGGACTGGATACACAATACCTTCCAAGAGGTATTATACATCTTGTGTCTAGAGTCTAGGAAATAGAATAGAGAGGCAATATATAGGGTGTTCCAAAAATCTTAGTACAGTCTTAAGCTATTAAAGCTTATAACTGCCCTATGCCTTTGGGAACACCAAGTACATAGGGGAATGATGGCCACAGGGGAGTATTTTGGTTTTGAAAGTTATTGGGGGAGGGCAGAGTCAAGACATTGGAGTAGAGGCAAGAATTCATCTGAACTCTCCCAAATTCTCCTCCAAACAACTTTAAAGCACTTCAAATGAAAATTATGGAATGGCAGCACCAACAAAAGGTCAGGGTAAAACAATTTTTCAGCCCAAGACAACTTATGACATTGAATAGGAAAGGTTTGTCACACCAGAGTGGTGGTCAGGCCAGGAATAGAAATGCCAGCAACAGACCTTGTAGGCAACTGCATTAAGGGCAGAAATAACTTTGGAAGCTCTCATCCCACAGACAGTAAGGAGGTTGGACAAATGATCCCAAAGATAGTAGAGGGGAACCTTTGCTGGTGCTGGGTTCAAGACCCTGTTGCATTGCCCATACGTAGTACCAGATTGCAGTCTCAGGGCTAAGAGGAGCACTACTGTTTGCTGGCCACTGGAGAGTAGAGGCTTTGGTCTGAGTTCCACAAAGGAACTCCCTCCTCACAGGGGAGCAGGAGACCTGGTGTTAGCTCCAAGGCAGAAAGGAACACTAGCACTTACGATTGAAGAAGAACACGTCCATTGCTCTACAGCTAATGGGAACACTAGTACTTGTGGCTGTAGGGGAACAAGGTCCCTTCCTGGGTTAAGACCACAGCACAGGCGAGAAGAGCAGTGTCCACAATTCTCCTTAGATCATACCACCTTGGAAGCACCAACAACTTACAGATCCCCAGAACCAGCTCTGAAAACAGCAGAACAAAAACTTAATGCTTGTGACAATACCCCCTCCAACCTAGGAGTAGAACCCAACTTTAACATAAAATTAAAAGTCAAAACATAGGTTGGAAAATTGAGCAAATAACAAAACAACAACAAAAAGAATCTAACCATAAAAAGTTACTGTGGTGACAGGGAAGCTCAAGACACACAGAAGAAGAAAATGATGTCAAAACAGCTATATGCAAAGCATTAAAGAAAAAAATGTGAACTGGACATAAGCCCAACAAGAATTCCTATAAGAGCTCAAAAATAATTTTAAAAATCAAATTGAGAGGCAGAGGAAAAACTTGGAAAAGAAATGAGAGCAATGCAAGAAAATTAGTTTTAAAAAGTCAACATCTTGGTAAAAAAAAAAAATACTGACGAAAATAAGACCTTAAAAAATAGAATTGGTCAAATGGAAAAAAGAAGTACAAAAATTCATTGAAGAAAAGAATTACTTAAAAATTAAAACTTGGCAAATGGAAGCTAATAATTCCATGAGACATCAAGAAAGAACAGAACAAGAAAGTCAAAAGAAAGAAAGAAAAAATGGAATAAGGGATGAAAAATTTCATTGGAAAAACTGACCTGGAAAATAGATCAAGAGATAATTTAAGAATTACTGGACTACCTGAAAGCCATGATTAAAAAAAAAAAGACCCAAGACATCATCTTTCAAGGAAAAGTGCCCTGATATCCTAGAATCAGTGAGTAAAACAGAAATTGAAAAAAATCCACCAATCACTTCCTAAAAGAAATTCCAAAATGAAAACTCCCAGGAACATCATAGCCAAATTCCAGGGCCCTGAGATCAAGGAGAACATATTGCAAGCAGCAAGAAAGAAATAATTCAAATACAGTGGAGCCACAGTCAGGATCACACAAGATTAAGCAGCTTCAAATTAAAGGATCAAAGGGCTTGGAATCTGATATTCCAGAGGGTAAAGGACCTTTACAGGAAAAAATGGGTATTTGATGAAATAGAAAACTTTCAAGCATGCTGATGAAAAGTCCAGAGCTGAATAGACATTTCGACTTTCAGCTACCAGACTCAAGAGAAGTATAAAAATGTAAAGATGAAAAAGAAATCAAAAAGGAATCAATAAGGTTAAACTGTTTACATTCCTATATGGGGAAAAAAGATACTTATAACTCCCAAGAACTTTATAATATTGAGGGAAATCAGAAGGAGGATATATAGACAGAGGGCACAGATATGAGTTGACTATGGCTGGATGATTTCAAAAAAAATAAAATTAAGAGATGAGAAAGAGGGATGCACTAAGAGAAGGGAGAAGTACAATGAGATAAATTATCTCACATAAAAGAGTTATGAAAGGAAGTGCTTTTACAGTGGAGAGGAAGATGGGGGTGGGGGAAAAAGGGCAACAATTTGAACCTTACTCTCAAAGAGAGAATAACACATACTCAGTTGAGTACAGAAATCAATCTTACATTGCAGAGAAGTAGGAGGGGAAGAGGATAAGAGAAGGTGGGGTGGTACTGATACTTGGGAGAGTGGATTAAGGGAGACAGGGCTCAGAAGTAAAATAGACTTTTGAGGAGGGGAGATAGAGAGAGAGAGACAGAGAGACAGAGAAAGAAAGAGAGAGAGAGAGAGAGAGAGAGAGAGAGAGAGAGAGAGAGAGAGAGTGTTAAACAGGGAGAAAAATAGGATGGAGGGAAATACAAAGTTAGTAATCATAACTGTGAATGGGATGAATTCACCCATAAAGCATAAGCAGAGAGCAGAATGGATTAAACACCAAAATCCAACAATATGCTGTTTACAAGGAACAAACTTGAACCAGAGAGACACACAGAGGAAAAATAAAAGAATCTATTATGCTACAGCTGAGGTTTAAAAAAAGCAGGGATATCAATAATGATCTTAGACAAAGCAAAAGCAAAAACAGACCTAATTATAATAAGCAGGGAGCCTACATTTTGCTAAAAATTACCATAGACAATAAAGCAATATAAATACTAAATATATGCCCTAAATAACAATAGCAAGAAAATTCTTAAAGGAAAAGTTAAATGAATTACAGGAGGGAACAGACAGTAGATCAATACTAGCGGGGGACCTCAACTTTACCCTCTCTGAACTAGATAAATCTAACCATAAAAATAAACAAAAAAGATGTTAAGGAGATGAACAGAATCTTAGAAAAGTTAGATATGGCAGACCTCTGGAGAAAACTGAATGGGAATAGAAAGGAGTATACCTTTTTCTGTAAAAGGAACCTTCACAAAAATTGACCAGGTATTAGGGCATAAACATCTTACAACCAAAGGCAGAAAAGCAGAAATATTACATGAAGCCTTTTAAAACCATAATTCAATAAAAAATTATATCAATAAAGGATCATTTAAACATAGATTCAAAATTAATTGGAAACTAATCTAATCTTTAAAAAAAGTGAGTCTCAGAAGAAAACAGAAAAACAACAAACGATTTCATTGAAGAGAATGACAATAATGAGAAAATACACCAAAATTTATGGGATGCAGATAAAAGCAGTACCTAGGGAAAAATTTATTCTTCTAACTGCTTATATCAATAAAACAGAGAAAAAAGTGAATCAATGAATTGGGCATGCAACTACAAAAACTAAAAAAAAAAAAGGAACAAATTTAAAATCCCCAATTAAATATCAAATCAGAAATCCTGAAAATCAAAGGAGAGACAATAAAATCAAAACTAAGAAAACCATTGAACTAATAAATAAAACTAGGAGTTGGTTTTATGAAAAGAAAAAACAATAAGATAAATAAACCATTGATTAAGTTGATTTAAAAAAGAAAGAAAACCAAATGACCAGTATCAAAAATGAAAAGGATAACTATACTACCAATGAAGATGAAATTAAAGCAAATATTGGGAGCTATTGACCAATTATAGGCCAATAAATCTAAAAATCTAAGTGAAGTGAATCAATATTTATAAAAATTTAAATTGCCCAGATTAACAGAAGAGAAAATAGAATACTTAAATAAGGGATAGGATAGGGGCTATAAAGATGATGGTCCTTGAATATTTACTAAGTAATGAAAAGAGTATTTGGGGTTATCTGCCAAGTAGAACTTTTGCTTGAGCAAGCTAGAACAATTCAAATGCAATTCAATAACTATTTACTAAATTCAAACCATTATTCAGTTTAATATCCCTTTTCCTCAGAGAATACAGTATGGTATGGTAGAATGAGCTTTAGCCTCTTCTTTCCCCTCAAGAGAGTTTATCATGTAGAGCCTATCCTGAAGTTAGTATCTATGCAGCACAATATGTTTTTAAAAATATGTAGCATAACATGCCAGGTACACTAGACCACTAGGTTAATTATCTATTGGATCCTGAGCTCTCTGGCAGCTAGCTCTGAATAAGTAGTCTTCCATATAGCCAATGTTATTTGGCAATGTTTTAGCATGGAGATGACAGGACTGATAAATGTGTACTCCTGTGGTAAATTCTTCTTGTTTAAATTGTGAGCTCTGAGGGAAAATTCCACTGTATACTATTTACCAGTTTTTCTTGAATTTTTCTGTTTAAAAAAAAAATAACAGAACTCCAGATGTGATAAATCATTTTTTCTTTCCTTCTTTCCCTCCGACCCTTTTCCTTCCTCCACCCAAAGTTTCTTTGTGAATTGTTAACTGAAGATATGAATACCCTCTCTATACATGGGCACTTTATATATGTGCCCATTTATTACCATATAGGGATTGGACTGGTGCCTACAAAGATAAGCCTTAAATACAGAGTTCTGTCCCTACTGAGAGAACAAACATTTTCAGCATTGCTGCTTTGACAAGTCACCTGATGATTAGGTTTCAGTTAATAGCTAAACATATATCAAAAGCATGTCCTTGGTTACAGAAGTGGCTTGCTTCCAGGAAATGAGTTACAAAAATACTCAACAGTACACTATAATGAGCTGTATTTAACTTGAAAAAGAAGACACATCAACACTGTATCAGATATAATTAAATAATATGTGGTACACTGCAATGAACACAAAAGGAACAACCTCATCATCTCAATCCTTTCAACATTACTATTTCAAACCTTAAAACTGACATCATTGCTAATATTTTCTATCCAGATGTTGACCATTCATTGTGACGATTATCTTGTTTTACAGAATATATACATTTGTTTCCTCTATTAAAGTCCTATTCAAATACTTCCTGGCATTGTGGAGGCAGTTCTGGTTCCTCAAAGACCATGCTAGAATCATGTCAACTCAAACAGGTCTTACCAAGCTGAAAAGGCTTCTAGTAAGGGCTCAGGGATTGATGCTATTTTATCAAGTGAGCATCAGGTCTAGCTAAATTTGGAGAAGTTCATTATAAGATTTAGCCACAAGGTGATCACATTTTAGCATTTGAAACTCCCCCTACCAAAAAAAATCACCTATTAAAAGTTATACAGGAACTATGATCTGTGTTAATTGAAAAAATATCTGCATTGAAAAAATTCACATATATCATGAGGCATTTTCCTATCCATAGTAATAAAAGGCACACCTGAAAGATAAAGTTAATACTCACATCTTGTCATTTATAGTCATAATAAATCCACCAGAACTTCCATAGAGTTAATGATGGGGACTAGAGCTGTTATTTCATTAGTATGAGGAACCTCCAGGTGAGGAAACTTACAAATGCTGGTCAGAACCTTATCTACAACTTACAATCTTAAAATTGTCTAGTGTCCTAGGAGGTTAACTGATTTGCCCAGAGTCAAACAGCCAATATGTGTAAGAGATGCCAGGTCTTCCTGGCTTCAAGGCCAGCTCTCTATCCTCCATGCCATACTGTCTACCATATTGCTTCCTTTTGAAAAAAGGACACCACACTCACTAAAGTCCTTCTACAAGAAGGAATTCCAAACTAAAGAGCCTGGATTAAGGTAAACCATGAAACCCTCTGAACTGTGGTTATTATTAGGTGCTGCATCCATTGTAACCCTATAGACGTCATCATGTGTTACCAGCATCTGTTGACAGATTTCATACCAGGCATATCACTGAAATGGCAAGTGTGAAGAGGGTAGCCCATAATAGAAACAATGGCATTTTACTTTTGACCTGATCCAACAGATTGTCTCATAGGGCATAAATGTAGTCCACTGTCAGGGCTACAATATTACATTACCAACTTGAGCAAAGCTGAGAGTTTGTATATCTTCTCTAGCAAAAGTAGAATAGGGAATTATTTTTAAAACATATTTAGCACTGTTTTTTTTAAAAGCATCAATACCTTAGATCAAGTTCTAATCTCCTATTTTTAATCTCCTATTATCAAGTTCTTTATCTCCTATTTTTTTTTACCAGACTAAGTTAAAGAAACAGAATTCTCATTACAAACTTTTTAATCACATTTTAAGTTCCCTGAACATTAGATATGTTCTTTAATATATACCCCCAAGTGTTTTAAAGTTGACAGATTAAAATACCAATTCAAGCAGTTAAGTATCCCAAGTCTATTTTTTAAAATTCAGAACATTCATTACATTAGAAAATATTTTAAATGGGGTTTAAAAATTCAGTGTCCCAGAAAGATATGTTGGCGTGTTGCTCAGAAATTCACATTAACTCTAGCCTGTTATTGTTCTCTAATTAAAAAAATTAAAATGTGTCACTTGCTTAAACCAATAATTTCCAAAAGAAATTCCAAATAATTTCCCCCCAAAATGGATCTCATATATATTTTCTTAGATATATGAATTTTCCTCATGGGGAAAAAAATCAGACTTTGAAACAAAGATTTATTGGCCCATATAAACAATTAAAAAAAAAAAAAGAAAACAGAATACAAATCAAGACTGAAAGACTGGAGGAAGAAAAGTGTGTTTTCTTTGAGGGATGGGATTCCATACTCAACACAACTCAATGTCTAGAAAATAATACTAACTTCAGTTATTTCTTTCGTTATTCAGATTACTCTCTGGATTTAGCCATGTGAACTTGCTTTATTATTCAATCTGAATAGCTGATTTCTAAGAAGAGAATTCATTAGATTCTTCTGGTCAGTGATATTTAATGAAAAAAAAAGTACACATGCAACATTCCTAAGAGTTTACATTTCCCTCACTATAATTCATTAAAAAAAATCTTCTCAGAAGTTTTAAAATCATATAGTTTTTCCTCTTCAATTTAACTTCCAATTTATTAATTCGAAATCATCTCAACTTTTAAAGAGAAAAAACTGGTTTATTGGGAATTAAGAATAGGAGGTTGAGATGCAGTAATTTTTTTAATCAAAAAAGATCCTTTAAGAAAAGTACATGAAAGAAAACCTTTCAGTATAAAAAAGAAAGAAAATAGTATGGTACTTTGTTACTTAATGGACAAAATGTGTCAGTGATCTAAATGAACAACTCTTTAATGTAGCTATTTGGGAGTGGAGAAGTGTAAGTGTGATATGTTCTCTATTCTCATTCAATTTAATTCACAAACATTGATTATGTCTCTACTATATGCAAAGCACTGTGGGTACTGGGGGGAGGGAGACACCACAATTCGTTCCCTCAAGGAGATGTGGACAAGTAAGAATGACAAAGGAATTCTAGACAAAGTGCTTTAAAATTTTGAGGAGAGAGAAATCATTTTCAGATGGGTATGGGAATAGAAAGAAGGAAGCTTCAGGAAGGACCTGATCTAAGTATTTCAAAACACCAAGATGGTGACAAGAGGGAGCAAGCTCCAGGAGTGAGGGATAGGTAATTTGTATAAATGCTCCGAATCTTATCTCCCATGCATACATACATATAAGCATATGGGAGTTTGAGTTGGTGAATAAATGGATGAATTAGTGAGAGAAGTACATACATGATTAGTGAGAGTACACACATGGCTGAACACACGTCATTCACTCATGCTAAAGTCAATCCCTTAGAAGGGGAACTTCCCTCTTGCTCCACCCCCCACAAGGAAGGAAAAACCAGAAAGCCAAATTCTTTTATCAGGACAATGTGACCACCGGATTTGGGTTAAGAGGTCTGTATTGGTTTGCCTGAGAAGTCTTCTTGCCCAAAAAAAGGGCTATAGCTTTTAACCTCTTGGTCAACATTCCCTATTTGTTCCAACCAAGATGATCAAGAAGCAGTGGAATGTTCCACTGGAACAGACAACAGCCAACCAGAATGAAGGGGCAGAGGCAGTGTTTTTAGAACCTGGCTGACTCCTCTGTCCCCAGCGCTTACCTCAATGAACTATATTTAAAGAGTGTAATAAAATGTCTTTTCAGTGAATAATACTATCTGGTATTCGTATACAATCTCTCTCCAAGGGACCTAAAACACTCAGTAGACACCCTTTAATTTTCATGAGAGCCTCTCTCTGAAATAGAGATAAAGCAGAGAGCCTTGTTACTCTTATTGGTATTAATAATACGTAACTTATTAATGATTCCAGCTCACTTTATATAGTGATTAGAGTTTTCTTTACAATTCCCCCGTAAGGTCGTTATTAATTGCAAAGGAAGAGAGTGATCAAACTTCCTTATAAAGGGTAAACATAATTCCTCTGCTAAGGTCATAAAACTGGTTTGAGGATCAGTATGAAACTCTAGGGTTGGGTTTTTCCCCCTATAAGATTTAAACATTTTCATATTATTACTCCATCCACTCAACAACCCTTCTTTCTATGATCCATATATACACGCATATGTATCCATATATATGCATATATAAATATACATACATATAGATGATATTAAAGTTTAAAATCTCACTAAGATTTTTGGGACAAGTGTCGATTATTTTTCAAGATCTCTATTAGATTTGAACTGCTGTAAAAACCTATGATGCATACATACATACATACATACATACATACTTACATACACATACACACACAAGCCCACACAATACACAATAATGTTTCCATCTCTGAAAATGGATTCCTGCCTAAGCATCCCCATGGGATGGGAATAAGCACGATCGTGACAGTGCCTAACTCTGTAGGTATCACCCGCAGATGCCCGGGTCATATCCCGGGCTTTGCGCCTGTGATTAGACACAAGGGACACCTTAGGGCCACGGCGGCCCCCAATTCTTTTTGCTGACCTTTCTCTGCTGCTTCTCCCATGCGGGATCCAGGAGCAGGTCCCGGTCCCATTCTTCCTCCTGGATCATGTACTCGTCATCTTCGTAGACGTAGTTGTACTGCACACCTGGCTCTATCTGGTTCATGGCGCTCAGGTTGGCTCAGCTTCTCCGCAACGACAAACGCGCTGGGGCGGTTCCGAGAGCGACTCAACCGGAGGGCAGGCGAGGGAGGCGGCAGGGCTTTCTCCCTTCTCAGAAGGTGCAGCTTACTTCGGGATCCGAGTTCTTGGGGGGCAGGGACTTGGTGACACTGAGAAGCCCCAGGTGAGCGCGACGTCGGGTTGGCTGGGCAGGTGGAAGACGGAGGGGGTCGGTGAGCTGGCTACCTGTGCGTAAATTGACCTTCGCGCTCGCCCCTCTCGCGGCTGCACTAGCCTCGCCTCGGTGGATGAGTCTCCAGCGAGCACCAGCTCAGGCTCAGAGCCTGGGCCGCTGCTGCTTAATATCCCCGCCACCTGTCACGTGAGTCAGCCCAGGCCGCGCCTGCTCCCCTTCCCCACCCCAAACACCACCACCGCCACCACCACCACCAGCACCCCCCGCACTTCATCCCGCCCCTTTGCTCTCAGTCCTTTCAGAGCTCTAAGCGCTGTCTCCCTTCCCACGCGTAGAAGTCCCACCTCCGCTTCTCTTTTCCCTTGCTCCCCAGTCTTCTCTTTTCTCCCCAGCTTCCCACGCCACGATCTTGCAAAGTAAAGCTTTTTCAGAAGCTCACTCCCCATCCCTCAATCGTTATCTGTCCCCTCCACGCCCACCCCACCTCCCCTTTGGTTTTCAAGAACTGGATGCAGGGTTGGAAGCATAGGACGTTAGTGGACCGCTGTGTGATTTTACAACTCCTCCATCCCAGTTCCCTACAGCGGCTGCTACCTTAGGAACTTTATTTTTCGTGAAAAGCAGAGAAGCCAAGCCTTCCCACTGGTCTCCCACTCGATGTTTCCTCACTCTGGAGTGATGAAACTTTACTAAAGGTGTGGCATACTCTCTTTCTGTGGACCTGCCCCATCTGCTTCTATATCTGCTACTACCTGTCCTAGACAAAGAACTGCGTCCCAGGACCCAGTTCTCAAAAACCTATCTCCAAGGCTTCGATTTCTTTCATTATTTTAAAGGTTTCTACAGCCAGCCACCTAGACTCAAACAAAAAACAAGAAAAAAAAACACTAAAAAACTTATACTGGCCTCAGTGACTTGTGAGTTCCCAAAGATACAACCATAAAATTGTATTTCCAGTATCTAATTAACCTTTTGTATCTGAATTTCCAAATCAAGACTGCTGATCAATACAGTTAAACTGAAATTCAGATTAACAAAAGTAGACATTCAACAGATCTGCGCTTGGATTCTGACTCTGCTACTACCTTTATGATATCAGGCAAGCTATTTTACATTTTTAGTCTTTGGTTTCCTCATCTGTAAAATAAGGTAATTGTGCTCAGATGAGCTCTGGATCCTCCAACTCTAGACGCTATGATCCTATGAAGACAGGAAGAGTGACATCTGGAACTTGTCAGTCATATATATTCCAATGACTGACAATAAAGGAGCTAACAACGAGACTCCTGCTGAATTTCCCCAGTGGAAATGTTTTACCCCTTATGTGCCATAATAGACTGGCTTTGCAGCTGTCCTGACTTTTAAACACATGAAAGGACTAGTAGGAATGGCCTAGGAGCAACCGCAGAATCTGCAAGCTCTCTGAACAAATGTTCAAGGGTTACTCCAGAGCAGAGTCATCTCATTGGTATATTCCAAGTACCAGAAAGCTAAAGTGACTTGTTTTGTTGAGTCTGCACAATTAAATCTAAAAACATGGTAACTGGTTTTTTTCTTTCTTTTTTTTTTTTAAGGAGAAGTAATTAAAATTTTAAATCAATTGTCTTTGGTTTAGAGATTTAAAAAAAACTCACCTCTAATTGGCAAATGCATCATTATCATGACTATCAACATATAATCCTAGGAAGCTGTGACTAATATTTACTTGGTAAGATATTTTTAAATCACTGGTATTTTAAATTTAAATAATTCATTTTATTTTTTAAAGTTTCATCCATTCCATTTTATTGTACTTACTTGGATAAGAATATTATGTATACCTATCATAATACACTTCACATTTTTATTGATATTTTGTTTTCATATTACCTTCATTTCCATATGTAACTTTTCTCATTCCCCTACTCAGAGAATCAATGACTATATCAAAGAACAAAAAAGAAAGAGGAAAAAAAGCAGTGTGCCACAACTACCTACATACACATTACGGAGTCTGGCAGGATATTCAGTGTTCCACACTCTGCAAAGAATAGCAGATGACACATTTTTTCTTCTTTTCTTCGTGGCCAAGTTTAACTATCATAATTATACAATACTGAATTTGGAGTTTTTGCTGTTCTTTTCATTTGCATTGTTGTCATCATTGTATATATTTAATTACTGATTTTGCTTATATCACTTTGTATCAGTTCATATGTCTTCACATGCTTCCATGTATTCTTCATATTTAAATCACTTATTTTAATCAAATATTTTTGAGTAAGTTTATTTAACTGATTGAAGGCCAGGACTATACTATTGACTCCCTAACAACCTTGGGGAGATTCTGGACTTTTAGATCATGCATATCATTTGGGTTTACCTTAAAGTTCCCAATTATTGACATTCTGTCCATTCTTCAGGATTTAATTCAAATGCCTTCCCTGGTCACATTCCAGAAGGGATCTCTTCCTTTTTGACCTCTTTAGTGCTTAAATGGAACCATTCATACAACACTGTTCTCATTTATCCTCACATTTTAGATATTTATAACAGTCCTCCCCCCTACTTGATTGTAAGCTCCTGGAGGACGGGGACTAGGGAAGTAGATATAGTACAATGGAAAAGCTGCTGGCTCTGTAATCAGGGGACTTGGATTCAACTTCCACCTTTAATCTTCACTACCTACGTTTCCAAGTTTCCATTTAACATCCCTGGGCCTCAGTTTCCTCATTTGTAAAATGTGAGGGTTGGACTAGATGATTAAATGGTCTATGAGATTCCTTTCAACTCTAAATCTATGATTCTGTGTTTTGTACAATTTTAGATCTTGGTACAGTACATTTTATAAAGTAGTCACTCAATAAGTCATTGAAATAATGGATGAATACACAATATAATTGTGTAGCCAGGTTAGCAATGCAGACTAATGTGTAGCACTCTTTGGCTGCATTAACAGACACAAATAAGATGTTTCAGGAGCCTAGAAGCTATTAACATTCTAAGAGATTAGGTGACTCAGTTGAGGTCACCTAAACTAAACAGTGACAGAGTTAAAAATAGAGGGCAATCCTCCACATATCCAGGCTCTTCTAACCTTCCTACAACTCAATTTCCCGTAAGTTTCCTCTCTAAAATTATACATCATCATTGCTTACCACAAAAAGGAGAGAGGGTTTTGCCTATAAGAACTAAAAATTTTTGAAATGTCATTATGTATTAACCTTACTGATTTTGAAATACATTTTTAGCGTTGTCTTCAATATGTTCGTTGATCAGTTGTTTAGAACTCAGAGCCACTAGTATGGGGGATTGGAGGATAGGAGTAGGAAGTTAGAGAAAGGAACAGGGGAAAGAGAAAATGATGGGGACTCTCAGGTGATGATTTGGAAGGAAACTGGTTTGAGAGGGGGTCGTGGTAAAAGGTAAGTTATTGGATCAAAACTCCATGGGGTTCACATTAAGAGCTGTCGATAGGGGCTTTCTGTCACTGTAAAGTTTCAGGGCCCTTTCATGGACCTGGTCTGGATTACCAGTCACTCCTTTTATTGACTTCATGGGGCTCCAGGGACTGGTCCACCTGTTTCCCTTTTCCCTTTTCCCACCTGTTATTTTCAACCAAAGTTTCTCTCTTAGCTCACTGAAGAATGAGCAGCACAGATTTAAACATAAAGGAAGCATATAGTTCTTTTGACTTATTTTTTTGAGTCTTAAATCAATAAAACAGAGGTTTCTTTTTTTTTTAACTTAGATTTTGTATTCAAAGTTGACCATGAATATCTATACAAGGAGCTTTAAGGAGCACAAAGAATTGAAGTAACATTCATTCATTCATCCAACAAACATTTATTAAGTGCCTACTATGGGTCAGGCACTGTGCTAAGTGCTAGGGATACACACACAAAAAAAGGGGGCATAAAGGGGGAAAGGTAGTCTCTACCCTCAAGAAGCTTGCAATCTAATGAGACAAATATGTGTGTATATATATATATGTATATATACATATATATATGCAAACAAATATATACAAAGCAAGCTATATGTAGAATAAATAGGAAATAATTAAGAGAGGGAAGGCACTAGAATGAGAGGGGTTGGGGAAGGCTTCCTGCAGAAGGTGAGATTTTAGTTGGGACTTAAAGGAAGCCCAGGAAGTCAGTAGTTAGAGCTAAGGAGGGACAGCTGAAAAGATCACCTATCTAAATGCATCCTTCTCGCTTTGCAGATTATAAAACTGAGGCCCAAAGGGATCACCCAGTTAGCCAAGATTGTCAACATTTTGAAGGAAAAGGTACCGTGCTTCTTGTACAGAGAAGTGACATTGGTCAGACATGTGCTTTAGGAATGTTTATTTGGCAGCTCTATAGAGATTGAATTGTAGAGAAGAAAAGATTTCTTCATCCCTCTCCAGGCAACGCTCCTGACTCTCCAGACTTTTTCAGCCATGCCATAGAAATCTCTTCACCCTTGAAGCTGATTCTTCCCCTGCCTGGACTTCCAAATTCTAGCTAGTTACATCTTCACTCCTTTCCAGGCTGCACTCCTGACTCTTAAGACTTCCTCAACTTAGCCCCTTCCATCACCCTAGCAATATCCCTAGCGTTCCTTTCTGTTTCAGCTTCCTTTTATGTGTTGTCTTCACCTATCAGAATGTAACAGAGCTCACTTGAAGGCAGTGTCTTTATGGGAGATTGTCTTTATGCTTGTATTTGTATTCCCAGTGCTTAGCACAGTGCCTGGAATATAGTAAGTAATTATACACCAGAAATAAAGCAATTTTAGTTGTCTGCATGGTCTAGGACATCAAGAACTCAAACACGGTAAAAACTCCATGAACTAATGCCTAACTCTTGCTCACTAAGCAACCTAGCCTCCACTGTTGACTATGTTGACCACCCTTCCAGCAACAAGGCTGCATAAGCCAACCCACAGGCTTAGAAAAGAACTCAACTCATACCCCACCCCCTACCAACCCTTCTTCTCCCAGCACCATGGAAACTCAGACTCCAAACAGCAGAAATTTGCTCAGGCTACAGCAGTCACATAGCAATGTTCTGTGCTACTAAAGAACTTAGTCAAAGCAGAGCATCAAAGGGATTAGGGTAGGATATATATCCAGACTTATAATATAGCTCAACTCTCTACCCCAATCCGCCTCTCCTCTTCCCAGCACAATGAAGATCCAAAATCCAAATGGCAGAAATTTGTCCAGGTTGCAATAGCAGTGTGGCAGTGCTAGTGCTGTTGCTGCTGAGCCAGACGACTGAAGAATAGAGGGAACAGGGCAGATGATTTGGCAGGGGTGGAGGGAGAGGAGAGAAGGGTCTTAGGTGGCACTCCAATAAGCCTGAGGGAAAGAGACCAGCATCCATCTGGGGCTAGCTTTGTCTCCCAGACCTAGCTTGGTGAACCATGAATTGCCCAGTGTAGGAGAAGGCTGAGATGCTTTGAGATCTAGCCCGCAGGGTAACCACCACCAGAGGTGAGAGATTCAGAATATGAGGAATAGAGGAAAATAAAGGAGAAGAAGAGAAACTGAAATTACCAAAGATTTCAGGGGGAAGAAAACTCAAAGACCTTGAGCATAAGCAGAAGGAAATATAGCCATCAGATCTTATAAACAAATTCAAGCATCTATGCATGACTACTGCAAAACAAAGGAAAATGATCAAATACCTGATGAAACTGAGGACCCTCTGGATTATGAGGAATTCATGGAAATATATCATACTATTCTTGAATGGTTCAAAAGAAAAACAGGAATTGTGAAAGCTGAATAATGGCCTAGTAGTAGAAATAACTGACAGAATAGGAAAACTTGAATCTTCTGTGTCAAGTCTCTACACAGAAATAAAAGAGAGAAGGCAAAAACCCTGAATGCTATAAGGCAAGAAATGATAGAATAAAATTTCCCAGAAACCTCTGAACATAGAAAACAAATGACTAATTGAAAGAATTCAAAAATCACCTCCAGAAAAAGAAAAAACCCAAAAGCTACAAACTCTAAGACACATAATAGTTAAATAGAACAATCTCATTGAGAAACAATGAATCCTACAAGCAACAGGAGAAAGACATTCAAATACAAAGAAAAGGAAATTCAAATCACACACACAAAAAACTATTCCATACCCACCAGAAAACTCTTTCAAGAAGGAATGGAATAATATGTTCCAGACAATATGGAACTCGAGATACAGCCCAAAGTGACATACCCTTCAAATCTCAGCCTAATTATAAATGGAAAAAAGATGGCTGTTCAATAAAAGACATTCAAAATAGTCTTCGAAAGAAAACCAGACCTAAAGAGATTATTTACCAAATCCTCCAGACAACAGAAACACAAGAAGAGTAAAGAAATATAGCAACCAAAGACAACAGCAAAATAATGACAGACTACTTTTTTTTTTCCATTTTAAAAAACATTTTTATTTAAAGTTTTGAGTTCCAAATTCTATCTCACCCTCCCTTCTTCCCCTTCCCCACTCTGTGAGATGATAAGCAATCATATGTAGGTTATACATGTGCAATTATGTGAAACATTTCCATATCAGTCATTTCATACAAGAACACCTGAATAAAAGAAAAAAATTGAAAGAAAGAAAATGCAAAACAGGAAGCTTCAATCTATATTCGATCAGTATCAGTTCTTTCTCTGGAGATGGATAGTATGCTTCATCATTAGACCTTTAGTATTGTCTTGGATCATTGTATTGCTAAGAATAGTTAAGTCATCCACAATTCTTCATAGAACAATACTGCTCTTACTGTGTACAACATTCTCCTGTTCTGTTCACTTCACTTTACATCAGTCCATGTAAGTCTTTCCAGATTTTTCTGAAATCATCTTGCTTATCATTTCTTATAGCACAATAATATTCCATTACAATCATATACCACAGCTTGTTTAGCCATTCTCTGATTGGTGGGCATCCCTTTGATTTCCAATTCTTAGCCACCACAAAAAGAGCTGCTACAACTATCTTTGTATAAATAGGTCCTTTTCCCTTTTTTTGGATGTCTCTGGAATACAGACCTAGCAGGGGCATTACTGGTTCAAAGGGTATGCACAGTTTAATAGCCCTTTGGGCATAGTTTCAAATTGCTCTTCAGACTGATTGGATCACTTTACAACTCCACCAACAATGCATTAGTATTACAGACTATTAAGAGATTTCATTCTAAATATACAAGATTGAGCAAGGGTGAGAGCAAAGTCAACTAGGTATAGAGAAATATGCCTGAAACATCATGAACTAAACTTCACAATACCCTACCTACAGGTGAATCAGTATTTGTTTGTTTGTTTGTTTTGTGGGACTAAATTACAAAATCATAGGGTACCTTAAAATGGGGGAAGGAGGAAGAAAATAGAGGGGAATATGTGATGCTCCTTAATCATCAAAGGCTAAAAACGAAGGGAAAAAAACCTATAGAATCTCAGGAAGAAGAGAACTAAAGAAAAATGGACAAGGAGGTAAAGGGGAAATTGAAAAGGGAGAAAGGGAGAAAACTTGTTTCAGGGGTAGGAAGAGTTACCATTGATGAATACTCCTCCAGGGGAAGACAGATATTCTATAAAGGAAAATGGGAACCTTACAAAAGATGTTCTCTACAGAGACTTGATGCTTACACAGATCACTCATGCTGCCTCAAAAGAAGGGGAATCAGAGTTCTTGGGGATAACTAGCAGCAAAAGGATGGGAGGGCAAAGACCCACGGAAGAGATTTTGAGATAAATGAGGGAGGAAGATGACCAAGAAGAGGACAAAGGTCAATAATCAACAGCATGATCAGGAACATAAAAAGAATCCTACCATGGAGCAATATTCTGTCTGTCACTTGCAGGAATTGGTATTTTTCTAATAGTGAAGTACAACAGAAACAAATGGGACTGGGGGTAAGTTTTACAAGGCAACAACATACATTATTTAAAAAGCATACAAAATAGCTACCTCAAAATTTTAATTCCGTGAGGAATATAGAGAATAAAAAATGACTAAATATAACAGATATGAGCTAAAGAATAAAAGTACAGATATGGAAGATAAATAATGCAAAGAGTAAGGGATATAAATTCTTTGTAAGAAAAGATGCAGAAGATGAACTTTTAAAAACTAATTAACAAAATAAATTAAAGGGGAGGAGAAAAGGGGGATTAAATTTAACTATTTGATTGAAAGGGGAAAAAAAGAGAGGAAGAATTAAATAGCCAAATAAGAGCAAGAAAGAAAAGGGAACTAATAAGCAAAACTTCAAAACTAGGGAAAGGAGTAACATACAGGCATTAGAGTGGAACTGGGAAAGGCTTAAGAGTAAGGAGAAGAGAGTTGAGGGGAATAGAGCTACAATAAAAAAGGTTAATCTAAAATAACTAAGGAGACACAGTGCTGTGTTTACAGCATATGGGGACAAATCATGACTTGCAAAAAATTAAGAGATAAAGGGAAGAAAATATAAACTTAATTCTTTTAATTTAAAATGTGAACAGGTTAAACAATCCAATAAAATGAAAAAGAGTAAAAAATTGGATAAGAAAACAAAATCTCCTAATCTGTTGCTTACAGGAAATATATTTTAAAAACAAAAACAACACACAAAATAAAAGTGAGGGCCTAGAAAAATTTAGTGTATACCAAGTTAATTTAAAAAATCAGAACTTGCATTTTTGTTATCAGACAAAGCAAAATAATGTTCAAAACATAAAAAGGGATAAACAAAGAAACTACATCTTGAAGAAAGGAACCATAGGCTAAAAACCAATATAAATGTTAAACATATACATATACTTTAGGGAACATTAACTGAGATAAAAAAAAAATACATAGTAACACAGTGGTAGGAGTTTTCAGTCCCTCAGTTTTGGATAAGTCTAACAGAAAGATAAACAAAAGGGAAAATCTATAACTAAACAAATTGCTTGAGAAAGTAGAGCTAAAAGATTTATAGAATATTCTTAGGCTTAAAATGAATAAACATGTGTGTGTGTGTGTGTCTTAGCACCAATGAACTTTTTTTTAAATTGACCATGCATTAAAGCACAGAGATATTGTAGACAAATGTAAAAAACAAAATGGTAAATATATCCTTAGCAGACCATAACTCAATAAAAAAAGTCATTGGTTCAGGGACCAAAAACACTCAAATGGAGATTTAACAAGGAAATCAGTATATGAAAGAACAAATCTAAGAAATAATAATCATGTGGAAAAAAATTATAATGATGAAATATATCAAAATGTCCAGAACATAGCTAAAGTAGTTCTTAGGTGAAACATTATATCCCTCCAAACATATATTAACAAAATTGGGGGGGGAGGATTAATGAATTTAATATGCATTTAAAAAATTAGAAAGCCAACAAATAAAACAAATCTAAAATAAACACAAAAGAAGAGATAATGAAAATTAATGGAGAAATAAACTAGAAACCAAAAAAAACATAGAAATGGTCAATAAAACTAAAATAAAACTCTTTAGAATGATTAATAAAATCAGAAAACTTTTAGTCAATATAATTAAAAAGGAGAGGGCAGAAAATCAGATCAACAATATAGTAAATCAGCGAGGTAAAATTGCAACAAAACCAGAAGATATACAAAGAATAACTAGAGCATATTGTGCATAATTATAGGCTAACAAAACTAAGAACACAAAAGAAATAGAGAAATACCTTCAAAAATATAAAATACTCAAACTGACAGAAGATTAAGTAGAGATCTAAAATAATCCAATCTCAGAAAAAGAAATAGAACTAGCTTTAAAGGAAATTACAGAGGAAAAAAAACTCCAAGTCCTGATAGAGTCACAAGAGAATTCTATCAAACTTTTTAGAACAATTAGTATCCATACTACACAAATTATTTTCAAAAAGTGAGAAAGAAAGAACCCTCCAGAATCTTTTTATATGACAAATATAGTACTAATATCTAAACCAGGGAAGGATAAAACACAGGAAAAGCTATAAACTAATATCATTAATGAATACTGATACAAAAATTTTTTTTAAATTTTTTATTATAGTTTGCATCATTCATTTCCACAAGATTTTGAGTTACATATTTTCTCCCCCTCTTTCCCCCACCCACCGCCCCAAAACAGCCATCCCAGTGTGTCCCCCCTGCCCCAGTCTATTCTCTCCTATGTCACTTTTCAGTAGGGCAGGATGAATCTCCCAACCGCAGTGCCTGTGTATCTCAAGTTCCAGTTGGATGTAGTCAATAATAATAATAATAATAATTGCATAGATAGATAGATAGATAGATAGATAGATAGATAGATAGATAGATA
>CM053586.1:252097965-252118731 GCA_028646515.1 Pseudochirops corinnae
AAAACTGTTGGATGGGGCAGCTAGGTAGCTGCAATGGTAATGGAATTTAAAGATCCCCTTGTATTGGCTTGGTTTTGGAGTTAAGTGTTAAAACCCAGAGCTTGTGAATTCCACTTGTAGGATGCACTTGTTGACATGAAGAGAGAGGGCTGAACTGGGAGGAGCTGGTGTGGTGGATTTAGAGACAAGCACAAGCAGAGGAGGCCAGAAGAACTTTTGGGAAACAGTATCTTGGAGGCAGAGAGAGAGAGGAGAATTGCCGGGGGCCAGAGCTGCTGAGAGAGACTGCTGAGGGCCAGTTGGAGCTGCCCAGGACTTTTGAGAGCTGCCACCCAGGGCTGCCAAGAACTGAGGAGGCATGACTGTGGTGCTGGTATTTTTTCCATCTGTTTTGATGTTGTTTTTCCAGATTCGTCTGCTGGTGAAGGACAGTGCTGTTGTTGCAGAGGTCCTGGAACCTTGCTGTTGGTTCAGAAACCCTGAAGAAGTATTTTCTTATTGTATGTTTACAGAAATCCTGGAAGAGGGTCTTGCTGATGTTTTCAGGGTCCTAAGACTTTTCTGCAGGCAGAGGACACGGGCAATGTATCTTGTGGCTTTGTTAAGCTTTGTCTACCCAGGAACAGAGATTGCTGAGAACTTGCCTTGGGTCAAGATGAAGAAAAGACCTCTCCTTGGGTGTTGAATGCTGTGATATCTTAACCTTGTTGTGGCTTAGGGGTAGATGGCCTTTGTGCTCTCCACTGCCCCTTTTGAGAATGTGCTTGGCATTAGCTGATGATAACTGTAATTCAGTTGTGATCTAGGAGTGGGAAACTTTTGACTTTTTGAGCTCTGTGACTGACCAAATGAATGTACTTTATGATTGGAAACTAATCTCCATTCAAGAAGAGAGACTTTGTGACTGACTAAATGAATGTACTAGCCAGGGGTGGGGTACTTTGACTCTATACTTTGTGATTGAATTGAGAACTTGCTAAATGACTGAGTTACACTGTATTTTGATTTTCTCTGTTCTGTGAATGCTTTGCCTTAATTTGTCACTGAATAAATGGAGAATTACCATGCTGGTATTCTGAACCTTGGAAGTTGCCTTTGCTTGGAGTTACATTGGCACAGTGAATCTCTATTCTCTATTCTTACCAGCCCTGGAGTCAAGAGGACTTGAGTTCAAATTTGACCCCAGACACTTAACACTTACTAGCCGTGTGACCTTGGGCAAGTTACTTAGCCCCAATTGCCCTGCCCTCCTCCCTGCAAAAAGAAAGAAAGAAAGAAAGAAAGAAAGAAAGAAAGAAAGAAAGAAAGAAAGAAAGAGAAACTGTTGAAAAACTGGAAAGCAGTTCAGCAAAAAATTAGCCTTAGAACTTCCACAAGCAATTCTAAATGGATATGTGACTATAATATTAAAGATGATACTATAAAAATCAGAATAGAAATAGATAATATAACTCATAGCTATGGTTAGGGGATATGTTCTTAACCAAATAAGGAATAAGAGCAATTATAAAAGATGAAATAAATAACTTTGCATGAAACCAAAAAGCTTCTGCAGAGATAAAAATTAATTAATCTAGTATGAGAAAGGAAGGCGTTGAATGGGGGAAAAATCTTTATATCAAATTTTTTTGATAAGGGTTTGGTATCTAACATGTCTAAGCACTTAATAAATTCATGTAAGATCAATATAGGTTCCTCATTATATAAGTGGTCAAAGGATATAAACAAAGAATTCTCAAAAGAAAATTGCAAAATATTTACAATCACATCAAATAATTATTCAAATCACTAATAATAATGAAAATGTAAGTCAAAGCAACCATGAGGTTTTTTTGACTGTTAGTGGAGCTGTGAACTGGTATAACCATTTTGGAAATCAACTTGGAATTATGCAAATAAAGTGATTAAGATATCCATCCCCTATGACCCAGATAGTCTGTCACTCGTCTTATACCCCAAGGCAGCAACTGATACAAAGAAAGTCCCCAAATTCAACAAAATATTTATAGTAGCACTTTTTATGATAGCGAAGAACTAGTAACAAAGTCAATGTCCATTGACGGAGGTGGAGAATAGCTAATCAAATGATTATGGAATGTAATGAATTATGACTCTGCTGTAAGAAATGATGAATCTAAGAACTCCCCAAAAAACCCCAACATAAATAAAACTACAACAATGTAAACAGAAAAAACATACACAATGCACACATAAATCAAAAGCAAATGGTACAAAATTATAAAGATTAATCATAACTAAAAAGATGAGATATTAGAGGACACTCCTAACCTACTCCTTTGCAGAGATGAGAGGTCCACAGGTATTGTACATTGCACATGTTTTTTGTCTTTTTCAACATATTGCTTGGTTGTATTTTTTTTTCCTTTTTGTCTTAAAAATACTATTTTTATATAGGATGGCTTTTTGGAAGGGGTAGGAATACTGGGGAAACTATGGTAAAGTAAAAACATAAGATATTTTTTAAAAATCTTTGTAACTTTGGAGAGAGCAACTTCAGATGAGTGAGAAAGTTGGAAGTCAGATTACAGAGCATTTAGAAGAAAAGAGGAGAGGCATTGAGTACTGATAGCTTTTTAGAGGAGTTTGGGTGAAAAGAGGAGAAAACATGTGATTATAGCTAGTGGAAATGATAGCATCAAGTGAAGTTTTTTTTTTAAGATAAAGGAGACTTAGGCATATTTGAAAAGAGTAGAGAAGGAACTAGTAGTTGGGGAGAGATTGAAGATCAGTGGAAGGATAGATAATAGTGAGAAAATTCTGCCAATCTGCTACGGAAGAAAGTCAAGGATGGGATCATGCATATACAAGAGGGCATTGGCCTTTTTCCTTCTCCTGGAGATAAAAGAAGGGAGGATTTGTTGGGTTTCAGTAGATTAACAGCCTCTAGAATCTGGTTTAGGTGTTATATCTGGATATAGTGAACCTCAAAGGAGAAGTGTTTGAGTAATATCTCTAGAGTGAGAGTTTGAGGCTGGCAATAGGGAATAAAGACTATTTGGATGACCCCAGTGACTCAGAGAGAACGAAAAAAGATGCCACTAATATTAGAAAAGATGCTCAGGGATGCAATATCATCCCTGAGTCAAGTCTCAAGTCAAGTCAAGGGAGAGTCAAGTCTTACTCAGTGCCAGAAGATAGTAGGAGCATGAGAGGAAGAGGTTTAAAATGAAATTTATTAACAACAAAAGAGTAGGGCACAGTGGAAGATACAGGCAGATCTGAATCTGCCTTCAGACAAACTGATATCCAATTGTGCCTCCCTCATTTTATGCTTTTGAAGTTTATTTTTTTTAACACAAATGTGAGATGTTGCATTTTTCATTAATGAATTTCACCTTATTAGATTCAACACAATACTCTAGCCTGTCAAGATATTTTTTCAATCCTGACTCACATCATCTAGTATGTAAACTATTCCTCCCAACTTTGTGCCTTTTGCAAATCTGATAAGCAAGACAACCATCCCTTTATCCAAGTCACTCATAAAATTGTAACCCAGCACAAAGCCCAAACACAGATTCCTGGGGTGCATACTGGAGAAGTCCCGCCAGGCTAATATTGCACCATTAATGGCCATTCTTTAAGTCTGAGCCAGCAGCCACTTCTAGCTAGCTGCATTATTACTTAGTCTATGTCTCTCTATCTTTATTTTACAAAAATAGTATGAGCTACTTTATCATATGTTTTGCTAAAATCTAAGTAAGCTCTATCTTGAACAGTATTCTTCTAATCAATCAGTTTGACAACCCTGTAAAAAATGATAAGATTAGTGTGGTTAGACCTGTTCTTGATGAAGCTGTCATAGCTCTTTGTAATCACTCCTTCCTTTCCTAGAAGCTCACTAATCATTTCTTTAATCATTTGTTCTGGGATATTCCCAGAAATCAAAGTCAAATTCAGTGGCCTATAGTATTCAGACTGTCCTCTTCTATGAGAGGGAAGAGGAGTGAAGGGATCAAGATATCTGCTCACTTCTGGTCCCATGGTATCTTTTCTGATCTCCATATTTCAAATATTCCAGACAATGGCTCATCAATCAGCAGTCCATCTGGAGCAGAAGACTTGAGTTCATCAAAGGCAGTGAGGAATTCTCTAACTATCACCTTACTTGTCTTGGCTTTCAGTAACTGGTTAGCCATTTGGGATTTGTCAATTCCAATACAAAGTTCTTTCTCCTTGGCAGAGAAAACAGAAACAAAATAAGAATCAAGCAGCATTACCTTCTTTCTTTTGCTGATTGTCATCATCTCATCCACCACAAACAATGGTTGTATTCTTTCTTTGATCCTCCACTTTCTCTCCATCTAGCTTTAAAAGCCCCTTCTTGTCCTCAGCTTCTCTTTCCAGTTTCAACTAATTTTGTATTTTACCACTCCTGACACTATTTTTAACAGGACAGGGTCTTTTATACTCTTCCCAGTTACCTGTCGCAGTTTTCATTTTACCTGTTTAAAATCTAATTTGATTGGCAAGTTCCCAGTATATCTGTATTGGTCTGAAGACAACTATTTTTTTCTTGTCATTGGAATTTTTTTCATTTGATGTCCAGATTTTTATTTCTGTAAACTTCTCATCTCACCTGGGTTGATTTCCCCTATAGGATTTTATTGAGACCCTACCTAGCTCTCTTTGAAACCTTTTGAACTCTATTTTCCCTAAATTTAGAGTGAATGTCAAACTATGCCAAGTTTTTTTTTTCTTTCTCTATACCAAATTCTAGGAGGGAGAGAGAGAGAGCTCACTATCTACTAAAGTTCACATCATTTCCACCTTTCCAGTTAGCAGTGATCTAGGGTAAAACTCACCCCTTTTTGGTTCCAACATCTGTCAGGGATGAAATTATAACTAAGGCAATGAAAAAGTTTGACATGTTGAGAGAATTACCAAAATGTGACACTGAGACATGATTGTGAACGCATGCTGTTGAAAAAAATGGTGTTCATAGACTTGCTCAACTCAGGGTTGCCATAAACCTTTAATTTGTAAAACAACACAGTGATCTGCAAAGCACAATAAAGTGTAAAAAAAAAAGTGAGGTATGCCTGTACCTTCTTCTTTTAGAAGGCTGTCCCTACCCCCTTTACCTCCTATTTCTTTTTATTAAAATCCAGAGTCATATTCCAGTCATGGTGGACGTTTGAAGCCATTGGTTTTACTCTGTTATTGGATTTTGTTTCCTATGAATTTCTGGGTATCTCACACATTCTTCTTCACTGTAAGTACTTATTATTGTATCTAGCTTGGTGAGTATACAGAGAGATATTTCTCCCTCCCCCGTCTTTTTATTTTAAAGATTTTTTTTATTACATTTGCAAGTCACCAGGCAAATACATTCTTACCAGCATTTTAAGTACATGCCATTCTTGACCAGGAGTCTCTCATTCCTTTATTTTAAGCCTTGGTGCAGAAACCTAAATCCCATTCTCAGATATCCATCTTCTTAACCAGCTGTTCACTCCCCAAATCAATTTTTCTTTTCTGTATGTCTTACTTTCACAGGGTGACAGTGAAGATTATACAAACTGGGTCTCTATGGTCTAGTTATTTGCCAAAGACTTCATAATCTTGGGGCAATACTTGCTTCTAACAATACTACTTATGCTCACTTAAATTAACAAAGGTGAGTAGTAATCCTCTATTTTTCCAGAATCTGGGGAGGGTCTCTGTTATGTCTTGGATATATAGTATGGAAAGACAATAGACTTCTCTTTTATTGTAATCAGGATGGCAAATAGCTTTCTTGATACCCCTGAACAAGGAGAAACCAGCAACAAAATAACTACTTTCTTCTTCTTCTTCTTCTTCTTCTTCTTCTTCTTCTTCTTCTTCTTCTTCTTCTTCTTCTTCTTCTTCTTCTTCCCCTTACTGAATGAACTCACCCCATAAGTTTGGTGACTCTATTGTATCATTCCTTGGGAACAAGCAGCTGCTTTCTCCCAGAGCTTCCAACTTACTCCTCTTTTGGAAGAGCTTCAAATTTCAAGGTCGTTTTTGTTTTAATTCCAGTTGTACAGTTGTCCTTTCATGTCCCTTTTCCCTCTATGTTACATTCTTCTATTCTCCAACGTTCTGAAAAAGATTACGCTTACCCTCTGCCACTTCAAATTCTTCCCCCTCCAATTTCCCCTCATTAAAGCCTTGCTACCATTTTGTTTTTAAGGGACACTCCATTGTCCCCGATAATCTGGATTGTGGAGTCTCTTTACCTTCTAGGAAAGAGTTCTGCATCCAATTGGAACATCTCTAGAACACAAATTCAGTTCAAGCCACTACAAAACTGGTCCTGGTCTCCATGCTAATTGAGGTTCTCTGCTTTATTTTTTGAATTATTTATGAATATTTATGAGTATTTATACCTTACCTCTTAATCACCATCTTATAGACCTTTATTATCTTTTTTCACTTCTTGATAACTTTACAGCCACACCCATCCTTTCCCTTTTCTCACTAACTTCTTGTTTCACCAATTATTTTCCTTACTAATTTGTTTAACTTACCTTTTCTTATCTAGCTTTATAAACTACCTATACCTTTTATTTTTTCTAGAAGTTAGATAGACCAGTGTATACAGTGCTAAACCTGGAGTCAGAAAGAACTAAGTTCAGATCTGCCCTCAGATACTTACTAGCTGTGTGACCCTGGGCAAGTCACTTGCCTTCTGTCTGCCTCAGTTTCATCATCTGTAAAATGATGTTTATAATAGAACCTACCTCTTTATGTTGTTGTGAGGATAAAATGATATAATACCTGTAAAGGTAATATATGACCTTAAAGAGTCATATAAATGATAGCTATTATTATTAATAATAATTCCTTTTTTTTTCTTTCCAGGTTTAGCACAGGTCCTGGCACAGTCATCAAATGACTGTCGACTGACTGGATGCTTCTTGACTACTTCAAATTAAGATCTTTCAATTCCAATTGTTCTTCTTCAGTTTAATCTCAAATTCTTCCAAATGTTTTCTCCCTCACATTTAAGCCCTGACCTTCTTTGTGAAGCCAAACTCCTCAGAGTTCCTTATACAACCTTTCTCCTTCTCTCCTTCAGATTTGATTTTAAAAAGTTTCAAAACGAGTATGAGGGAAAATAAGAATTATTCCTTCCCCTGCAACCTTCTCCTAAAGAAACTAAAAAAGAGGAAAGAGGAGTATCTAATACCCTACCTTAACAATCCCAGAGAACCCAGAATTATAAACTGGGTGTGAACAAGGCCTAGATATCAAAGCATGAAACAGTTAAAACTCTGACAAGAACAAGTCAAGGCCAAGACTGATTTTGTTTTCAGAATTTTACAGATTAAGAAACAAAACCTCTGATAGTTTAAGGGATTTGTCAAAATGCACACACTCACACATACACCTTATAAGTGGCAGAGTCAAGATTTGAGACCAGATCTTTTGATTTTAAGTCTACTGTCCTTTCCATACATAGTACTGTACATTTTAACTTGTGCTTTATAGGTGTTTTAAACTTTACTTATGGGCATATGATATGATGATATGATGGGCCTCTCTTAGGACAGGAGATGATCTTTGAAACTGTTGATGATAATGCAAACAGCTTTTGTGTTTTACGTAGGATTGATGTTATCCAGAGGTGAAGTAGAGAGTATACTATATATAATTTGAGGGGTTCTGAGAAAGCTCCTGGCACCAGAAAGTCTATCTCAACTTATTTGTTGCTGATACCTAAAATGCTTCCATTAGAGACTCAGTCTTATGGGCTATTAAGAAATTGTCTCATATCAAACACAGAATTACTGTGTCATAATAGATGCAGTATTGTGTTTGGAAAACATAGATTTAAGTCTCACCTCTGATATTAGCTGTGTGATCCTGGACAAGTCATTTAACCTCTATTGCCTCAGGAAAATCTCCAAAATTTACCTACTACAGATTAGTTGTTATCATCATGGATAGACAGAATTGAGAGAGAGAGAGAGAGAGAGAGAGAGAGAAAGGGTGAGGGGTTGGGTTCAGGGCATGGTTAATGGTACAATTTGACTGGAACATAAAGTATATGAAGGTGGTTATGGGAGGTAGGCTACAGCCAATTTATGCCTGAGTCTTGAATGCCAAACTCAGGAGGTTAGGGCTTTAGTTAGTACCTAATAGGGAACCTTTCAAGGTTTTTGAGTAAGGAAGTACAATGATCAGTTCACTCAATTAAAAAGGCTAACCTGGCAATGGTGTGGAGACTGGAGAGTCAAAAGTCCTATTTTATGATCCAGGAATGGTTTAGGGCTATGAGAACTTGATAAAATAAGCATTTTCCTGCTCAACTCAAATGAAAACACATGGTTAAAATATATTAAAATGTTTACTGATGGTTAGCATGGAATAACTGAACAAAGCCAGACAGTCTAAATGAGCTTGGGTTACTAGCATACTACAAATTAATCTATCCTCAGCCTTTGCAACCTAGCACATTATAGCAACAGGTGTTTGAACTACAAATAGCATTGGCATAAGAATGGAAAAAATGGTGAGCCCCAGCCAAGTCTTTAAAGTGACTCAATGACAGGAATGTAAGGGGCAGGCCTAGTGACAGAGAATAGCCTATTCCAGAGCTGCTCTTACAGAGGCTCTTAGGTACAGAAGACACTGGCCCTTTTGCTTCTTGCTGTTGGATCAGGTTTATTTATCATTCCTACACACCAAACTGGAAAGAAGTTAGTTCTCTTTAGTGACCAAATCTATGCCTAGCCCCTGCAACATGGATTTTAGGAATATTAATTTAATAAGCAAATACAAAAGCACTGTGTCATTGAGGTGAGTCATGATTTGAACTGCATGTTTTCAGAGAAGCTCCAATATCATGTTAGTGTTGGCCTGAGATACTATTAAAAAAGAGGAAAGTGCCCACCTGTCAGCTATATCCTATTTATAACCAAAAGACTGAGGTAGTGTAGTCCTGTGGGCAATAACTGGGGGATTTAGAGGCACTGGTTTCTGTTGCCAGCTTTGCCCATCAACTCATTTAACATTTTTAGCACGTCGGTTTCCTCATCTTTAAAACTGGGACATGAGCTGACAACTCATAAGGTGGCTGTGAGCAAATGACTAATCAAAGATTTTGTTTAGGGTTCTGAAAATGCTGTGGTAGAAAGACTACTGATCTATGAGTCAGGAGCGCTGGTTCTATGTGACTTTGGGCAAAGTACTTACCCTCTTGAAGACACAGTCTCTTCAGCAGCAAAATGAGAGAACTGGATTTGAGCATCTGTAAAGCCTCTTCTACCTCTAGCATTCCACTTGAGCCCAAAACAGAACTAATTTTGGCTGTGATGATGGATCATGACTGAAGCTGATTCAATGTTTTGATTTTTCAATAAAATCTTGGTTACTTAGGCAACTTTTTTGAGACTGGGTCTCTCTATCTTGCCCAGGCTGGAAGGTAAGCAGCCCCTCATGGGCCCAATCTCAGTACTGACTGGCCAAGAGCTCTGACCCGCTCCATTTCTGAGTTTTGCTTTCAACATGATTCTCATCTGCTCATTTTCCTCTTTCTTGTCATCTTGAGTCTCTACATAAAATCTTCTCATTTTCTTCATTGATTTTTGCTATCTCTACTCATATTATTTTTTTAAAAGATTTGGTCTCCTATCTTGCCTCTACTAGAGGTACAGTAGACATTAATGAACCTGGTCCCATTCTGATGAGCACCGGAGTCATTTTGCCCCTCCTTAGGCAAACCAGTGACTTCATGCTCACAGGGGTTTGCCATAGTAAAGCCAAACTTAGTGTAGTCACTCAGTCAGGTTAATCCACTCTAGCTCATAACTTCCAAACTCAAGAATTAAAGTCCCACCTCAGACACACACTAGCTAGTTATCCTGAATGAATTACTTAACCGATGGCCTTCTAGGTCCTTGGGTGTGGCCTCTTGACTGAGGCCAAGTTTTACAATACAAATCCTTTTATTAAGGGGATTTGTTCTGCAAAGTTTGGATTCAGTCAAAAGGGCAGCACTTGAGGACACAGAGGGTCACATGTGGCCTTGAGGCTGCAGGTTCCCCCCCCCCACACACTCTGATTTAACCCTCTCAGTGCCAGAGGCAAAATTTTTAGTCTGTAAATTGAAGAACAGATATTAATCTTCATATATAAAGAGAGTTTCTCACTGGGAGTTTCCTGTACCAATTAACTTTTTTTTTTGTTAATATGCAAAGGCCTGTACTAGGCAGAAGGGTTGGGAGCTGGTGTGTGTGTGTGTGTGTGTGTGTGTGTGTGTGTGTGTGTGTGTGTGTGTGTGTGTATGTGTGTGTGTGTGTGATACTGCAGTTTGCTAAGTATTTTTATATTACAAATTCATCTACTTCAACATGTCTGTGATTAAATGTGACATGCCTTTATCAGGATTAGTTGTATTTTGATAGAAGACCTCAGAAAGACATAATAGAATAAAACATTAAAAGTGGAATTTCAGTTATCTCAGTGGAGAGAGTCTTTGGGAAGGTGGGGCGTTGGGACTTTGAACCACACTACTACTCAGCTTACATATAAGGCTGTCCCTGTGAAGATGTCTACACACTTACAGATTCAAGGAGAAGAAACTTTTATGCTTAGCCCAAAAGCAGAACTTGGGCTGACTCCAAGGACATGGTTTATTTAGACTATACCCAGAAGCAAAGTTATTTGTGGGAACTCTCACCAAAAAAATCAAGGCATAATAGATCTTATTTTGGAAAGAGTGTCCTAGTCTGGTGTGGCTTGGATTGTTTCACCAGTGGTGAGAGCTAATAATAGCACTTAGTCTACATAGTCTAAGTAGAGGGTGTATAGATGTTAATGTTAGGAATGTTAGGAAGTGTGAAAAATGAGTGAAAATCCCTTACTTTGACATACTAATGTAATGATCTTTTAACTTCAAGAAAGAGACAAAACAAGAAAGTTTTGCTGAGCTAGAATCAATCAAACATGTTAGCCATTAAATGATATCTTAAAGAAGGCTTGATATTCCAATCCCCTAACTCAGGACTGCCCCCAGAAGAGGATTAGTTGATTATCATTGGCTTTGGGTAGTAAAACTGTAGGGATTGATGGAATCCCAATGCAGCTCTTCTGTAGGTGTTTCCATTCTTTTCTTCAGTAAATGACTAACGAATTGAATTGCATTGAATCAAACCCTTGAGAGGCAGAATCATGTGGTGGAAGGACACTGGACAAAGAGGACAATGTTATTACTACCTTATGAAATCTATCATATACTTTTGAAAATTATGCAATGAAAGGTCACAATTTCACTTCTTATTTTTGGTTCTCAGTATTTTGAAATGCTCCCTCCCCCCCCCCCAATTGCTCCCTTGTTGTGGGAGAGGGGCTTGCATAGCTTATCAAAAGCCAGAAATAAGGATGCAGAGAAAAATATCAACAATCTCAGATTTGCAGACAATACCACTCTGAAGACCGAAAGTGAAGAAGAATTAAGAAACCTCTTGATGAGGGTGAAAGAGGAGAGTGTAAAAACTGACTTGAAGCTTAACATTAAAAAAACTAAGATCATGGTAACTGGTCCCATTACTTCCTGCAAATAGAGGGACAAGAAATGGAAGTGAAACCAGATTTTATATTCTTGGGCTCAAAGATCACTGCAGATGACAACTGCAACCATGAAATTAAAAGACACTTGTCCTTGGAAGGAAAACTATGGCAAATCTGGACAACAAACTAAGAAGCAGAGACATCACCTTGCCAACGAAGATCCATATAGTAAAAGCTATGATTTTTCTAGTAGTAATGAGTGGCTTAATTGGACTACAAGGAAAGCTGAGTGCCTCAGAACTGCTGCTTTTGAATTTTGGTGCTAGAGAAGACTTTTGAGAGTCCCTGGACAGCAAGGGAATCAAATCAGTCAATACTTAAAGAAATTAATTCAGACTATTCTTCGGAAGGACAAATACTGAAGCTGAAGCTTAAATGGTTTGGTCATATAATGAGAAGATGGGACTCCTTGGAAAAGAGCCTGATGTTGGGAAAGATTGAAGGCAAAAGGAGAAGGGGATGGCAGAAGATAAGAGGCTATAGATAATGTCATGGAAGCAATGAACATGAGCTTGGACAGACTTCAGGAGATAGTGGAGGACAGAAGGGCCTGGCATGATATGGAGTCGCAAAGAGTTGGACGTGACAGAATGATTGAACAACATATTGAAATGTTCATGTGTGTTGATGATTGCATTCATAATAAAAATAGCAAAATAAAGCAAATTGTTAAAAAGAAAGAGCACCAGATTTGAAGCCAGAAGACCTGCATTTCTATCTCTGCTTTGCTACCTGGGTGACCTTAGGCAAACCACTTAAATTCTCTGATCCTCAACTTCTTCATTTGAAAAATGAGAAGACTGGTCTAGATGATCTCCAAGGTCCTTTTTTAGCTACAAATTGATTATTCTATTGCTGTCCACAGCAGAAAAGCCCTCCTACCCAAAAGGGGCTCTAGTTTTTCTGAACCACTGCCCACACCACAGAGTTCTGAGGGAAAATCCCACCCAAAGAAAGCTTCGGTATGTCTGTGGCATCCCCAAAAAGAATTACCAGGATGCCTTCTAGGAAAGATAATTAGCAATCAAAGTAGATAAGTAGAAAAAAAAAGCTATTTATTTACTCTGTCACAAAATAAATTATTAAAAGAAAAATTACTCAAATCGGATTTAACACAAAGTTAAAACATAAAACAATAGCCCATCATACTTATCATATTGTCTTGGAATCTAAAGACATTTGTAATCTGTAAACTGCAGAACAAAATATTTCACTTTTGCCTTTTACTTCTGCTGTCTGCATAACATACAGGACCATATATCCTTGCATGGCTTAGGCTTTCTTAGTCCTTTCAGCTGAAATATCCTCCTGGAAGCTTCTCCTGGTTCTGCTGCAACTTGTCTTTTGAAAGATAGCCAGCACCAAATGAGAAAATCCCTGGTTCTTGATTTTGAGGGCTAGAAGCATTAATTTCTCAGTACTATTATTCATGACCTGGGGTCAAGGAAGAAAACACAAAATAAAAGAGGCAGGCAAAAACTTGAGGTCCATTTTCAGGTTCACTGGAGAAGGCACAAGTTCTTGCTACCATCTTTATATAGCTGCCATAGCTGCTGGTGGTGAGATGGGGGGAAAAGTTCTCTCCTCCTTACCATTAGAAGTCTAGGCGAAAACTGGCAGCATTCAAATTGGAGAGAGAAAGAGAGAAAGAGAGAGAGAGAGAGAGAGAGAGAGAGGAGAAAGAGAGAGAGAGAGAGAGAGAGAGAGAGAGAGAGAGAGAGAGAGAGAGGAGAAAGAGAGAGAGAGGAGAAAGAGAGAGAGAGGAGAAAGAGAGAGAGAGAGGAGAGAGAGAGAGAGAGAGGAGAAAGAGAGAGAGAAGAGAGAGAGAGGAGAAAGAGAGAGAGAGAGAAGGAGAGAGGAGAGAGAGAGAGAGAGAGGACAGAGAGAGAAAGAGAGAGACAGAGGAGAAAGAGAGAGAGAGGAGAAAGAGAGAAAGAGAGAGAGAGATATTAAGAATATATGGCAAAGGAATGTAAACCTTAAGCAACAGAAAATCACTGAAGATTTTTGAGAAATAACCTGAGGAAGATTCCTATAATAGTGTGAAGGATGGGTTGGAAGGTAGAGTAGAATCAGAAAGATTTTAGGTTGCTGTTCAGTCACGTCTGACTCTTTGTGACTCCATAGACTATACTGTCCATCAGGTTTTCTTGGAAAAGATACTGGAATGGTTTGCCGTTTCCTTCTCCAGTGGATTAAGACAAACAGAGGATAACCGATTTGCCCAGGGTCACACAACCAGTGAACATCTTAGGCCATATTAGAACTCAGGTCTTCCTGACCCCAGGCCCAGCACTCTATCCACTGTACCACCTAGTTGCTTCCAAAAAGTTAGCAGGCTATTTCAATAGTCCAGGTGGGTTGTAATGAAGGTTGGGATTAGGATAATTAGGGTAATGTCAGCAGAACACATTTGAATGATATTGCAAAGGTACAATCAGTTGTCCTACATGATATTTGTGTGAGGTGTAAGACAGAGTCTATAATCAAAAATAGAAATGATAGACAAAACTCCAACTCAGATCTTGTGGGCATTCAAAATATGTAAGATAGTCCTTGCCCCTGGGTGGACTTTAGGTCATTGCACAGACTAGTGAAGGATAGCTTTAGTTTTTCCATAGCGAAGACACTTGTTCTTTGGTATAGGATATATTAGGCATAGCCCCAATTAATAGCCCCAGTAAATTGTCTTGCTTTTCAAAGTAACATCTAAACATGTTGTTGAGTACAAGGGAATCATTTGCAATAGGATGTATGTCCTTTAAAATGTTTTATTGATGTTTTTAAGATTATCATTTCTCAATAACTTCCTCCCACTCTACCTCCAACACACCCAACAGAACTCTTCCTTATAATGACACAGGGTTAAACAAAATAAACTACATGTCATCTTTTTATTGTATTTAAATACATGAAGGATAGAACTGACTATCCCATCCTTAACATGAAATACAGTTAAGCAAAATAAACTATATGTCATCTTTCTTTAAAATTTTATTTAAATATATGGAAGATAGAACTGATTACCCCTTTTTCAACTTTTTAGTCCTCTTTCATTTATTCTACCAATCAGAACTTACTGTATATCTTACTTTAGCTCAGGGCCCCAATGCTGAAATAGGTGCCCTACATACACACACACACATACATACACACACATGCGTGCGCACGCACATGCGCACACACGCACACACACACTCTCTCTCTCTCCCTCTCTCTCTTTCTCTCTCTCTGAGGAAAAGAATTCACACTTTCTCAAAACTGGAAATCCTTGAAAATCATACCTAATATAAAAATGGTTACACCAGCTTCAGATTAAGTCACTATCCTCTGTTTTTTGAAACTTGAAAGTTGAAAAAAAAACACCAAAAAACTTAGTTCCAAAGTGGCACCAATCTGTTGGATCATTGATCTTAATAAGTTATGTGGAGCTTAGATGGTGTCATAAATAAAATTTCAATTTGTATTTTCTGTGCTACTAGAGCTAACTGATGCCTGGAAGCATGTCCTCTGTTGGGAACTTGTCCCAAGTTTTGAAATATCAGGTGGCAAAATTTCAATTTCACTCTGTCACTTGCTGGTTTTATGCTGTCCTTACCTAGAGGTTAGTTCAGGGGAGAGAGAGGATACTTGAAGACTGTCTAGTTCATTTACTGTAGTCTTTCAACATACTTCTACCTCTTTGTCTATAAGCAGAGGCAGGAGAAGTCCAGCAATATTTTGATTACAGTATTTCAGAAGATGATTATTTCATACCCAATGCAGTGCTTGAATCAGGATGAAAATTACAATTATATATTTCCATGTGAAAGAGCTGCTAATGAATGGTCTTGTTTTGTTTTTAGAAATAAACAGTACAAGCCTGACTGGGTGAAAATTAAAAACTAAGCCAGAAAATGTAGCATGAAAAGTATTTCCTTATCAGTAGCAGCAGCCAACATTTACAGAGAACCTATTATGTAGCTGGGCTCTGTGCTAGGCTGAGATAAAAAGAGATATAATGGCCCTTACCATAGAGAGGCTTACAGTCTTAGGGAGATTTCAGTTATGTGAATATATATATATATGTAAACATATATTTAGATTCATCCATATACACGTGTATATATAGCATGTTTATAGATGTGTATTTATCTCTATTTGCAGATAAATATTTAGATACACATATATACATATGTGTTATATGTAGGATATATTTATAGATGTGTCTATATGTATGCAATATGTATATGTGTGTGTTTATATCTAGAGATGATAAAGATAAGGATATTGATAGAAATAAACAGATACAACACCCTTATTGAGGCAAGGTGGGCAATTCTGTAAACCATAGCCCTATGATCCTGTGCACTATGTACATGAAAGGAGATGTGATTCCTGATTGCCTGAGAGATCTCTGAGCTGTTGACCATGAATAAGAATGGAGAGACTTTGAAGAAAGAGAGAAGTAGATAAATGAGCTAGAAAGAGGGTTCACACTGTTGAATGGTAAATGGGAATATAAAAGCTGCAGATAAGTGAAAGAAGAGAGCCCCCACCATATCCACTGAGTCTGAGACCATGTTGCCGCAGATACTGCTTTAAAAAAAAAAGACACCCCCTCCCTCAGAGATTGCTATCTCTTTGGTTGGGCTAAGATGTGAAGAGCTCATTTATCTTATGTATTTTTCACCTCCTATAATTTTATATAACTTTTTTTGCTTGGACAAATGGGTTTGTTCATTGCATGAAATGTTTTTGTGTGTTTATCAATTATTTGGTGGGAGAGTTAAGCTGGGGAGAGTAACTAACCATTAACCTCCCCTTAGAAGAGATCAGGAAAAGTAGTTTTTATTCAGAATCCCTAAATGGGAGAATTGTATCCATAGGCTACAAATATTTGAGGTATAGCAAATAGATCTAATTCTAGCCCCAACATTTCTCTTGGAGATAAGAGAAAGAAAAGGTGATTGCCTAGCCACAACTGTCCTAAATTCTGCCTGTTCCTCTCCTGCTAGGCTATTGGCCAAGACCCTCCTTCCACTCCATAAAGGTAGAAATTGCTTCAAATTTCCCTTTAGAGACATGGAATGAGGCTTTTCAGATATCAGATCTTGTATCTATTTATGCATGCCACTATAGTACATCTGGCATGGGAGAGTAAGTCCAGAGACTCACTATATGTGCTGTAATACACATAAATATATACTTATAGGCTATAGAACACTTACTGTAAACTGTAATACATATAGCAATAAATATATATATATACATAAATATACACATACATACATACGTGCATACATACATACATACATACATGCATACATACATAAGCAGCCTCAAGACAAAGTATATCAAGGGCTGACCTTGAACTCAGGAACTGGTTCAAGTCCTGCCTCTGACACATAATAGCTATCTGACCATGTTTAAGTCACTTTACCCCTTGGTGTCTCCAGACAATTCTCTAAGATTCTAATTGCAGAGGACTTGATGAGTTGTACATCTCACACTGAGAGTTCTATACCCTTAAGAAATCAAGGATCTAGCACTTTACCTCCACCAAAAAAACAAAACCAAAAACAAAACATATGCAAATATTTGTTGGTTAGTTTTGTTGTTCTTCATTCTTGAAGAGGACCAAAATGATGTCACTATGTTTAGGTCAAGGTACAATGTGTCCAACTGTGACTAATCAACCCAATATGAGCTTGGAAGGCTCTATCACAGGTCAGGCACAACTAGTCAATGTGAGCAACTGGAGTGAATGTCTTTCAATTTGTGCATCTCATGTTTCTTTTGAGCTACTGCAATTCTGCTTTACTCATAAAACACAGCACCTTCTTTGATGTGGGCATGCCATGCTGGGCAATCCTTTGCCAGCTTCTCCCATGTCACATAACTGATTCCAAAGGTTTTCAGAGAGACCTTGAGAGTGTCATTGTATTGCTTCTTGTGACCATCATGTGAATGCCTAATGTTGTGTGCATTCTCCATAAAAAGATCTTTTAGACAAATGTACATTTAGCAGTAGAACAACATGGCTAGTCTATCAGAGTTGCACTCTCTACACTAGAATTTGAGTGCTTGGCAGTTTAGGTCAAGAAAGGGCCTCAGTGTTTAGCACCTTATCTTGCCAGGTGATCTTCAGAATCTTCCTAAGACAATTCAAATAGAAGCGATTCAGTTTCCTGGCATGATACTGGTATACTGTCCAGGTTTCACAGGCATACAACAATGAGGACAGAACAACAGCTCTGTAGACATTCAGTTTGTAAGCAGTCTAATAACTCTTCTCTCCTACATTTTTCTTTGGAGCCTCCCAAACACTGAGCTAGATCTGGCAATGCATTTGTTGATCCTATCATCTATGTGTACATCCCTGGAAAGTATGATGCCAAGATAAATGAACTTATCTACAGTATTCAAAATTTCTCCATTTGTGGTAACTGATAGTTCCATGTATAGATTGTGTGATGCTGGCTGGTGGAGAATCTGTGTTTTCTTAGTATTAATTGTTAGGCCAAAATTAGCACAAGTGGCAGAGAATCAGTCCATACTTTGTTGCATCTCAGCTTCAGAGGCTGTAGCGAGTGCACAATCACTCACAAACAAAAATTCATGCACCAACTCTCCTTCCACTTTAGGCCTGGCTTGTAGCCTTTTGAAGTTAAATAATTTACCACCATAACAGTAGCTGACCATGATATCAAGTCTACTGGATTTTGTGTTGTCTATAAGCATGCACACACTCCATGTACCAATGTTGAATGGAATCATCTTTGCAGAAGTTTTTGTATTTTTTATGTGTATTTCAACCACAGGACAGGATTCCCATCTGCCTCCATAAGCAAGCCAGGGTTAGGTCAGGAGATAGTTTTTAGGGTATCCTTTCTAGCCTCTTCCTCACACCAGTAGATCAGCAGTCTGGTCCTTAAAAGGATGCTCAGTCACTCAGGGGGCTGCCAAATTCTGCTGCTGCTTCCAGTGAGATGACCCTATGGCCTGGGTCACCTGTATGCAGATAAAGAAAGATTTTTTATCTCAAAGTTCAGGCAAGTAATGAAGCAGCAGATGCAGATACAATGGGAGCTGTAGTCACAATATCCAATAGGATAAGCTTGCTTAAGGGAGGCTTGTTTTTCAGGAAGGCCCACACCTTGTTACTTTGTAATTAGGCAGTGAGTCATGAGGGTTGTGATGTCCTCTGATCCTGGAGAAGGCTCTGAGGTGAGGTTTTACTTTGGGGCTCACTTTGAGAAGAGTTGTGTGATTTGGCCAAATGAGACTCTAGGCAGCCATTGAGCCCCCTGGCTTAAAAAACCCAGATGTTGGTGCTTCTCTCTCTGATAACTAACTATGTATGTATGTGATGGTCAGACAGGTAGAAGCCCTGTCTGTTGGTCTGCTGAATTGTGTTATTTTCTCTGTCAGTATTTTTTGTCTGCTTGTAACTTCTGTATTCTCTGAAATTCAGGATGCCGATTTTTTCCCCTGAACAAAGAAAATGATATATGTTTGATTAAAGTAGGATTGTTAACCCTTTTTGAGTTGCTTTCCTTCAGAAAAGCAGATCTAAGAACCTGTGTTAGTAGCCATCCTGGGTATGCAAAGGTGTTTTCTGATAGAGACTGGAGTTCAAATTCAGTCTCAGTCTCTTATTAACTATGTAACCCTAAGCAAGTCACTTAATCCTGTTCAACTCATACTCCTCATCTGTAAAATGGAGATAATAATAGCACCTACTTCTCAGGCTTGTGATGTTCAAAGAGAATATTTGTAAAGCACCTAGTGCAGCCACAGAAACAAATTCGTACACTGGCTGTATATGAAACTGTATGTCTTATTCTGTACCTCCAACGCTTGTCTTCCAAGAGTTAGGAAACATGATTCATCATCCGTCTTTTAGATCTGATTCTCACTAATCTAATTCTCATTATTTCTCACTGGTTGCTGAGATGGAAATAAATCATTGGAACCTTGAAGGAAAGTGATTACTCCATCCTAGTGTGTGATGGAAGAGGAAATCCAGGCATAATCTTGACATGTACCCTAGGTTTTACAAAAACATATTGCAGATGTTTCTGAGGAAAAATAATTGCTTCCATGAACTCAACTGCTACAATGCAAAGTCAGCCCAGGAGGAATGGAACATGCTCAAAAATGAAATTCTGAAGACCCAAAGAGAAATAATACATTGAGGAAGAAAAACGGGATTTGTCTGAAGAGATCAATGTGGATACACAGGAAACTCATTAGATTTAGATTTTTTAGAAAGAAATATACAGAGGGCAGAGTCAAGATGGGGTGTAGAAGCAGGAAAACTCCCCAGCTACCCCCATAACCACCTCAAATATCTATAAATATGACTCTAAACAAATTTTAGAGCTTCAGAACTCATAAAATGACAGAGAAACAAGGCTCCTGCTGAAAGCAGCCCAGCAGATGAACAGAAAGGGCTCATTGCAGCACCCAGACCAGCACCACATGAACCTGCAGCTTTAGCCCCAGGTCGTCCAGGAGAAGCCCCAGCTGGAGCTTTCAGGAGAATGGATCACCAGCAGTTGTGGCAGTTTCCAGAATTACCAACCCATAAGAGCCAAGGACAAAGGGAAAAGGCCAGTGGAATTTGGCTAAACTTGGGAGAGAGGGTCTGGCCAACTGCCCAAGAACTAAGAGTGGTTGAAGCGGCGGCCCTGCAGCCACCTCCATGTGGCTGCTTCAGAGCTCACAGCCTGCAGATTGCAGAGGGGCCAAGCAATCATTCAGAGGCAAAGTGCTCTTACCTTGAGCTGCCTGGATCAGGATCACAGTCTTGGGTGGTGGTCCTGAGGTGTGTTTTCAGGGAGCCAAAGTTGGTGGGGGCTATAGACATGGCAGCCTCCTAATAGCTCTGGCAGCTGTGAACACCCCAGCGATTTGGGACAGAGCTCTCCCCTCTGAAAGCAGAGTTCTACTGTGGCTCAAAAGTCAAGTTAATTGACTGGCAACAAGAGCAGGCAAAGGAAGCAAAGAAAGCTCAGCAATCCAACTTTAGATTCCTTTTGGGGGGGGGGGACAAAAAGAATCAAAGCATGGAATGGGAGGAAGACAACACAGTCAAAACTCCCACACCAAAAGCTTCCAAGAAAAATGTACACTGGTTACAAGCCATAGAGGAGCTTAAGAAGGATTTTGAAAACCAAATAAGAGAAGTGGAGGAAAAATTGGGGAGAGAAATGA
>CM053586.1:252119231-252199013 GCA_028646515.1 Pseudochirops corinnae
ATTGGTTTAGAGTCCTATTTTATGGGTATTTTGGGGTGGCTATGTGAGAGCTGCAATATGTTGCTGCTGCTACGCCGCCATCTTGGCTCCGCCCCCCTCCTTTTTTCTTATTTTTTATGTACCTCTTTACCATTTGAAACCTTAAAACAGTGTCAGACACATCCTCAGAAACTTCATTTTCTTTAAAATGCTCTTATAAATAATTTTTATCACCATTTAGTGTTCTCAGTTCACCTATATTTCCTAATGCATTCCTCTCTCCTCTCTTTCCCTGAGAATAAAAGAGGTA
The DNA here is from genome assembly GCA_028646515.1 of Pseudochirops corinnae. Taxonomy (NCBI): domain Eukaryota; kingdom Metazoa; phylum Chordata; class Mammalia; order Diprotodontia; family Pseudocheiridae; genus Pseudochirops; species Pseudochirops corinnae. Next base: position 252,119,521 of record CM053586.1, read on the forward strand.
AAAAAAGTTTTCAGCAAAACTATTTAATTCAGGATGTTCCAAAACTTTTAAAATACCCTATTTGCCATCCTGGAGAGCTTACCCGGAAATTTTCCAAGCGAATTGGTTGGTTGAAAAAAAAGAAGCAACCATTACCAACCCCCTTCCCCAACAAAAGCCTGTTTTTGATTGATGTACCTTTTGAAAAAACATCACTGGCTCATTACAGTGCCTAATAGCCACCCCCTGTTCCCACCTCCAGTCTGATATTATGTGTAATATATCTCTATAGTCCCCCACTTCAGTAAAGAACATACCCTTTTTTAAATTATAAAGTTATTGATATCTTCAAAACTTGTTATTTCAATATGAATTTGACAAACATCAGCAAATATAAAGCTTCCATATGCAAAGGAGAAAGGAAAGAGATGATGTCCGCAAGATCATGCATCTCTGTTAATGTACAGTTTGTTTTAAAAAATCTATGTTTAATTTGACATAGAAGTACTAATATTTCCCTGTTTTATATCATTTTGAGTCATTTTTTTATGATGCAGTAATATTTTATTACATTCATATAATTTGTTCAGCCATTCTTGAATTAATAAGAGACCACTTGATTTCCTGTTCTTTGCTCCTGATACGTATGTGTCTATAAGCACGTTTGTATATTTGTGTGTGTATGTATATGTTTTTTAAAATTCCATTTGCAAGGTCTTAATACTGCAGACATCATGGAAAGCTGTCGAGCCTATTCCTGTGGCCAGTTACTCCAAAATGCTTAGTATTCACATGCTTAGTTAAAGGAAGGGAGGGCTGTGCCTTTTGGTGGTAATGGTCCTAATAGTGACTGGTGAATTTGGCCAGAGTTTATTGGAGAGGCCCAAGTTTTGACTTCATCAGTGACTTTTTATGAACCTGTCCAAGGCATAAATGAAATTTCTCTCTTCTCTGTTTTAAACACCATCTCTTCATTTTGGCTATATATGGACCTCACCCAGGGAATGAATTCTAAGGACTTTTAGCATTTCTTATATGTTTAACTGGACATTGGAGCAGGGGAAATCTTCAGAGCAGCAGACCAGTATGGGTTAGTTATTGGGAGTGACCTAGTAAAGGAAAAGAGATGCTAGTATTTAACTCAAGAAGCTTTTCAGTGTATTTTTGAACATTTCTTTAAAAAAAGACTTTAAAAAAAGACTTTAAAAAAAGACTCTACTAGTATATTTCAGAATCTTACCTGGAAGTTGTCCAAGCTAATTGGTTAGCTTAAAAACAAAGCAAAGCAAAAACTACCTCTAGCAAAAACCTGTTTTTATTTATTAATACCCCTTTTTAAAAACAGTCACTTTCTCCTTGTGTAGCATGCCTAATGACTACCCCTTGCTTGCCTCCTATCCTCCAGTAGAGCCCTCCCGTGTAACCAAGAAGTACATTAAGCAAAACAGTCCAACACTGTGGCCACATCTGTCAGTATACATCCCATTCTGTTCCTGTAGTATCTCACCTCTCTGCTGATAGGCAGAAAACATCCTCCAGTTTCATTTTTGTGTCACATTCTCCTCACTACCTTAGTACCTGTTATGCTTCTACCTGTCTGACCATTACTTTTCAGTCTTGTTTTGCTGGATCTTCATCCAGGTCATGCCTGCCAATCCTAGGAATCCCCCCAGAGCTCTACCTTGGTCCCTCTCCGTCTGTATTGTTTCATTTGGCGATCCTATCAGCTCCCATAGATATAGTTATAATTTCTATGCCGCTGATTCTCAAATCTTCTAATCCAGTTCTCATCTCTCTGCTGACCTGCAGTACTTATCGCCAACTGCCTTTTGGACCTCCAAAACCAGATATCTTATAGATGTCTTAAACTTAAAACAGGTCCAGAATTGAACTTATTTTCTTTTCCCCCCCAAACTCTCTCTTCTTCAAAACTTATTTGTTATTGTCAAGGGCATCGCCATCCTCCCGGTTTCCCAGACTCACACATCCTGTACTCCTCACTATCTCTCACCTTGTGTATCCAATCTATTGCCAGTGCCTGTTGTTTGTGCCTTCTTACATCACTGCAGTGTGCTTTCTTCTCTCCTGACATCACCACCGCCCTGGTACAAGCCCATTTCCTTGTGCCTGGACTGTTGTCCTTGCCCGATGATTTTTCCATCTGCTACAAGTCTCTTCCCATTCCGGTTTATCCTCCACTTAGCTACCAAAATCATAAAATAATTTTTCTAAAGCTCAGATCTGATCATATCACAGACATGCACCCCAGTAAACTACTGTGGTTCCTTATGTCCTCCAGAATCAGATGCAAAATCCTCTTTGACATTCAAAGCCCTATAAGCTTACTCTTTCCTCCTCTCCTCCTTCCAGTCTTCTTATACTGCTTCCATACCCCACATACTCTTGCATCCAGTAACATTGGCCTCCTTGCTCTTCCTCATGTAAGACTTTCCATTTTCCCTGTGTCAGCCCTGCCTGGAATGCTCTCCTGCTCATCTCTGTCTCCTGGTGTCCTTCAGGCCACAGTTAAAATCCCACCTTCTACAGAAAGCTTTTCCCAATCCCTCTTAATGCTTGTACCTTCCCACTGTTAATTATTTGTATTTATCTTATACACACACACACACACACACACACACACAGCTTGTTTGTACATATTTGCTTGTCTATTCTCTCCCCCATTAGATTATGAGCCCCTTGCAGGCAAGGCTGCCTTTTGCCTTTCTTTGTATCCCCAGCACTTAGTACAGTGTCTGGCGTGTAGGAGACACTAAATAAATCTTTATTGACTGACTGTGTGAACGTGGTGATGAGTTTTTTATCCTTGTCTCTTCCCAGTGACCTTGAAGTCCCCATAGTAATCTCCAGGAAAATGAAAAGTTAGCTCTTCTAGACAAAAATCTTGAGGGAACCTCCTCTTCCGCTCTCCCTTATTTACTATTAGTTATATCAGCTCTGCCTAGAGTGTCTCTTTTTGAACAAACATATGAAAACTTAGGCAGCCAAATGAATATTGTCCTCCTCAACATCATCATTTCAGGAGACTATAAACAACTCCATTAATGCTTTTGATCTTTGAATGAGACAGGAATAAACTTCTCCTTCTGCCCTTGGAGCCAGTAGCACATTCTTTTGTGGTGGCAAATCATCCTCCTTTAAGAGGAGTTTTGCTTTTTGAAAGAGACATAAATCGCGTGAACAAGATGGGTGATCAAACATTGCTTCCAAAATGTAAATTTGGTAAATGAGGTGGGTCAGGAAAACAGTATTTGGGTTTAAAAAAAAAAGATTATTATACAGAAATGGCACTTTTATGCTCCAAAGAGATCAAAAAAAGAAGAAAAGGACTCAATAATTTTTATAGCAATTTTTTTGTGTTACAGTAAAGAACTGGAAAATAGGGAGGGCATGGTTGAACAAATTTTGTTATGAGTTCAGTAGAATAGTATGGTACTGTAAGAGATAGGTTCACAAAAACCTGAGAGAGGACATTGATGCAGAATGAAGTGAGAGCAGATCCAGGAGAATAATTTATACAGTAACAACATTATAGAGAATAAGAACTCTGAGAGACTTTAGAACTGTAATGCAAGCAATAATCAGTCGTGATTCCAGAGGAGTGATGATGAAGCATGTTACCAACCTCTAAAAAGAGAGGTATAATGCCTTCAGGATACTACGGCACCCGTTTCCAGACATGGCATGTGTGGCATTTTCTTTTGCTTGACTATAAATATTTATTACAAGGAATTTGTCTTTTTTTCTTCCAATTTTGGGTTGGAGTGGGAGGGATTAAGATGGGCTAGGAATAGGATAGTCAGAAAAAGGAGGAAAGAAAGGGTCATTGAAGCATTTTTTTTAATGTACAGAAAGAGAACAGAAGGCCAGAAAGAATCACAGACAAGCAGCACAGCTTTGAAAGTGAGATGTTAAATTTATTAAATCTTTAAAAGGAAAAGTAGACTGTACATAATACAGATTGGCAGTTTCTTTTTTCTTTTTTCTTTTTTTTTTTTTTTGCTTTTTGGAGGGTAGAGGGCAGGGCAGTTGGGGTTAAGTGACTTGCCCAAGGTCACATGGCGAGCAAGTGTGTCAAGTGTCTGAGGCTGAATTTGAAGTCAGGTCCGTCTGACTCGAGGGCCGGTGCTCTATTTGCTGTGCCACCTAGGCGCCCCTTGGCATTTTCTTGGATTTTTGTTTTATATACATGGAAATGCACATTTTGTGGTATTTAAGTTCAGAATAGCTTGTATATAACATAAGCTCTGAAGGCAAATTCAATGACAACATAATTGAAGAAGGGTAGGGCTTCCAAAGTAACTTCTCTGAAGGACAGTACGCATTTTTATATTTGAGTTCTGGCATGTTTGTAGGGAAAAAAGCAACCATACAAAAACTCATTGACCTCATTTCTGTGTGTAAGGGGTTGGGGGGACAGGGGTGAGGTTTGTTGATTTTTATAAACAGAAGAAAATTAACTATCGTGTGAGGACAGTGATGCAAAGTGGTCTTTAAACCCATCCTTCTCCTTATTCATTTGTTTGGATTTCTGTCCTGCTTGGCAGGATTCTGAGAAACTCAACTATCAGTGCTCACATGCTTATTGACATCTCTGCATGCTTTGACTGCGTTAGAAAGTCTCTTGTTTTGTAGCAGTATTTGACAATCCATTACCAATTAAATTTTGTAATTTTCCTTTCTTCCTTTCCTTTCCTTTCTATGTGCTTCCTTGCCCCAGGCTACAGAAACCAACAACAAAATTGAAATATGTACCCGAGCTTATCATCTTCTTGTTAAAAAAGTGGGATTTAACCCACATGATATCATCTTTGACCCCAATATCCTTACCATTGGGACAGGAATGGAAGAGCACAGCCTGTATGCTGTTAACTTTATCAATGCAACTAAAACCATCAAGGTAAGCTGTGGAGGTTTCTCTTTCTTTTTTATTCTTTGTTATAAGGAATGCCTTTCTAGGTAGGAGAGATTATATTTGGAAATAAAAGATATCCAGTAAAGAAAAAGACTAAGGTGGGTAAGGAGTGGGAACATATGTCTGAGTCTTGGTGTATTCTGAAAGTTTTTAGCAGAGATATCAAACTCTTGAGGCACCTGCATTGGACCAGATTAGAATATAATTGGAAAATGTTTAACAAAATAAATGAAAATGTAACACAACATAGATAATGTAAATTTATGGTTTTTCCTACTTGAAGGAATCCCTTTCTATTTGAGTTTGATACCATTGGTTAACAGCACTGTAAATTAGATAGTGAAGCAGCCCTGTGGAGTGCTGATTTCTAGGATTTTCTGGCTTTTCAATTCCTTACCAGGTTTAGCTGATCCCCTACTTCTTTGGAAAGCATTGCTCCTCAGAGCAGAGTTTCCTTGGCTCAGACAGAGTAAGGAGGTCTATTGCTATGGAATGGAGTCAAAGGCTCATAAATCCAGAACTGAACAGGACCTTATGGGTCATCTGATTCAAGCCCCCACTTTCCATGTGAACAGATGGAGTCCTAGTTCTTCAGTGACTCATTCAAGGTCAGACATATAAGAGGCAGAGGCCAGATCACAGGCAGAGTCCTGTGACTCCCAGTTCATCTCTTTTTTCACTGTGCTCTTCTGTCCTCCTTGGATTGATCAGCTTTTGTTTTGGTCCTTATGTTTCTCTTATGTGAAGGCAGAAGTAGCAGTTTAGGAGAGATGTGATAGATCTGTAGAGGTATCTCAAGGACTATCATGTGGAAGAAGCCTTATTTAATCAATTAATAAATATTTTAAAGTGTCTGCTATCTGTCAGTGTGGCCCCAAAGTGGGGCAGAGCTAGGAGCAATGAGTGGAAGTTGTCAGGAGATCAGTTTTAGGTTCATGTAAGGAAAAACTTGTTAATGGTTAGAAATATCCCAAACTGGAATATCTTTAGACGTTGTGAGTTTCCTGTCAATAGATATTTTCACAGAAAAAAATGACCATTTGCCAGATATGTTGTAGAAGAGATTCTTGTTCATATCTTGGTTGGATGAAATGGTTTCTGGGGTCCCATCCACCTCATTCATTTTGTGATTCTGTGATAAAATGCTGAGGAAAATTATTAACCCATCACAAAGTGTTTGACCTCCTACTAGAGGCTATAAACATATGTACCTGCTTGGAATCAGCAGGGGTTTTCTTTCACTCTGCTGGGATTCTTGCAGAAGTATTTTTTTATGAAGCTGTAATGTCCTTCAAATATGCCATCACATCAGGATAATTAAATTGACACTAATTAAAAGAAACAGTGTTCCTCAAATCAGATACAACAAAAGTCTTCCTCAAGTAACATGGTCTTGAGAAAGACCTTCTAGAAGAAGCATCATCAGTTCTTGGAACTGCTGTTTCAACACATCCATCAGCAGAAAATTGTAAGGAAATCTAATGGATTGCCTTGATTTAGGAAATTTTTTCTCCTTTGGAAATTTGTACGAGGTAGAATTGAGTGTGCTCAGATAGGGTCCACATGGCTGAGTTTCTTGTTTTCATTTCATCTTTACATTTGCTTGAAAGATGATTGCACAGAGAAGTTATGCTGAATCTAGAAGTCATGTCACAAAAGAAAAGCAAAACCTATGAAAATAAGGACATTTTAACTCAGAAACTATGAACAAGTTGCTCATCCTATTGATTCAAAGTAGTTACTGTCCCATTACCTCCATACCCATTCTTGACCAGTACAGTAGACTAGAAGACCAATTTTTTTTTTTTGCTTTTTTTTGGAGGAGGAAATTAGGACAGTTGGGGTTAAGTGACTTGCTCAAGGTCACATGGCTAGGTTTTGTGTTAAGTGTCTGAGGCCGGATTTGAACTTGGGTCCTCCTGACTTCAGGGCCAGTGCTCTGTTCACTACGCCACCTAGCTGCCCCCCAGGACAATTTTTTCCAGCCATTCTTGTCAAACAAGGAATCTTTTCTCCAGTAATTTGTATTCTTAATTTTTATTCAAATGCTTGACTTTTGAGTTAAATTTTTTTGTGTCTTGCTTCTTGACTTGACTTAGTGACTCCTTCTTTCTTACTTTTTTCACAATTTCTCTTGAAATTATAGATGTTTTTATTTCTTTAAAAGTAAATTTTATTTGAGCTAGTTTTATAATTCTTTGGTAGCTTGGTAATATAAATCTGAAAATTAATTTAGATAATGTATTATTTTTATTATACCGGTGTGGCCCAACCATGAACAATGAGTATCTCTCCAGTTGTTCAAGCTTCTGCAGTTTTTTAATTGTTATTGAGTTTGCCTAAAATTTATAGGTTAACTTGGGTATACCCTTTTGTAGTTATTTTGAGTAGAATTTCACTTTTGTTATTTATTTCTGATTTTTCTCTGCAATACACAAAAGTGCTGATGATTTTTGTGCATTTATTTTTCTATCCTGTTACTTTACTGAAGCTAGAAATCTTTTTTTCTTTTTTTATCAAGAGAAAATGTTTTTCTGCTTCCTCTCCTATGGCTGTATCAGAGTGAGTGAAGATAAAGAATGAACTGTGTTACAGAGATGCAGGCTTTCTGATAAATACAAAGAAGACATGCCTTTCCTTTTGTAACCTTTCCTGTTTAAAAAGGGTTCACATCTGAAAAAAAAATCTCTTCTTTCTGATTCATGTCTTATCTTTTAGGTCAGTTAAGTAAGATGGCAAAGAGGAAAGTGGTACCTGTTGTTTAAGCATTCCACTTAGGGATTTGGGAGTGAGATTTATAAGTTATTTTCTTCTTGGTTCTGTAATCCCCTCTGCTACAGCATCAGTAATTGTCACCTTAGTAGAGCAGATCTAATTTTCCTTGATTATGCAGTAGTCCCTTTAGGGTTGAGGAAAGGAAGACCCTTTGAAAAAAGGCTGAGTGGTTGATAATGTGCAGTGACATTTGTGGGGGCCTGAGTTGGTTCTGGGAAGAAGATGGGTTTGACTCCTAATTCGCTGGTTTGCTGCCTCTGTTGATGAGTCATTACTTTAGAATTTGTGAACCTTCTCTTTCATGCCTCTTTTATTATGTATTAGTATGAATTTACAATGAGCTTTCTAATTTGCCTTTGGTCTTTCAGTAACTTTTTTAAAAAGTTAGAAACTTTTATTTATGCATAATGTTTATCACAATGGTTGGGTACTGTGATGGATGAGCTCCATGCCATCAAGGAGTCTACAATTTAGTAAGAAAAAATTATTTTGAAACAATGAATGTTTCTGGTATGGCTGTCTTTGGTTCCTTTGTTGTCCTAAGAACCTCTAAATTATGGATGGTAATATGCCTTTTCTGAGAGACAGCATGACATAATGAATAGAGGACTGATTTCAAAGCCAGAAACAACTAAGTTGAAATCCTGTGTCTGACACCGACTGCGTGACCCTGAGTAAGTTACTTAACCTCTAAGAGTAGGCCATTCTAAGACTGTAAACTGCAGAGAAGATCCTTCTCTTCATTGGTAGGATGAGTTTCCCTTACCTGGGAGTTCACTAGTGAAATCTTAGTTCAGTCCCTTTATCTAATTTTCTTTTTACTTCTCCATCCTTACTAAGAGAAATGGATGCTATACTTGTTAATTTGACAAACCTTATCAAGTTTCATATCATTGGCAGGAGACGTTACCTGGAGTCAAGATAAGTGGAGGCCTTTCCAACTTGTCCTTCGCCTTCAGAGGAATGGATGCCATTCGAGAAGCCATGCATGGCGTTTTTCTTTACCATGCAATAAAGGTATGTGGTGAGGCCAGGTTATCCTATGGAGCATCAGCATCGACTCTGACTATTCCTGGGAACCCTGACTCTTCTTTTCATTCTCCTCAGTTTGGTATGGACATGGGAATAGTGAATGCAGGAAACCTTCCAGTGTATGATGACATTCACAAAGACCTCCTACAGCTTTGTGAGGATCTGATTTGGAATAAGGACCCAGAGGCGACGGAGAAGCTGTTACGCTATGCTCAGGTAATTTCAGGTGGAAGAGGAGAGGAGAATGTTCTGGAGAGCAACAAAGGTAACTAGGTGGCATGATACATGGAGCACTTGGCCTGGAGTCAGGGGAACCTTAGTTCGAATCTGACCTCAGACAATTACTAGCTACTTGACCCTGGACAAATCACTTGCCCTCTGTTTGCCTCAGTTTTCATCTTCTGTAAAGTGGGGATAATAAATAGTACCTATCTGCTATGGTTGTTTCAGTGATCAAATAATAATAATTGTAAAGCACTTAGTCCAATGCTAAGGTTAACTGATTTGCCCCTAAGGTCATATAAGTAGCCAGGTTGAAATTTGAAAGTAAATCCTCTGATTTCATTTGACCTCAGTGCACTTTCTGCTGAGCTAGGCACTTCATGTAAGGGGTCGGGGTGGGTGGGTATGTGTATATGTGCGTATAAATAAAAGGGACTTTTTAGTCCCTCCCTAGAGAAATAGGATCCCTTCACAGAAGTTTACAGGCTATTAAACTGAGACAAAAAAGGGTAAGGATTCTGGTAAAGGAGTAGCAAGATGCTTGTGTAAATGTTGTTCCTGTTTTCTAAGCAGCAATCACTTGTCAGCCCCCCCATTACACATAGTAGTTTTCTCCCTTTGACCAGGGCAGATGGAAATAGGTTCCCAGAAAAGGAAATCAAGGGGACTGCAGAGAGGGAGCAGGGTTCTTGTTCTTTCAGCCCTCCTGACTGAGAGAAATTGGATTTCTAGAGTTGTGCTTAGGGAGCGCTGCATTGAAAGAAGCTCATTGGAGTTCAGAGCATGTAGGCAATTGGCTTTCCTCTGAGTTCTTTCTGAGATGGCCGCAGGCCACAGTGCCCTCATTTGGGTCATTGTGAGTTACAGGCAGCCATTTCTTAGCTTCTGTCAGTGGGCCAGATGAGAAAACCAACTTGGCAGAAACGTTTTTCCCCCTCCTTCCAACACACTCTGTTTGCTATGTCTGTGGTCCCAGGCTTTCTTCTTGTTTTCCTCGCAGAGACTATGTTAAGGCTCTCATGATTTCTGAGATATTAAACAGCGTTCCGTTATTGGTTGCAGCCATCCTTGGTCAGACCTTTCTTTGATAACTCACTGAGTCCATGAACAGTGTCAGTCTCTTGTCAGAGACTAGAAGATGGTTTAGGTTCCTTGGCTTGACATTGGACCAAAGTATTGTTAATTGATTATTGGAACATGCAGTTCTTACCCCACCTTGTAGCATGCGGTAGCTCTTTCATTTCAGAAAGATAACTATGGAGCGCCTAATCGTTGTCATTATTTTCATTAATTAATGGACATTTTTTGTGATTCTTTACAGATTCCAGAGCATTTTATATAACATTCACTCAGCAGGTATTGGTTAAGCACTTGCTGTGTGTCAGGCACTGTGCCACATGCTGGGAATACAAAGAGTCAAAAGAATGTCCCTGCCTTTAAGGAGCTTGTAATCCAATGGGATATTATCTCATGAGAACCTTATAACAAGCCCTGTGAGACAGGAGCTAACTGTTAGCCCCATTTTACTAATGAGGAAACTGAGGATCAGAGAAGTTGACTGATTTGCCCAGGTTCATATTGCTAATACATATTTGAGGTGGGTTTCAAACCTGGGGTCTCCTTGACTTTAAAGTTTTTAAAAAAATTTTATTTAATTTTTAATTTATGGGTTAAAACAAGCATTTCTGTAACATAGTGTAATTAAAAATGATTGTGTATGAAACAGAAAATCCGTCATGTATAACTTGCTAGTTTTTTTTTTTTTTTTGGCTTTTTGGATGGCAGTTGGGGTTAAGTGACTTGCCCAAGGTCACACAGCTAGTGAGTGTTAAGTGTCTGAGGCCAGATTTGAACTCAGATCCTCCTGACTTCAGGGCTGGTGCTCTATTCACTGAGCCACCTAACCTCCTCTTTGCTAGTCCTCTTAAAGTTAACATCTGAATTTTTATTACCTTGCTGCTGCCACCTCCCCACACAGCCTAGAAACGATGTTCATCTACTATGTCATACTAACTCCTTGAGTATGAGATGAGTTATTATAAACTTTTGAAGTACTGTTTTCACTCTGAATAATGCAAGTTATGTGGTATTGTTCTCCCCTCATCCACCTTTCCTCATTTCAGTTTTAGGCTGTTGTTCACCAGTTTTCTTTCCTGTGTATCTTGATGAGCTGTCAGGAGATTTAGTCTCCAGAGGTGTAGGCAGAGTTGAGGGGACCCTAATAGACATTCCAAGAGCTGCAATCCATCATAAGAGAAATGGCCTTGTTCTTTCTCATGGAGCTGTGGTAGCTTGTTCTGCGCCATCAAGATCACTGTCAAGTAGCTCCTCTACATTCAGGGTGACTTCTATTAATGTTATGGGACTTAATAACGCAAACAGACATATTTTAACAACCCCTGGGAGCCACTGACTAAGTAGCATTTCTTTAGGAGGCACTAAGTGCAAATGGAGCATGAAAAGTGGGAATGTAGTAAAGCAAATGAAAGTCATCGGGATTTTTTCCCTGCTCCCTTGAGGGAATGATTATCTCCTTTCAAAATGAACTTATCTAAATACTGGCCCTGCTGCTCTTGTCTCCCGCCTGGTTCAGTGTTATAAATGCTGAGAAGAGACCTGTGTTCCATCCTCCAAGGTCCTGTAGATCCTTTCTTTAATTAGCATTAAACTATTGCAAAAGATTTAAAGTGTCCCCAGACAATGTCGGGACCCAGGCGGATGAGGAGGAAAACTCTGTGGTAATCAAACGCTCTAGCATCCAGCATTGGAGAGGCAGAGTCATGTAGTGATACAGTATTGGCCTTACTGTTCAGAATCCATCTATCAACAAGTATTTTATTAACTAAGTGCCTGCTATGTGCCAGCATTGGGAATAGGTGTACAAAGAATGAAACAGTCCCAATCACAAGAGCTTAAGAGTCTAACTGGGGAGACAACAAGTACATATATAATCATAGAGAGCATGAATATAAAGTGGATAAGTGTAAATATAGACAAAATAGTTAAAATATAGATGATTTGGGAGAGAGAGTACTCTCCAGAGTGTTTACAGTGCATTCTAGATTTATGGGAAGAAGGTGAGGTTAGCTTTTTTTCCTGTGAGAGAGAATTTAACTATTTGGAGGAGAAATATGAAGACCCTTGAGATTTTAATAGTCTTAACTGTTTAATAATTTTGACAAAATTGAATCATGCAGAACTTCTCAGAAGTCATCTCTTTATTGTGAGGGTTCAAGGTGGCTTTAACAGATCTTTCACACAGTTAAAATGTAAATAATTATGTCTATTTCATTACCGATTTCATTGTTATTAAATTTTATATCCAGTAATTTCAATATTGAATTATCAGAGATTAAGAGATTTAATACAAATATGAGTATTTACTTTTAGGAAGGGAAGTTTCTAAGTTTGTTTTTTAAATGACATTTGATAAACTGAGGCATAGTTTGAGCCAATAGATGAAATAATGAGAAAGAGGTTGTAATTTTGTTAATTAGAAAGAAACTATCCAAACACACCTCTTAGAATTTGAGATGGTAAGATTACATATGGGAATAATTGAAGTAGCAGCTGAGGGGTGATATTCAGGTGAAGTTGGTAGAATTGTCCCCTGCCTTGAAAATGTTGATGTGCTCATCATGCCTCCCTTCCTCCTTTCCCTTACAGATCAAATCCTTGGAGTCTTAATGTCATTGCTTATCCAACCCTTCTGTTTCATTCTCAGCATGCTCCCTCTTTCCCCCAAGCAAGCACACAGTTCATTCTTTGTCTCATGTTTGTGATAGCCTCCCTACATCCAGTATCTACCCAGTTGAGACACTTCTGCTAGATTTTCTTTTTTAAGAAAAAATGTTCTTTTTTCGTTAGCACTTAAATATCGAGAAACATGAACGTTTCAAAATACAAAATAAAGAATAAAAAAAGAGGACTATGTATGTCTGTGGAAGATGCACTACCAAACCTTGTTGAGTTGATGACCACTTTACCTACTTTTTGTCTTCTTCTCAGACATGTGGCCAAGGAGGGAAGAAAGCCATCCAGACAGATGAATGGCGGAATGACCCTGTTGAGGAAAGACTGGAGTATGCCCTTGTTAAGGTATGTTTGGAGAACAGAACATCACTGAGGTGGAAGGAAGTATAGAGAGTGCTCATATACAGGACATTGCACAAGTCCGAGGGCAGGTTTTAGCTCTACTGGGTGAATTGCCCTCAGACTTTGGGGATACTCAATGGTCATCGTGGTCATTGTGGTCTGCTCATTGCATAATCATTGGTAGAAGAGTCTCTTGGTGTTCAAGAAAAAGGAGCTAACACAAGGAATCCATCAGGACATTCACAAATTTTGTTGAACGCTTAATTTGTGCAAGCTGCCATGACTGTATCTGGTGCCCAAGTTTGGAACTTTTAGGTGTTATTTAATATATCTCTGGCAGTGGTATTTTTAAAAAAGTCAGTGCTGCTTGGTGTTTTGTAGTCCTCCACTTCCTACTCCTTAGCTTTGGTTTGTAGAATCACAGAATTTTAGAGCAGGAAGGGACCCTGGAACTCATCCACAGTGGTTCTTACAAACCTTTTCATTCCTCTTCAAGTCTCCCATTGCTTCCCTTTGCCTCACCCTTTCAACTGAGATCTTGCCTCATATTTTACAGAAAAAATTGAGGTTATGAGTTTCCTTTTCTCCCCCTTCCTCATTTCTTATCGTTAAGATGCCTTCTGCTGCTGTCTCGTCTTTCCTCTCATCCTCACATAAGAAGGGGACTTACTCCTTGCCAAGGCTAATCCTGCACTTGTACAAGTTCCCATTCCAGCCTGCCTCCTCCAACAGATCTCCCCCGACCCCCATTATCACTACTTTTATCACTTACTTTTATTGTTCTCTATCTGCTAGCTGTACCCATATTGCCTACAAACATGCCCGTATCTCTTTCATTTTGAAAAAGCCCTCATTTGATCCTTTTGTCCCTATATCTCTTCTTCCCTTAGTAACTAAATTCCTCAAAAAGGCCTCCATTTTTTCTTAACTCTTTACAGTCCAGCTTCTGACCTTATCATTCCATTGAAACTGCTCCCTTCAAAGTTATCAATAATCTCTTAGTCCCCAAATCCAGTGGCTTTTTCTTAATCCTCTTTGTACTTGACCTCTCTGCAACCTTTGACACTTTGGTCAATTTCTCTTACTAGATAAATTCTTAACTTTTAGGACATCACTCTCTCCTGGGTGTCTGCCTGTCTGTCTACTCCTCGTTCTCCTTTGCTGGTTCCTCATCATACCCTGTAACCCTTGGCAGCGTTCTATCCTGGGCCCTTTTCTCTTCTTCCTCTCTACTACTCCATTTGTGACTCATCAACTCCCATACACCCATAATTACCTCTGTGCCGGTGATTCTCAAATCTACCTATCCTGCCCTAACTCTTTGCTGATTTTAGTCTTAACTCTTCCAGGCTTACATCTCCAACTGCCTTTCAGATGTGTCAAACTAGATATCTAGTAGACATCTTAAATTAAACATGTTCAAAATGGAGCTCATTATCTTTCCTTTTAAACCCTCCTTACTTCTGTCTTTCTCTATTACTGTAGAGAATAACACCTCCTCCCATCCCTTAGGCTTGCAACCTAAGGGTTATCCTTTGTTCTTCATATATCTTACCTTCACCTCCCTTCATGTCTATTCTGTTGCCAAAGCCTAAGGTTTCACCTCTGCAACAAGTCTCAAATATAGCCCCTCCTATCCTCTGACACTGCCACTGCTCTAGTGTAGGCCCTCATCACCTCAGTCCTGGATTATTCTAGTAGCCTGCTGTTGATTCTGCATGCCTCAGATCTCTTCCCATTGCAGTCCATCTTTCACCAAATCACCCAAATGATTTTCCTAAAGTGCAGGTCCAACTGTGTCCCTCCCCTACTCAAAAAACTCTAGTGGCTCCTTATTGCCGCCAGGATCAAATACTGACTGCTCTGTTTGGCATTCAGAGCCATTCGTGATCTAGCCCTCTCCTATCTTTCCAATCTTCTTACACTTTACTCCAGGCCACATACTCTGATCCAGTAATACCAGCCTCCTGGCTGTTTCAGGAACAAGACTTACCATCTGGTGACGCCTGATATTTTTTCTGGCCGTCCCTCATGTCTGGAATGATTTCCCTCCTCAACTCCACCCTACTGATTTCTTTGGACTTTTAAATCCCAACTAAAATCCCACCTTCCTCAGGAAGCTTTCCCCAACCCCTCTTAATTCTAATGCCTTCTCTCCTGTTAATCGTCTTCCTATATTGGCTTTGCATATATTTGTTTGCCAGGTTTGTATATATTTGTCTTTGTATATATTTTGTATATATATTGCTTCGTATGTATTTGTCTCCCAGATTAGATTGTAATCTCCTTGAGGGCAGAGATTCTCTTTTTCCTCTTCTTATATCCCCATGGCTTAGCACAGTGCCTGACTTGTAATAGGCACTTAATAAATGTTTCTTGTTTGATTGATCTTATCAAACTTCCATTTCCACAGACAAATAAACCATAAATAAAAAACCAAAAATAAAAAGTCTGTGTGCACAGACTTGCCCAAGGGCACACATGTAGCTAGTGGTAAAGACTAGGCCAGAAAACTTGTCTCTTCCTTCCTCTCCTCATCCTGGTTTTTGTTGATTGTGTCCTGCTTTCCCTCTCATTCCTACCCCGGACATCTTGTGTTTTGCCTGCTTTTCATTTGGGTGGCAGTCTGCTTTGCACTTTATTATCTGCCCTTGGTCCCTCACCCTCTCTTAGTTACCCCACATGAGAGATTTTGTCGGGAAACCTCCTTCACCTAAGAGACACCAGAAACTCAAAGTCTTTAAGGCCAAGACAAAGCAGGCTTTGTTTTTTGTTGTTGTTTTGGATTTGTATTTTGTTACTTACTCTTTTTAATCTTCAGAAAGCCTGTGATAGAACTTTTTCAAATATGATTGTTAAAACTCTGTTAACCTTTTATTTCCAATAGTCAGTGTTCCTGCATTGTTTTTCTTCTTTCAGGGCATCGAAAAATATATTGTAGAGGATACTGAGGAAGCGAGAATCAACAAGGACAAATATCCCCGACCCCTGAACATAATTGAAGGGCCGCTGATGAATGGCATGAAAGTCGTTGGTGACCTCTTTGGGGCTGGAAAGATGTTTCTTCCTCAGGTTGGTAGAAGTAGAGGAGGGGGCAGGCAGCAGGAGAAATCCTTAGCCTGGTGCCATTTCCTTGTCTTACGATCAATAGTTACTCTGGAACAACTTCATTTAATTATGGGTGATGCTATGATACGCAGTGGAGATAGACCAAATGAAACCATCTCTCCTCACAGAGAGTTTAACAGTATTTCAGGAGAGACATATATAATAGAGAGAGTGTGTGTGTGTGTGTGTGTGTGTGTGTGTGTGTGTGTGCATGTGAACATATACATGTACATGTACATATACACATACAAATCTAAATACCTGTATTTTTATTGATTAAGAATACATATGAAATAAATATAAGGCAAATTTTTGTAGGGGTATGTGGGGAACACTAGTAGGTGTGGGTAACTTGTGACCTTCTAGATCCTTACGTGTGGCCTTTTTACTGAATCCAAATTTTACAGAACAGATTTGTTGTACACTAAGTTTGTTTGGTGGATCAGGAGAAGCCTCATATGGGCAGTGGTTTTTGATCTGAGCATTTTTGATCTGAGCTTTGGAGGAAACAAGGAATTCTAACAGGTAGTGATAAGGCGGGAATAAATTCCAGGTATGAGGTTGTGTAAAGGCAGCATTTGTTATTTCCCAGGGTTTAGGTTAAATTGAGAACTCAGGGAATTAAAGATATTCCCTCCTTCCCCCTCTCCCTCATCCATCCCAATCCATCCCCCAAAGTAAGGAGTGTCTACAAAATCTACCTTTTGTAAGCTCTGAGCTCAGAGGTCACCTGAGAGTACTCTTTTTTTTGTACTCAAATCCCCTTCCCCTCTTCACCCCAAAAAGAAAGAAGACAAAGTCTCAAATATCATTTTAATACCTACTCAATACTATAGATGTCTGATTTGGTCTATTAATGCTATTTAAAACAAATAGACTCCATTAGAGCTAGAAGGCATTAATTTTTATTTTATTTTATTTTTTTTACAGATAGCACTCACTCTTGGGCTTAATTTACAGCAACTGCAGAGGTGGGGATAGAATCACTCAGAATTTATTGTGTGCCTGCAGTCCCTGTGCTAAGTGCTGGGGGGTATACCAAAAAGTATAAGACATACTTTTGCCCAGGTTTAGTCAAGGAGGGTAGGAACAGATACACAAAAAAATTAAAATATCAATGGAAAGGATGTCACAGAGCAGGACATCTATTGCCCAGTAAATGATATTTAATTAATTTCAGCAAACATTTATTAAGGGCCTATTAAGGGCTTCTTGGTTTCTCTGGCTTCCTTCAAGTCCCAGCTAAAACCTTGCCTGCAGGAAGCTTTCCCTAAGCCATCTTTATTCTGGTGTTGATTATTTCCACTTTATCCTGTCTCTGTCTTGTTTGTACAGTCATTTGCATGTTGTCTCTCCTGTTATACTGTGAGCTTCTGTAACGCCATGCACAATCAGATTCCCAAAAGAATGCTACTGTGAACAGCTTTTAAGGTTTGGATTACACAGTCTAGTGAACACTCTGTATATTCCATTACAAATAATGGCAAATATTCACAACAAATCAAGGTACGGTAAAATATTCACAATGTTACATCTTATCATAGAAAATCACAATATAGTGTTCATAACAGCTTAACATTAGAATGCTACTGTGAACAGCTTTTAAGGTTTGGATTACACAGTCTAGTGAACACTCTGTATATTCCATTACAAATAATGGCAAATATTCACAACAAATCAAGGTACGGTAAAATATTCACAATGTTACATCTTATCATAGAAAATCACAATATAGTGTTCATAACAGCTTAACATTAGAATGGCCACACGGTTTTCACTATAGTGGCCACAATATTTAGAATAAGGAACAAAAGAATAATCATCTGGTTTCCCTAAGGGGGAAACCCTCCTCACTTAATCATTCAGTCAATTCCACAATGTGATAATCAATCTTCCACTCATGAGGCAGCCATTAACTTAGTTACTAATCTAGATTCACAGTTACTAATATTATTAATCACTAAGTACAGTCATTAGTAAACCACACAAACCCTCCACCTCTCGGTGTCCAGCAGACCTCAGTTTCATCCAAGGGGAGGCCTTTTCTTCATCTTGACTCCAGGTGGTCTCTCTGATTCTCTGGATCCCCTTCCATGGTCCCAGCTCCTATCTGAATCCACCAAACAGTCACCTGGATTCACAGGCAGACAGCTCCCAGGTCCTTGTCCAGTTCTCCAGGAAGTCCCTGCCACACACCAAAGTTCACAGGGTCCAGCACATCTCAAACCCTTCACCATTTCTGTTGCTGGGAACTCAAAGATCAGCCAAGCCACTAACCAACAAAGACTTTTCCCGGTCATGCTTCTTCAGTCCTCCAGCAGTTCAGCTGGCCCTAGGACCCAGGAGAAATCTTGGCCTTGCAGGAGGCCTTCTAGGCAAGTCCTCTCAGCCTTCCAGGCGGCCTTCACCAGATTCTGGTCTCAGGAAAACTCCAACTAAGTTCTCAGTCAGCTTCCAGATGCGGGGAGAGAAACTCTCTCACTCTCAAGAAAACTCTAGCTCAGTTCTTTAGTCTAGCAGCCCAGCTTCCCGATGCTGGGGCAATCCTGCTTCCTCCAACAGGAGCCACCAGGAGGAAATTTCTGATTCTGTCTCTCTGTCTCTGGAATTCCTCTTATATACACATACTGGCCTTCTGTCTCAGCCAACCCCCTCCTGCCACATCAGCAACAGGGGAGTTCACGCCCTCTCAAGGTACAGAGCTCACACCTTCCATACTTAGCCCTAAGTTACTAAGGGCTAAGTATCTGCTAAATTGATTACTGTTACAACTCCTTGAGATCAGGAGCTGTTTTTTGCCTTCCTTTGTAATCCCAGTGCTTAGCATTCTGCCCATGGGTTCCTAGTACATGCTTCCTGTCTGACTAAAGATACAAAGACAAAATTTTACTTGCCTTCAAGGGGATACACCATGTACAAAAGCAAGTAAATACAAAGTATAGGATAGAGAATAGGCACTGGACCTATGATTTCATAAGAATATAGAATTCCTGGATGTGGAATTGCTCTCTATCTATCTAAGTTGGCATTTTCTCTGTAGCTTATAATTTGGAGTGACCTAGAGCCAAGGTGTCCAGTACACGGCCCACAACACTCCCAAATGTGGCCTGAACCATACTGAAATATATTTGGGAAATATTGAACAAAATAAACAAAACTACAGTTAGATAGATAATGAAAAATTTAAAACTAAGGCAGTATGTACTCTTCAAAGATCCTTATGTATGGTTTAGTACTCTTCCACCCCCTTCCTATTTCTGTTTGAGTTCAAGAGAGAGTAAGTAGTAGTAACTGAAGTCAGGGAAGGCTTCATGTAGGAGGAAGCATTTGAACTGATTGAAGGAAGTCAAGGGAATCTATATATGAGAATGAAGAGGAAGAACAGAATTCAGAAGATAAATCATTAGGGGCTAATATTGTCTCGGAAATTTGGACCAAACTGGTGCATGCACTGATGGCTCTTGGAGGATGGATAGGATTTGGATAGATGAAGAGAGAAAGACAATAGCCTGAGTCAAAGTGTGGAGGTCAAAACCACTTTTTTGGCTTTCAGTTCTGTGTCCTCCTCTGTTTGACTGTATTAATTATGTCTGTATCTACTTTGCAGACTGTGCCTTGGTTTCTCTGGGTAGTGAAAGCTCATTGTTCTGTCAAATGGTTGTTAAAATAGGTAGAGCACTGGGCTTGAAGTCAGCAGCACCCAAGTTCAAATCCTGCCTCCCACACTTACTGGCTGTGTTACCTTTGAGAAGTCATTCAGACTTTCAGCCTCAGTTTCCTGATCTTTAAAATAGGAATAATAATAATAATAATAATATTAGTACTTCTTTCCAGTGTTGTCTTGAGGATAAAATGAGATAATATTTGTAAAGTGCTATATAAATACTAGCTATTATATGCCCAGAAATTTCCACAAAACAAATGAATTAATAATTATCTGATTATTTTTTTCTTTCCAGGTAATAAAGTCAGCCCGTGTCATGAAGAAAGCAGTTGGCTATCTTATTCCTTTCATGGAAAAAGAAAGAGAAGAACAAAGAGCTCTTACTGGAAGTGTGGAAGAAGAGGCAAGTCAGTGCATGCTTGGATGGCTCTTTGGAGGGCTGGCCTGTTGGGTGGGGACACATGGTATCGCCTTTGGACTTTGCCGAGGTCATCATCTGGGATGACGTGCAGAGAAAATGGTAGAGAATCCCTTTAGAGGCAGCTGGGTAGAGCACTGCAGTCTGGAGGACACTCATCCTGTGTGATCCTGGGCCGGTCACCTCTGTCTGCCTCATTTTTCTCAAGTGTGAAATGGGGATAATACCAGCTCCCTTCCTGGGCTGTCTTGAGAATCAAATGAGATAATGTTGTAAAGTGCTTAGCACTATGCCAGGCACTAGTCCTTCCCCTCAGGCCCTTAATTAGCTGTGTGACCCTGGGCAAGTCAGTTGACTTCTCTTTACCTCTGCTTCCTGGACTATAAAATGGGAATGATAATAGTAACAACAATATCAGTTGTAAAGTGCATAGCACAATGTTTGGTACTTAGTAGGTGTTTAATAAGTGCTGGTTTCCTTCCCCCTGATTTTCAAGTATTATAATTTCCTTAAGTGGATCGGCTGGGTGGTACAGTGAATAGAACACTGGCCCTGGAATCAAGAGAACCAGAATTCAAATTTGGCCTGAGACACTTAACACAAAACTAGCCGTGTGACCTCAGGCAAGTCACTTATCCCCAACTGCCCTGCCTTCCCCCCTCCAAAAAGCAAAAAAAAAAAAAAAAGGCCTTAAGTGAGTGCGCTTTTGAGAACTTGGTGTCGTAAAATCCTTGGCTTGGGGTTATTCTTCCAGTAAAAACCCATAGTTTCCAGAAGAAAACAATTGAATGAGTGAATGAGAAGAGCGTTTATTAAGCGCTTCCTTTGTTTCAAGGACTGTGTTAAGTGTGAGGGGTACAGGTACAAAAACAGTCCGATTCTCCATTTGAATGGGGGAGACGGTAGAAGAGTGGTGGCCAGGCATTTTGGGCTGGAAAGTCCTAGGAGGGTTGAGTAGAGAATGGCGGTATTGACCCGATGACCTTTATCAGGACAGGAGGTGGAAAATGGTGAGGTCAAAGGAGACCAGGAAGATGGCCAGAGTCCATCGTAGTGAACTTAGGGGCCCCTAGGTAGAGTGAACTCACTAAGCAGGTGCCAAGAAGCTTCATGGCTAGGCAGAGGCATCATGGCAGGAAGATGGCCAGAGTTTAATCTTCCTTGTCAATATTTGTCATTGATTATTGGCCCCTATACAAATACTTAGTGGGGAGGGGAGAAGAGTGGTAATGGGCAGATCATTTACTCTTGTTTGACTAGACATTTAGCCTGATTGTGAGCCCAGTCTGACTGCCCTGTTCTGTCCACACAAAGTCCTCCAGCTTGCATAGCTTGGTGAGCTCCCTGTGAAGTACAGATTGTTCTGGTCCTTAGGACTTAGAACCCTAAGAATCCCATTATCGTGTAGTTTTGTACGAAGTAGGCAGCCCCACCTGATTGTGTTTGACAGTGGTTATGCTTTTGATGACAATAATTATTGCAACAATAATTCTGTTCCTTTATGTAACATTTAACAATTCACACATCGGTTCCATATGTAGTCTCCTTTTATCTTAGTGACTTAGGAGATAGAAAGGGTAGTTGGTAGTATACCCATTTTACAGATGAAAAAAACTGGTTCAGGAGGCAAACAAGAAAACAGTGTTGTCAGGACAAAAATTGAAGTATTCTTACTATTTGACCACTCCTGTTTCCATCACGCACCTGTGCCTTTCACTATCACTGAAACAGATTTGTTTTTCATTTTTAACACACGTTAATGATGATTTGGAAAGTTTCTTCATCTTTGTCACTTCTAGATTCTCCGCCCATAATAGATAAGAGCCTTCCTTCATAACAAAGTCGTTTAAGCGGAACCCAGGACCTATATGCAGTATTCTGTACCTGTAGTCCTCTGCTTCTTTAAGGAATGGAGGGAGGCATTTCCTCATTTCTTCTCGGGGGCCACGATTGGTCTTTATATAGCTCAGCATTTGGCTTGATCTTAGAGCTACTTCTGTTTACGTGATCTTAGTAATTTTCTGTATTACCCTCCTGATTCTCCTTACCTTTCCTCTGTAGTAGTTCATTCGAGTCTTAGATTGTTTTTTTAATTAGTGTTGAGAGGTTTCATTGAACCATTTCCCACACTCTCTTGTCCTTACTTCTTTATCACCAATTGTGCACCTATTTGAGGTCCAGGCTGAACGATGAATACTACTACTTCTACTACCCACACCACTGCCACCCATTAGTAATCCTACTCCTACTAACACCACCATCACTACTTCCACTTGGCTAGTTAGCATTTGCACAGTGCTCTTAAGTATTGTAAACAAAATACTTTACAGTTATCATCTAATTTAATCCTGTGAAGTTGTTGCTGTTATGATCCCCATTTTACAGATGAGGAAACTGAAGTAGACAAGATATTAAGTGACTTGCTCAGGGTCACACAGCTGGTTAGTGTTGGAGGCTAGATTTGAACTCAGGTCTTTGTGACTCCGGTTCTAGCACTCTATCCACAGTGCCACCTAGCCACCCCTTTGTGAGACATTGCTTCTGTTGGGGTTTGCAGGTACAGTTGCTAGGTGTGGAACACAGATTTCTGTGTGAACTCAGCTGGTTTCCATAATTGAACCCATGACCTTGACCTTCCACTCTAATCAGGTATGTTAACAGACTAGGGAGAGATCTCTTGATCAGTTCCATCTTTAGCTGTCAGCTTAGAAATGGCATGGTCCTGGATTTTCTTCATGTCAGATTGTCTGGCTTCCTTTTTCTTCATAAATGAGTCTCTTTGTTTTTCCATCATATTAAATACATTTCCATCCTAATGTGTGACTAAGGTGCTTGATCTGCTCCAAGCCCTTCACAATAAAGTACCCACTTGCTTCATTTATACCCACAGGACCCCTACCAAGGCACCATTGTGTTGGCGACTGTCAAAGGCGATGTGCACGACATAGGCAAGAACATTGTCGGGGTGGTCCTGGGCTGTAACAATTTCAGGTAAGAGTTTTAAAGGTCCATACATTAGAAGCTTTTACTCTTTAAATAGTCATTCAGCCAGTAAACAGTCATCAAGCACATGCTCTGTGCCAGGTCCTGTGCTAAGCATCGGGGCTACAAAAAGAGGCAAAAGACAGTCCCTGCTCTCAGGGAGCTTAAACGATTTAAAGATTCAATACATTTTTCTCAGTGTGTAAGGGAGCACAGGGACAGTCAGGAATCCAAGCATTTGTTCAGCTTCATCAAATGGCAAGTCATATAGGTTCCTTTCACCCCAATGACTCTAGGTGCCTTTTTAAAATTTATGGATAGGATTTTTTATTTTTAATTTAATTTAATTTTCAGTTCTAAATTCTCTCCCTCCCCCCTCCCCCACTGAGAAGACCAGAAGAGCAAAGTCCATTATCAACATGTATATTCATGCAAAACAAATTTCTGTAGAAGTCCTGTTGAAAGAAAGAGGACAGGAGGGGGAGAGAGAGAGGGGAGGAAGAGAAGGACTGCACTACAGTCCACGCTTTCATCAGCTCTCTCTGTGGAGCTAGACATCATGTTCCATCATGAATTTTTTGGAATTGTGGTTGGTTATTGTGTTGATCAGAGTTCCAAAGGCTTCCACAGTTGATTATTTCATACATCCAAATTATCTATCCCCACCAGATTTAAAAGATTTTACAGCTAAGGTCCCATGAAGTTACATTGAATTTCAGTCCTGTGTTTGTCAGTAAAAATGGGTTACATTTAGATGGGAAGACAGTCACTGTCTTTGTACAGTGACTGTAGTAGCACATAGAATTAAATGCCTTAAACAATTTATGATGATGAGGCTAATTTTTGACTGACATAAACAAGGTGAAGTCACATTGTAATAAATGCCATTGTAAAGAGGATTCATCCATAACAGAATGCTCTTTACAATCTAGTCGATGATTTATGACAGTGCCTTGTTAATCTGATTACAATGGATTTCTTTTATAATGAATAATCCAGTATAATTTTTTTAATCCACTATAATTAATTGTGTTCTTGGGTTCCTTTCTGCCCAGGGGTAAATCTCAATCAGGTACTTTTACTTTCTTTACAATGCAGTTAGAGCACAGTTGATTTTTTATAATTTTTATTTCTCTGTTTTTGCTAAAATAACTAATTTTCATTACATGAAATTGAAAAACTTTTTCATAAACAAAATGAACACTTCAGGGATAAGAATATAAGTGGTTCATGTGGACACACATACAGTTACAAACCCCTCCAGGACTCTCAGCCTGTCAAGTGCCTTGGAGCAAATCTCAATGGCCGCCTCCTCCTCTTCATCTCTCTTCTCCCCCAGCACCGAAGAGCTGCAGGAGATGTCAGCAGCGCTTTGTCCCTGCTCCTGGCTCCTGGCTCCTAGTGACACAGATGTGACTGTTCTTTATTAGGAGAACTTTTATTTTTGTTTGTTTCTTGCCAGGATATGAATTGTCACCTTCTCCATGTTACAGATTTTTCCCCATTGTTTAAAAAAAAAACCCAACTCCCACAAGAGGCAGCTTTGGGGGCAGGGAGTCAAACAGAAGGTATTTTCTGAAGTGAAACAAAAGATCTGTGTGTTGGCCCTGTGTCTGGAGTCCTTGAAAATGCTCGATTTTCCATACAAGTATCTTTGTAATTACATTTCTAGATTTTCTCTGTTTTCTTGATTAGAAGTTGATGTGCTTGCTTGGCATGTGTTTCATTAAAACCTTTCAACATTGAGTCAAAAAAAAAAAAGATTATAAGTGGTTGAGTGGGAAGAAAACTTTGGTATCTGGCACCTCTAATGAAGGTTTGCTGTCTAAGACGTGTAGACAACAGACAGAAATATGTAAGACAAAAACTATTCCACAGGAGTGGAGTGGTCAGTTAGTCAATAAGCATTTATTTATCGCCTACTTTGTTCCAGGAACCGTACTAAACATTGGGGGGGTCAAAGAAAGGCAAAAGATAGTCAGTTCCTGCATAAAAAGAAACATTTTTCAAAAAAATTGGAAGCTATTGACAATCATCTGAAAGAATCCTTCCAATTCCCTTCACTACAAGAAATGCAAATAAAAACAACCCTGAGCTTTCACCTTTCACTCAAATAATTTCTTTTCAGCATGTTCCTTTGCTATGATGAAACAGAGCACCAGCTCAGTTCACCACTAAGTTCTGTAAAAGGACCTATGATTTCTAACATTGTACTCATCATAGTGAATGTAGGACACAACAAAACCGTTGGGAAGGCCAGCGGCATTTGTTACAATACGCTCTTAGCTGTATTGTATGTATCCCTCACACTTTAGGGGGAAGCTGTTCCATGCCCATGCTAGTTCTCAGTGCTCCGTTGCTGTTGATTTCTCTTAGCATTGTTCTCTTGTCCATAATTCCCATGAAACTGGGGCAGGCTCTCGATTGTAATTAAGCTCAGCAAATACTTGAGACACTGTCTTGTGTTGTATTTGGTCATTGCTAAGATTAGTCAGCCGATAGTTGAGAAGGTGAAGCTGGGAGTAGTTTTTCTTTATGAAGATACTTGAAAAAGTGACACATTCTAGAATATCTCCCTCTCTTTTAAAAGTACGAAATATTAACAGTTGTAGTGAGTTACTAATGTAAACCAGAGTTTTGACTAGCACATTCTGCGTGAAAAATTTCTCGATTTTCACATATTGAGATTTTCATCTTTCTCCTTGTCATGGAGAAAACTTGGTGGTAGAATCTTTAGATTTTCCGTTTTAAAAGATAAGAAGACCTTTCTCCGACCTTAATCCACCTCGCCCAGCGGCTCATGGTTTATTACTTAATTATTTGGACCACATGGCCAAGTCACACTGCATCCTGGTAGTAAAATCCCTCCCCTCTGCTCCCCTCCTTTTTTTCTCCTCTCTTCCTCACTACCTCTTCTCTCCCTCTCTCTGCCTCCTTTCTTTCTCTCTCTTTCTCCCTCTCTCCTCCCCCTTTTACATCCCTTCCTCTCCCTTCCCTCTCTCCTCCTCCCTCACATTCCTTCCTCCTTTCTCTCTCCCTCCTTATCTTCCTTCTACCCTCCCCTTTCTCTCCCTCCCTTCCCCTGTCTTTGTCCCTCTCCCCTCCCCTAATCTCCTCTACTCCTTCCCTTCCCTCTCCTCTTTCTTCCGTCTTCCTCTTCCTCTCTCTTTCTCTGTTTTCTTTTCCTTTTCCTTTTTTTTTTTGGAGGCAGTCAGGGTTAAGTGACTTGCCCAGGGCCACACAGCTAGAAAGTGTCTAAGCCGGGATTTGAACTCAGGGCTTCCTGACTCCAGGGGCCAGTGCTTTATCCACTTCATCACCTAGCTGCCCCTCTCTTCTGTTTTCTGTCATCTCCCTTCCTTGTGTGAGTCTTTATTGTTGAATTTAGATAGCCAAAGCTTTATTAATAGGACCAAAAATGCTTATGTAGTGCCAGTGAGCTTTTGAGCTCAACCATATTTGATTATTAGAATCTAGATTTGCCACAGGTACTGAAGAGTTTGAATACAGTATCAGTACTTTGAAATTATCCCAGATTTTATTTTTAATGGATTTCAGGGGGAGGGGGGAATTGTTGACTCCCTCAGTTTTAAAATTATGTAAAACCATTTTAACAAAGAATTTAAAATGTATGTTCTAGTTTTATAAATCTGATCAGCAAACAGCATATAAAATTGGGCTGCAAAGATAATGACGCAAGATTTGTCATTAGAAATAAAGAGAACAGTAGTAAATCAAATATTAGGCCAGATTGGAGATTTCCCATTCTTTACACTGGCTTCCAGGAAGGGCTTTTCAGAATGATTCCTTCATGAATTGGGAATCTTTTGGCCTTGAGCTATTCAGTCATAAAGCTTATGAATGGAGCCTGCCCCTCTTCAAACTTTCTTACATCCCAGGGTCTTCCAGAGACATCCCTATTTATGACATAGCAGTGCTTAATGGATCCAATTTAAAATGTTAGCTTCCCTTTTGTCTCCAGAATTTTCTCATTAATTTTCTTAAATCTCATTTTTCTGCCATAGGGTTATTGATTTAGGAGTCATGACTCCCTGTGATAAGATACTGAAAGCTGCTATTGACAACAAAGCAGGTATGGAACAACTGTCAGTACTTTCAGGCCTATTTACTAAATGACTGTTCATCTGTCAATGAATGGTAATGTTCTTCCAGATGTGTGATCCATGGGAGATTTACAAGAAAAACAGTTAAAAAACTCGTTATCTGGTGGGACTATCCCAGGTGGTAGTGAGTTTTATTGCATTTGGGAGGTAGAGTTTGGGAAAGCAGGTTAAGATTCAGTAGAACCTGTTTATAATGAAGGTCCTGGGAGAATCTAAACCTTGCTAGTTTAAATGTGTTACAGCATACTTTTGTTGTGTATAATTTTGATGAAGTACTTCCATTTCTGTGTAATCATGAACTAGGGCTCTATGCTATTGGATGGTTGCCCAAAACAATGTATGCTGTAATAGTTTTAAATCTTAGGTTGCATTAGCAGTCAAGATCAAAAGGGGGTGAAAATTTGGCTTTTAGAGACGCTTCTTAGGATGAGCCTTTTTTTTTCTACAATAAGAATTTCTTGTTGGGTCTAGTGGATTTGATTAGAAAATAATTTATAAGATGGTTCCTCCCTTCTATTTCACCCCACATTCCCTCCCCCTTTTAAAAATAGATATAATTGGCCTGTCGGGACTCATCACTCCATCTCTGGATGAAATGATTTTTGTTGCCAAGGAAATGGAGAGATTAGATATAAAGATTCCTTTGTTGATTGGAGGAGCAACCACTTCCAAGTAAGTCACATAAATGGAAGAATGATGTTCATTAAAGTGTTCTTAAGTACCTGTTTGAAAGCATGAGGAAAAACTAGGGTCTCCTTCTTACGGTATGTATAGAATTGTTAGTTGTATATATGAGGAATTGCCCTTTCTTATCTTTGAAAGTAGAACATTGAGAACTCTAGTGAATTTCTGGATTGTGTTGTTTTCTCTGTTCTTGGAGAAAAACTATTTTTCTATTTTCTTGGGACTCCTTGTTCTTAATAAGTCTCTGAGATGAGTGTTAGGGTCCTTAACTCTGTTAAAATTAAAGTTCAGTTCAACCTCTTTTGAGCACCTAGTTAGAATTTTAGATTTAGAGGTGGAAGGGACCTCTATGTTCAGTTAGTCCAGGGGGGTTTAACCTTTCATGTATCATGGCCCAATTTGGGAGTTTGGTGATACTTTCTCTAAATAATGTTTTTTTAAAAATATTTATAGTTGAAGGACATGCTAAATTTCAGTTACAGGTTAGTGAAAACAGGGATGTATTTTTTCCCCCCTACTCAAATTCATGGACCCCGGGTTAAGAGCCTTTTGCTATTTTCTAACCACTTTGTTTGACAGATAAAGAAATTGTTGCCCAGGGCAGTTAAGTGACTTGCCCATGGTCACACAAGCAATAAGTGGCAGAACCAAGATTTGAATATAGGTTTTTTGACTCCATGTCCAGCTCTTGTTGCCCATATCATATGACTATAATATGCTAAGTAGTATGGATGTTTATAGAGATGAATAGGACATGGTCTTTGCCCTCAAGCAGATTATAATCTAGTAGGGAAGATATGACTCATGTGCAAATAATCATAATGATGTAGAAAGAAGTCATGTAGTAAGGGATGTAAGGGAAGTACAGAGTGGTATAAGAATAAAGGAGGGAGAGAATTTGGGGAGGGGGAGAAGAGGGAGAAGAAAGAGATCATTTTTGACTGAAGGGATCAGGGAAAAGGACACATTTGAGTAGAAAGAAGTTTGAAGAATTAGTATGATTTTGATAAGCAGAGATGGGGAGAAAGTCATTTTAGGCAGTGGGAAAGGCATGGATAAAAGTGTGCAGGAAGGAAAATGCAGGTTTGTTTCAGGAATGCTGAATGATTCAGTGAATCTGCATGGGGTGAATGCAAAGTATGGTAGGCAGATAAGGAAGGAGTAGGAACTAATGTCAGAAACATGGAGTCTACCTCATCTTTGAGGAGTTTAAATACCATACTAAGTAATTTGCATTTCATTCTTTATGCATTAGGAAGTGGCTGAAGGATTTTGAGTGGGAATTGGATCGGATCATGTGCTTGAGGAAAATGAATCTGGCAGCAGTGCCTAGGATTGATTGGAGAGAGCAGATAGAGACTAACTGGTTAAGAGGGCTGCTGCACTAGTCCCTATAATGGGTTATGAAGCCTGAGCTAGGATTCTGATAATAGGAATGGGAACAAAAGGCCACATGCTAGAGAGTGTTTGGAGAAAGAATGGACAGGTGGCAACAGATTGATTACAAGGGATGGTGCTTGTCTCATTCACAGAAACAGGAAAGTCAGAAGGAGGAGTGAAGTTAGGGATAAAGGAAGTTGATGATGGATTTAGTTTTGCCCAGTTTGAGTTACCAATGCCCAAGAAGAGATGCCCTGTCTCTGGTATTTGGAAATAGCAGGATTGGACTCGGGATAAAGATGGACCATAGATGTGGCAGTAGTCTGCATAGATATGTTAGTTAAATGGATGATATCAGCAGCACAGGAGTGTATATAAAGACAGAAGAAAAGAGGACCAGCTTGGGTAGGGGGAGGGATACTTACATTGAGGAGGTGGGAGGAGATAGAGAACTAAACAAAGTAGTAGATGAGCTAGGGTTAGGAAATGGGATTGCTCATAGAAGTAGTAGGAGAGCCAGGAGAATAGAATCACAGATGCCAAAAGAGGCAAGAGTATCATGAAAGAGTTGTCACACAATGAATCATGATCACAGTAAGTCCTAGAATTATAATGATGTTTAAGAGAGGTGGTTTTGTGTGAATGATGCCTAACTGTTTATCTGTAGGTTTTTTTTTTTATTTTCTTGCGGTACACGCTGTTCTTTGTAATAGCAAACAGCGCAGTCAGACCTAGAGTGATATATCCCTTTTCATCTCTCCACTTGTTTGATGTTTCATGCATAAAAAGATAATATGACTCCTGTCTTATAGTGATTAAAAAGCTACTTGTTCCATTACAAATGGCATTGTATGTTAAGACCACTATAATCTGAATATATTATTTTATTTAAAAATTGTTTTAAAATTCTGAACTTAAACACCAGAAAAATGGACATTTTCATATGCAAAGTAGACCAAAAAGGAGGATTATGTGGAAAAAATGTTAATCTGTTAAATCACAGCTTTTTTTTTAAAGATACTGATCTATATTTCCTTCAGTTTTCTTTTGAGCAGTTAAAAAAAGTTTCAGTGACCCTCTATTCTTTCTTTTCTTCCTTTTAGAGCATTATTATTGATAATGCTTAGCTTACTGCTAAATTTATCCTCTTCTCAGTGAAAAAAAGAAAAAAAATCTTTCTAACTGATAAGAATAGTCAAGCAAAATAAATCTACGCATTTGCCAAGTTTAAAAATGTATGGTAGTGAATGCCTGTAATTCCTGTTCTTGGGGGATGCTAAGGCTGGTGGAGGGCTTGCATTCAGGAGTTCTTAACTTCAGTAAGACTGAAGCCAGTTGAGTGTCTGCATTAAGTTCAGTTACCAGTAAGGTGAACTCTGAGAGTGGTGGCCACCAGGCTGCCTAAGGAAAGGCAAATTGGCCCAGGTCAGAAAAACAGTAGATTAAAGCTTCTGTGCCAATCAGTATTAATATCTGGCCCATGAGTGACCCATATGCTTCCATCCTGGGTGAGATAGAGTGATCTAGTGCCTCTCCCTCCTCCCTAAATGCCTGCCTCTCTCTGCCTCCCATGCCCTGAGTATATTTCATAATGTGTCTCATACCTCTCTGTCAGGACAAAGTTAATGTGCCTCATCTTCTGTCCTCTGAAGTCCTGAGGAGTCATTGTGTTAAATGAATTCTTAAGTGTTTCAAAGTTGTTTTCCTTTGTGTTTTTTTTTTCTATTTCTGCTTACTGACTGCATCAGTTCATGTAAGTTTTACTGGGTTTCTCTAAAACTCTCCTTTTAGTTTTATTTATTATAGTTCAGTAATAATCCATCACACTCTAAAGGCCACAATTTGTACAGCCATTTTCCAGTTATTCGGCACCCCCTTAACATCCCTTCTTTGTTATAACAAGAATTGATATAAACATTTTTTGTTCATATTGGATTGGACCTTTTCCTCTTTCTTTGATCTTGTTGGGGTATAGGACTAATTATGGTGTTATTGGGTCAAAAGATATGCACAGTTTAGTGAATTTGAGGATGTCCCAAATTGCTTTTCAGAATGGCTTTCCAGTTTACAGGTCCACCAATAGTACACCCGTGAATGCATCATCTTCATGAGTAATAGACTTACTAGATCTAAACAGTTGATTCATTAGCTGCCATGCTTGCATGATTAAACAGTTTTGAAATGTTATAGCTCATTATAGCACTAGGCCATTTTTTCCCCCAAGAAGACTCCAGAGTGGAGATTGAGGATGAGTGATAGAATCACTTTCCAGGGTTATGTCCATCCTTTGGTCAGGGCAGGTTTTGCTTAACCAGAATCTTTATTGGCTTAATAAGGTTTAACATAAGATTAGCCTTTTAGAGAGTTCCTGAGTTAACCGTTAGAGCTGTAGTCATCCCTTTCAAATGATAATTGTAAAATGTAACACTATAAATATTTAAATAAATAGAGATCATGGAGTTTATCAGGTGTGTTGAATATAAGACCTGTTCCACATCGTATGTAGCAATATATGGTGAGACAATATGGTGAGCTCAAAGTCATAGAAACAGCATGAAATAAATCATTGCTTCTACTCATGCTTCTCAGAACAGCACCAAATAAAGCCGCCCTTAATAAGTAAGTTCCAACAGATGAAGTTTTTTTAAAGCTGTCTGAACAGGAAAGAAATATTACAGTGTAATGAGGGTTAAGGTGACATTGGTTATTACCTGTTGAAAGTAATGAAAGTATTAACCATATGAATAAGTCATCTACCAACTGCTGATTCACTCCAGAATGAGAGTCCCTTTCTAGGATTGGTTCTGTCTGAAGTCACTGGGATAAAATGATTCTATGACCTTTTGGCATTTCTTCTCACACTCTGCTTCTTTGATCATGTGTAAGCCTTGACTTTGCCGATCCTTTTTTGCTCATTGCCTGTTGTCCTTCCTGAAAATGTCAGGAGAATGAAAGACTGTTACTGTGCATCTAGGGCCAACCTCCTCACTGCTCCCTCCCTTTCTCCCCCACACCCCATTGGGTTGTGGTAGCCTTTGAAGAGAGAGGATTACTTGTTCCCAAGTGCTCTTAAAATATAGATAACCCACGTTTTGCCTATCAGTTTTGGTTCCTAAGTTCTAGATCCCTTTTAAGGTATTGAAAATGAAGCCTTAGCCTGTAGTCTTTGGTCTTTGGAAGCTGATTCTGTATTATACATCAGTCCTTTTGGAGTTGAAGGGAGAATTAGTCCTACTTTTTAGCACTCAGTGGATGAAATGCCTTACATAGTCCCCAACACCTCTCATTATGCTCCTTGCAAAACTATTTAAGGCTTTGGTCATGGCCCAGATCTTAAGCTTTTATCCAGTATATTTAAGCAGATAATGGCTCTGGAGATCTTGATTTCTCTGCACACATAACATCTGAAGAAAATAACCAGCTGCCCTTACAGACAGACTTCCAGTGCCCTGAAGCAATACAATTGAATGAGAACTATAACCCTGAGACATTCTAAATTAGGACATCTGTGGGGTTGCTAGGGTAACTAGGCTTATTGCATTGTGGTAGATTCTGGATAGATCTCATTAATAGAAGTAGAAAGAAGAAATGAGAGAATTAAGAATTGGGGCCCTTATGATGCCATTTAATGTGTGAGGCTATCCAAGGGTATAGATCATGGTGAAATTGAAAAATTTAAGATTGAACATAGGTGGAATAATGCTTTAGAGTACTTGACATTTTTCAAAGTGTTTTTTAAAAAATCATTGAATATATATCCCATTAACTTGATACTATTAACTTAAATTGGCAGATGTAGAAAATTAGCAAACCAAGTTAACAGTGTATGAGAGGCAGGACCAGGGTTTGAGTATCATTCCTGATTTCCAAGAACTTTGCTTAGCCATCCTGGTGTTTGTGAAGAGAAGTGGAGAATCTCTTATAGTTTTTTTTTCTTTTTTTTTGTGGGGGAAGGGGTGTTTTATTTTGAGCTCAAGAGAGAGAAATCTTCTCCTAGACTGAATGACCCAAGGAAAAGAAAGTTTGGATAAAAAGACATCATCATCAGTCACCCTTTGGAGAAACCGGGAGGAAATGCCAAATTAAACTGAGTTCAGTGAGTTTTTATTAAGTGCCCGTTGTGAGCCAAGCACTGAGCCTGAGAATGCAAAGACAAAAACTTCAGTGAACTTAAATTACCAATGGCTTGGGCATCACAAGTATATTTTACTCCTTTGAATTCAATCCTTCATTAATTTTAAAATTTGGGAGGAGGGGGCAGCTAAGTGGCACAGTGAATAGCGCAACAGCCCGGGGTCAGGAGGTCTTGAGTTCAAATGTGGACTCAGACACCTGGCACTGTGTGACCTTTGGCAAGTCACTTAACCCCAGTTGCCTTGCCTCCCCCCCAATTTTTTTGGGGGGAGAAAAAAATGCCTTGTCTTTTTCTTTTCAATAGAATTCATGATTTCCAACTTGCTAGCCTTGTTGTGGAGCTTGACAGGTGCAGACACTTAATATTGACTGGCACCCTGTTGGGTGCTCGACAATCATTAATTGGATTAAATTGAACTAAATTTTTCCTGCCTCTCTGAGGCACAGGTAATTTAAGCCACTATAGGATCACAGTAACATTTCCTTGAGTACTTTCATGCCTATGGGATTCTTTAGTAAAACACAAAATAAAAATTTATTCAGTGAGCAAAAATACATTTTGTCTTCCTCTCCCTGTTGCCCCTTGTTCAAAACAAAAATAAAACCTCAGTAACAAACATTCAGTAAAAAATTTAAAAAAAAATTCCTCCATTGGCCGGGTCTAGAAAATATATGTCCTGAACTGCTCTCAGAGTCCCTCCCCTCTCTGTCGGGCCCTGAGCAGCACACACATATGACTGTTTCTTCTAGCCAGCTAGCATTTATACAGTGCCTTCTATGTGCTAGGCTCTGTGCTAAATCCATTTCATCTTTACAGCAGCCTTGGGTGGTGTGTGTCGTTATCCCCATCTTACAGTTGAGGATACTGAAGCAGACAGCAGTAAGTGACTGACTTGCTCAGAGTCACACAATTAAGAAGTGTCTGAGGTTGGTTTTGAACTCAGGCCCTTCCTGACTCCAGATCCATCACTCTATCCACTGTGCTGCCTGTGTCTAAGCCAGAACATGGGTGTGATGAGCCCATGTTCATTTTAACAAAGAGTTTAAAAAGAGAGGAAAAAAAGTAATTAATTTCTCTTTCTGGTCTTCATCGTACAGTGAAATGTTCATTTTTTTTTTTAATGTTTAAGTTAATAATGAAAAAGAAAAAATTTTAAATAGTAATTTAGTAAAACCAACCAATGCAACAGCTATATGTGACATGGCGTGTGATAGTCCACTTCCAAAATCCCTTACCTTTGATTTGTTTGTTTGATTAATTTGTCTAAGGTTAATGTGTATTATTCAGCAGAAGAGAGTTTTATCTAGCTAGAATTTATGACACTTTAAAGTTTATATGTTTTATAAAGTTTATATTTACATTCTTTAAGTTATATTATTTGATCCTAAAAGCAGTCCTGAAATGTACCGGTACTGTGATTCCCATTTTACAGATGAGGAAATCGAGACTGAGGGAGGTTAAATGATGTAAGGAAGGATTCAGACTCAGGTCTTTCTGGCTCTAATTTCAGCACTTTTATTTACTGTGCAACTAACTTCCCTTTCATGACCAAACATTTCTCTCTTTTCTTTTTCTTTTTTTAAAGCATTTCTCCCTTTTCACAAAAGCTTTTCCCTTATCCCTCTCTGCATATTTGAAAGGCAACAGAAGTGATTTATTACCCCTTTACTTTTGCTGCCAGCATCCTCTATGAGACCCTCCTACTTTTATAAACCTTATAATAGGAGGTTAATAAATGTTTATTAATTGATTTTCCCAATCTGTGAAAAATGGGCAGTCATTCTTAATTTGCTGTATGTGAAGTTCAGTATTTCTAAGCATGCTGAAAGTCTTCAGAAAGCCCTATAAAAGAACCTGTTATCCTTAATTGTGGGACATGAGTGATGATGTCTCAACTGTCAGTTCTGATGGTTGTGGGTTCCCTCTTTTTCCTTTCAGAACCCACACAGCAGTCAAAATAGCACCAAGGTATAGTGCTCCTGTAATACATGTCCTGGATGCATCTAAGAGCGTGGTGGTGGTA
Source organism: Pseudochirops corinnae (assembly GCA_028646515.1). NCBI lineage: Eukaryota > Metazoa > Chordata > Mammalia > Diprotodontia > Pseudocheiridae > Pseudochirops > Pseudochirops corinnae. The sequence goes on from CM053586.1 coordinate 252,155,075, forward strand.
AGTATGGATTAAAAATTTTTTTTTAATTTCAAATATACCATAAGAGAAAGGTTGTTTTTCTTTCAGGATTTCCATGTTTTTTCAGTTTTGTTACTAACTTTAAAAAAAGTATTGCATTTAAAAGGATAATTTGAAAGTTTTTTTGTTTTCCAGAATCCTTTCTTTGTTTTTTAGTTTTGCTGCTAACTTAAAAAAATTATTGCTTTATTTTAATACCTTTATTTCCCATTAATTCCTTTCCATATCTAGTGAGCCATTCCTTATAACAAAGTATACAAAAGAAAAGAGAAAAAATTAGTTCAGTAAAACTGACTAAAACAGACCAATTAGACCTGATAATGTATCTGGGGCTCCACATCCATAGACCCCCATTTCTTAAAAAAAAAAAGAGAGAGAGAGAAAGATATCTTGTTTACTTATTCTTGTTTCTTATTTACTTCTTTTTTTCCCCCTTTTTTTGGAGGGAGGAAAGCAGGGCAATTGGGATTAAGTGACTTGCCCAAGGTCACACGGTTAGCAAGTCTTAAGTGTCTGAGATAAGATTTGAACTCGGGTCCTCCTGACTCCAGGGCCAGTGCTCTATTCACTGCGCCACCTAGCTGAAGAGGTATAGAGAGGGGGGGATTTCTCTCAAGAAATCCTTTGAGGGTTTGGCGTCTGAAATGAATTACTGTATTCAGCTGTCTTTTGGCAGAGTTATAAAAGTTTATTGTTATACTGAATTCGCAGCAGGCAGGAGAAGGGGGGTAAGGGGACCTGCAAGCTGACAGGCATCTAAGGCAGAGTTATAAAGTTCTGTGTTACACTTTGCAGTGGACAGGAGAAGGTTAAGGGTAGCCTGCAAAGTGCAGGGGCTAGAGATGCAGTTTTTAAAGCCACAAAACTCAGTCAGAGGTTGATTATGCGAAGTAGGTGGGCAAGGGTGGAATTAGGGAGGAGTTTGGGAGGAGTTTAGGAGTGATCAGTGCTTAAAAGGACATGCACTTTTTATGTCAACTGCGCAGGCATATTGCCCATAATTCACTGGGAGAAAGCTAGAGGGGGGACAAGGGGGAGGTGTGGTTTTTGCCTTGACAGGTCACTGGGTAACTTTTTGGTCAAGGATGAATGACATAGGTCCAATATGGCTTTTGGGAGGATAGGCTTGATTGTTTCAGGAGGTGCCAAGTTTGGAAGCTAGACTGATTAGGGATCCAGGAGGTACCATCTTGGGAGGCAGTTATCTCTTTGATAATGTTGTTCAAGGTTTCTGGGTGTAGCTGGCCACTAAGGACAAAGGAGCTATGTGTTTCTCTAAAAATACTTGGATATTTTCCCATGTCTTTATGGGAAACTGACTGCTAGCTCAGGGAAAAGACTTCTAGGCTGGGGGCAGGGGAGAGACAGAGTTAATGCCTTTATGGCTGGGGGAAAGTGTGACTTTTACAGCTTAATTTCACAGGCTTGTTACAAACTGACGTTACATACGTAGGTACCCGAACACAAGTAAGATTTTAAAAGCTGAGGTTACAGACAAAAGCATCCCAGACCTCATCATAGCCACCCCTGTTTACTTATTCCTTAAAAATAAGAGCCAATTCTATATTAGTCAGTAAACATTTATTAAGTGCCTACTATGTGCCAGGCCCCGTGTTAAGCATCTGAGATACAGAAAAGTCAAAAGATAGTCCTTACTCTCAAGGAACTTAAAACTAACGGTGTATAACCAAGCCATTATGTAGTTGGTTAGTCTTGTCTCTTTGTGATTCTGTCGAGGGTTTTCTTGGCAAAGACACTAGAGTAGTTTGCTATTTCCATCTCCAGATTATTTTACAAATGAGAAATTGAGGCAAACAGGCTTAAGTAACTTGCCCAGTGTCACACAGCTAGTACATGTTTGAGGTTGAATTTGAACTCAGATCCTCCTGACTTCAGGTCTAGTGCTCTATCTACTGTGCCACATAGCTGCCCTTCAGTCAAACTATATATAGTTTAAATTGGAAATAGCAGAGAGAAGACCCTGGAAATAAGGGGGATAGAGAAAATTTTCTGTAGAAGGTGGTATCTTATCTTGGACTTGAAGCAGCTGGGAGGTGGAGATGAAAAGGGAGAGCATTCTAAGTATGGGAGAGAGCCACTGGAAGTGCCCAGAGATGGGAGATGAGATTTATATTAATGCTTATAGGAGATCTGAAGCTACTGGTACCATCCCTACAATGACCCAAGGGCCATAGTAACAAGTAATAATAACTTGCATTTATGTAGCACTTTAAGGTTTTCCAAGCACCATGTATATGTTACCTATTCCTGTTAAAATTTGAACAGTCAGATGGGCTGGACTAGGTACAGAGGGACTGAAGCCAAAAACTAATCATTTCTAGAATGAGCACTTAGACTTGCTGAATGATCTCTTCAGAACAACCCCATGCATCAGCATGTATTAGCCCTGTTTTACAGATTTGGAAACTGAGATTCTGAGAAGTTAAGTGACTTGTCCTTGGCCTCATGTGGGTATGAATTTTGGAACCCAGGGCTTCTGACTCCCAGGTCATCATTCTGTCTTTTGTGCAAAGATCCCTTTAACAGGCGGAGAGGACCTTCTTTGCCTCAAGGTGCCTGTGATAGCGTCCACATAGATATTCTCAATTGTCCCCAGATGTAAAATCCTTCCCTATGTGACATAGCTATCAGAGTCAGAGCATGTAGGAAACGTTTCGCTCCAAGAAAACCCTTGACAGAATCAAAAAGAGACAAGACTAACCAACTACATAATGGCTTGGTTATACACTGTTAGTTTTAAGTTCCTTGAGAGTAAGGACTATCTTTTGACTTTTCTGTATCTCAGATCAGGTGTGTCCCTCATCAGGACAGAGGAACATTTAGAAGGCCTTCAGAATCTGGCCTCTGACTTGGGATGAGTCAGCAGAGGACATAACTTGTGTCCAGGTGGAAAGCAGTGCTACCCTCTTCCTGCCTTTGCCTGTGTACCTTCTAAAAGAGTCCTGTCATTCATTCATTTTAACCCAGCTGTTAAGCCCATGTTATGGGAGACTTAAGGTGTGGCTTGACCTTGTGGAGTGGCTAAGAGGGCTGAGGGCCAGCCTTGCAGTCAAGGGAGTCTCTGGGCATAGGCTAGCCCTGTGACCCTCCCTCAGTCACTTAACGTCTCAGTGCCTCAGCAGGCTCTTTCCAAGCCTGTAGGTAATACATAGATCAGTTGTCAGCTTGCTTTGGTGGCGGGAGATACCAGAGCTAAACAACAAAATTTTCCCATGTATTATGCTAATGGGTTTCTTTGTAGATTGTGTACTCGTTATAGGCACAACTTATTATTGAAATTCCTAATAAACTACTTTAAATTTTTTCTTTTATTACAAATTTAACAAATATGGATGTTTCAATGCCCAAAAGAGAGAATTGTACATGAAACTAAAAGGTTTCTTTTAGTTTTAAAAAAATTACAGTGCTTTTTCATATTTATCTGTGTCCCCTTCTGAACTCATCTCTTCTTTGTTTTTTTTAAAAATATTTCATTGATCATCTCATTACTACATTACTGTCACTACTCACTAACTCCTCTCACACAATGGAATAGTAAGACATTTATTCTGCTCTTAATTTGTACCAAGCACTTTGCTAAATGCCAGAGATACAAACAGAAAAGAAAGATAGTTCCTGCTCTCAGGGAGCTCCCATTGCAATAGGGGGGGAACTCACATACAGCAGGTTTTATCTGCAAGTCAGATGATAAAGCCTGAGAGTCCTTATGCAGCAGTGGCTGGGGGATGACAGATGACAGTGTCTGGGGAATGGAAGCACCAGAGGTGTAGTAGAGCCCAGCGATCCACCATCTTAGCAGAAGGATTATAGTTGGTGACTCTGGCTCATCTAAACATTGTGAGCAGCCATGTTCCTATCCAAAGACTGTTGGGAAGAGTCTTGTGGTCCTAAGGGTATAAGTAGGAGGCTACTGGGTTACTTCTGAGAGCAGGGATGGGACTCAGGGGGAGCCCATCATTCAGTGGAGATGGAGCATCCTGTGCCTAGGAGGAACCAGTTAATGGAGGCTATTGAAGACTCTTCATCATTTTCTCTCTCTGATCTTTAATCTTTAATCTCTGTCGCTCCTTGCCTGCTGTCTACAGACATGCCAAGTTTTCCCTCATCCTTAAAAATCTTCACTTGACCTTGTTATATGCTCCAGCTAGTATTCTATAATCTCTCCTTTTCACAACCACACTCCCAAAGCCATTTATATTCGCCTCCACTCCCTCATCTCCTCTCTCAATCCCTTGCCATCTGGCTTCTGACTATACCATTTTATTGAAACTTTTCTCTAAAGTTTACCAGTGATCTCTCAGTTGCTGAATCTAATAGCCTTTTTTTCATTCCTCATGTAATCCTGACCTCTGCAGCATTTGACACTGTTGACCATGCATTCTTTCTGGATAATCTCTCTTCTTGAGTTTTCGCGACACTGCTTTCTCCTGATAATCCTACCTTTTTGACAGCTTCTCACTCATTTTCTTTTGTGGGAACATAATCCCTGTTCTGTGCCCTATGTTTTAGTGTACCCAGGGCTCTAATCTGGCCCCTGTGCTCTATCTAGATTCTTCTTGGTGACCTCATTTCTCATTGTTTCAATTTTCATTTCTATCAGATTGTGCCCAGGTCTACATATCCAGCCCTCACCTCTCACCTGAGCTCCAGAACTACATCACCACCTGCCTGCTGGTTATGTCTTCTGTGCGTCTCAGGCTCAACATATATGAAATAGAACTTAATATTTTTACCTCTAAACTCCCCTATTTTCGTAATTTATCTATTTCTATCAAGGGCACCACCATCCTTCTAGACTTTCCTGTTTGCAACCTTGGAGTCATTCTTTACTCTCCACTTTACTCTCCATGACTAAAATTAGACACAAATAGGTATATGTAAAATTATTGTATACATACTTAAATTTATCAGTTCTTTCTCTGGATGCAGATAATGTCTTTCTTCAGATAGCCTTTATAGTTAATTTGGGTACCACAAATTTAATTTGCTACCACAAAAAGAGTTGCTCTAAACATTTTAGAACATAGAGGGTTTTTTTCCCTTTTTCCTTAATAATCTTTGGAAATAGACCTAGTAGAAGTATTGCTGGGTCACAGGGTATAGGCAGTTTAATAACTCTCCGAGTGTAATTCCAGATTGCTCTCCAAAATGATGGATATTATAAGAGGAGTTGAGGAGAGAGTGTACCTAGGCAAGATAGAAGACTTAAACAAATGCACTGATTGAGAGATGTAGCATTGAGGTCAGAGAGTATCAAGTACTTATTTTGAGAACTGTATGATCCTTTCCTTTGGCTACTTATCTATGACTTTTGGAGAGAGAGAGAGACAGAGAGAGAGAGAGAGAGTGTGTGTGTATGTGTGTGTGTGTGTATGTGTGTGTGTGTAGGTAGTATTGGTAAGACTGGACTTTTGTTCAGATATGAGAGATTTAGGGAAAGACAAGAGTAAAGAAGATGACTGTGATGTTAGGGTTTTCAGTGAGGGGGGCAATAGACTAGTGATTGATAGGCAGTAGAAATTGGCAAGTGTGACAGTAGATCATGCTGTTTAAGAAAAAAAGATAATGCATCTGTTTGGGTGCACTGAGTTTGAGGTGCATATGGGAGGAGACACCCAGTAGATAGTTACTGACATGTGGTTGAAGGTGAGAGAGGTGAGAACTGTTGATGTAGATTTGGGAAATGTTGGAGTTATATGAGATGGTACTGATGAAACCACCAAGGAAGAGGGAGTATAGAGACAACAGAGGAGGGCCCAAAACAGAACTTTGGGAATCACTTCAGTTAAGGGTGGTAGAAAAGATGTATCATAATAAAGCAGAGCACATTGAAACAGAGCAATTAGATTGATGGGTCACAGAAGAGAAGAGAATGTCTCAGATGAAAGAGTGGTCATCAGTAGTAAAAGGTGCAGAGGCCGCAGAGAGTGTGGACCAAGAAAGGTTCAGGAGGTTTCTGGGAACGTTGGTAAACTCAGCATAATTTCAGCTGTGTTTCAGGGCAAGAAACCAGGTTGAGAAGTGGGTGGTTAAGACGTGGAGGCAGTAAATGTAGATAATTCTTGCCAGGAGTTTGGCAGTGAAAGGGAGGAAAGAGGTAGGTTAATAGCTTGAGGGGATGTCAGGGTTAAGTGAGGGATTTTTTTTTTTAAAGGAAGGTCGTAGGCAATAGGGAAAAGAGACTGAGACAGAGACAATGAAGATGAGGGCGATTGATGTCGAAAGCCCCTGAAGAAGGAAGGAGTGGATAGAATTAAGAGTACAGGTATAGTTGGCTTTGGCAAGAGATAAGATTGAGGTAGGATGGTTGAAGATGTAGAAGGAGTCTGAGATGGGGGGTGGAGGAAGAAACAAGGGACCAGATGGTTGATGTCAATAGCTTCTATTTTCTCAGTACAGTAGGAGGCAAGAACATCTGAAGGGGAGGGGTCTGCCTGAGAGAAGGGAAATTCTGGATCAACTGCTAAAGGGTAGGGGGAACAGGGACAATCAATTATAATACTATCTCATTTGATTCTTACAACAATCATGTGAGTTAGGTGCATTTATCATCCCTGTTTTACAACTGAGGTAGAGAGAGATTGAGTGATTTGCTCAGGGTCACACACCTGTTAAGTGTCTGAGGTAGAATTCAAGCTTAGCTCCTCCAGACTCTGAACCCAGCATTCTGTCCAGTATCTATCTCATGCATGAGTCAGTGAGTTCCCAATTCAGAATTGGGTATACAGATCTGTAGTTAGTCCAGTCATCACAGTGTTGTGACTTCCTTTAGGAATATGAATGGCTGTCATTATCCCCAGCACCTAATACAATGCCTTGATAAGTGCTTGCTAAATTGATTTGAGGAGGTGAAATTCAGCAGACTTTAGTTGTTGTAGAGGTCTTTCCATTCCGGTGGTCTAGGCCATTTGGGTAGTCATTATGGCTTAGGATAAGTTGTGAGTAGAGGTTAGTAATTGCATAATTAGGAAGTTGGACTTTTAAAAAAAATTTTACAGGGTGGGGTAGGGGAAGTCATCTAAACCAATGCAGATGATCCACTGTTAAGCAATTTCAGACTTAAAGAGTTGCCTGAGAAGTCAGAAAGTTTATGTGAAATACCGGGGGTCACACAGCTAGTATATGTGAGAGGTGCTACCATGCTACCCTGTGGTATAAATGACCTCCTTTAAAAAAAAAAAAAAGAAACCCAAATAGAAGTCATAGTGGATCCTTTGGACTAATGGCATATTATGAGAATATGACATTCCAGAGACTATTTACTCATTTAATTTGGTGAAGTGGAAAGGAATGTTAGCTCTGTGTTAAACCAAGACAGTTGCTTCTGTTTCATCTGCCTGTCTAAATAATAATAGGATATGGATGAACTCGGGGCATTTAAACAAAACTCAAATGGCTTGAGTGTCTTTAAATGCTGAGTATTCACATTACTGTAGGGTCTATAATGAATATCTAGGAAACCCAACCTTGGTATCTAAAATTGGATAATCTAATGCAGCAGTTCTCAATTTGTGGGTTGCGAACCCTGGGGGGGGGGGGGGTGTCGAACGACCTTTTCACAGGGGTCACAGGGGTCACCTAAGATCATTGGAAAACACACATTTCCCATGGTCTTAGGAACCGAGGCACTGCTCCTCTATCCATCTCCAGGCGGGTTGGCCCACATGCAGATATACCCACATACAAGTGTTAAAGGATTGCGGCATTAAGAATGTTGAGAACCACCTATCTAATGTAATGTGAAAATGGTTTAAAAGTATCTTTTATAAGTAGGCATAAGCAGTGATGTGTCTTTGTAGCAATGATTTTAAAATATCTTTTTTAAGTAAACGTAGGAAACTTAGTGTTGAGTGTCTTCGTTGTCCCAGGTTTTGTGAAGGAAGGTTTTAGGTGACTTTAAAATGAGGACAGGGAGATAGTAGTCTGATTCGAGGTGGTTTACGGTCTTCCTTTATAATCATACCTCTTAGCAGTGAGAACTTTTTAAACTTGTTAACAAAGTCAGTTGCATTGTTGCAAGAAAGATTCAGAAAAATATAATTTCCTTTACATGGAATCAAAATATTAGTATTAAAACAGAACTTAGAAATCATATAATCCAGAGATTCTTAATCCGAGAGCCTTGAATTTGTTTTATTTTATATTTTAAATAACTTTCAACATAATTGATTTCCGTAGTAATTGCTATGTATTTTATGTTATGCACTTAAAAACATTATTCTGAGAAGGGGTCCTTAGGCTTTACCAAACCACCCATTCTCATTTTACAAATGAGGAAACTGGGAACCTTTCTTTTCCTTATCTGAGATCCCATTTGGAGGCTGCCAATATATGACTAGGCACACTTTTCCATTTTAGATTTGGTTCTGTGATTTTTTAAAAAATTATTTATTTACTTTTAGTTTACAACATTCAGTTCCACAATCCCTTGAGTTCAAATTTTCTCCCCTTCCCTCTCCTTCCCCCTCTCCTGTCATGGTGGCATGCAATGTGATTTTTTTTTTTTACTCTTCCAACTTGATAATGATAGCCACAAATTATTTTTTTCTGAAGACAATTTTAATGAGCTTATCATTTGAGTGGTCTTTAGTCTCTGGGTAAATTAGTGCTGAAGTTTTCTCCACCCTTTCCCTATACCCTAGCCTTCTGATGCTGACTAAGGGGAAGAAACCATTTCAATATTTTTGGGAAATCTTATGACAGACCTGGTTTGAAGTTCAGGTTGTGAGGTGTGTCTTTCTTGGTCTCACATGTTGTCCCTGGATGACTGTTAATTAACCTTAACTTATTTTCTTAGTGCTCTCAGTTATTGGATGAAAACATGAAGGATGACTTCTTTGAGGAAATCATTGAAGAGTATGAAGACATTAGACAGGACCATTATGAATCACTCAAGGTAAATTTTTTAAAAACTAGTTTTTATAATAAAATAACCCCTTTGTTTGCTGTGCTTCTGCCACATGCCCTGACTGAATGTGCAGAGCTGTCTTCAGAAGTCATTTGGCTTATTATCTGTCCCCTTGCCTAATGTGGGAAGATGTATCCTATGCTTCCACTTAATGCTGGGAGTCAGGCGCAAAGCTAGATAACGTGTTGCAATGAATGGATCAGATGACTGGGCTGGTCTTTGTAATGATTAATTTCACTTCTTGTTCTTTATGACGTTTCAGCTGTCCTGTTGCTGCCTTGCCTAAGATTTCATCTCTGGGCCTAAGATAGCCCTATGAGGTTAGATTCTCACTTCTGCTCACTAATTCTGAATCACTTATTTTTGCAAAAATAAACCAAAATCAATGGAAAGGGAAATAAACAGAAAGCTTGACATGAAATCAAACTAAGCAAGAAAATCTCCAAGAATATTTTTTGATGAAACTGAGAGGAGGAGAACAAAGTTCTGTGAATTGGAACAGATCTTGTGCCAGTTTCTATTTTGATCATTTCTCGTCTTTAGTAGCAATAAAAGCGCTATAATTGGGCCCTGTTGCTTCGGTACTCACTGTGTCTTATGAGGAATTGAAAATGTCACTAAAAATGAGTTGAGAAGCATGTGCAAATACAGAAGAAAGTAATTCTTTAGACAACGGTTTTGAAGGCACTCAGGGACTGATTTTCAAGAGGATCCAAAAAGATAATTTGAGAATAAAAAAAGGATCACTGACTACTAACCCGAATGCCTATTTTCTTATTTAAATAAACTGTCTTTGCTTGCTCATTGAGCTAAAATATGAGATGAAAACCGGCAAACTTGAAGATGATTTTCATCAGGCCACATCTTCCCAGACGCATCTTTGACTGAGAGTTGTAGAGAAAATAAGGTCCTGCTCTATTTGTGTATTGATTACAAATAATATTTTACTCACTGAAACAAACACAGCCTTGGGGCTCTCCTCAAATACAGTGTCTTTTGTGCTTTTGTTAAGATAATATGGACCTCCAGATAGGTGTGGACACACACAGTACTTTGTTCGTCAGTCCTTTGAGAATTAACATCAAATGAGGCCTAAAATGAAGGAAGGCACATATAGCCAAGGATGTCCATGGAATAGCGACTGTCCTGCACAGTGGCCAAATCAAAGTGATTTAGAGCTGGAAAAGGAGTTAGAGGCCGTTCATTTGAACCCCTTCATTTTAAAGATGATGTAATTGAGATCCAGTGATGTTAAATGACTTGCCGCAGAAATCATACAGATAATAAGTTGCAGAGTCAAGATTTGAACCTGCATCTTCCGAATCAAGCTCAAATGCTTTTCCCATTGTGGGGGCCCATTTTTGTGAGTGATTTGTACTGATTGTATCAAACATACAGGGACTCCTCTGTGAAGTCCTTATTCACTCAAAAAAGATTAGTTTAACCACCCAATCAGTTGATCAGCCGACATGGTTTGAATTCTTACTGTGTAGTTTTGGTACTTGTGGTAGTTGTGGGGGTTACGTGCATAGAGAACTGGCAAGGAGCTTGCTTTCTAAGGGAGAAGAAAATAAGTAAATACAGAATAAATATAAAGAAAATTTAAAAGCAGCTGAATACAGGGTCCTTCGGGAGGGAAGGCACCAGTAATTGGGGGAGCAGGAATGGCTCTGTACAGAAGATGGTGCTTGAACTGTCTTGAAGGAAGAGGGAGAGTATGAGTGAGAGGTGGAAAAAGGACCTTCCAAGCATCAGGGATGGCCAGTACCAAAGGCAGATAGAATGTCACATGTGAAAAACAGAGCCAGGTTGTTTGGGTCACAAATTGCTGGGTAGAGGGATGAGGCTTAAAAATTGACTGGGGCCAGATAGTAGTGGGCTTTATAGACCACACAGAGGAGTTTATGTGTTATCTCTGGAGTTTACCTAGTAGAGTAGTCGCAAAGTCATATCTATGCTTAAGGAAAATCACTTTGGCAGCAGGATGAAGGGTAGGCTGGAGGTGGGAGAGACATAAGAGAAGGAGACCAATTAGGAGGCTAGACCTAAACTAAGATGGCGGCTATGTGAATAGAGTGAAGGGGTCAAGGGTTGTTGTGGAGGAAGAAACTGTGGAGACAGGACAACTGATTGGATATTAGGGTAGTGAGGGGGAAGTCCAGAATAATGCCAAGATTTTGAACCTAAGACTCTGAAATGATGGTGGTGACTTCAAAAGGAAAAGAGGCATTTGGGAGAAAATATAATAAGTCTTTTTTGGGACATACTGAATTTGAAAGGACCCTTTGACATACAGTTTGAAATGTCTAATAAGCAATTGGTGATGTGGGGCTGAAGCAAAAAAGAGAGACTAGAGCTGGATTTCTAGGCCTAGAGTCATCTGCATAGAAGTGATAAACCAAAGGAAGACAAAAAACAAGCAGATGAAGGCTTTATTTCACAGACTATAATGACTTAGTTCTTTAGGTAGCCCATTGAGCTAGTCTATCAGCATACAAATTTTAGACAGGCAGTGCAATAAGGTAGGCTCAGGCTTTGAACTAGAAAAGAATGGGCTGTATCTTATTTGGATTTCAGTGATTCCCAGATTGCTTTCTGCCACAAAGACCCATATTTTAACACCAGTATTCCACCATTGATGGTTATAGGTCATCAAACTTTGTAATATCAGAAGAATAAAAAAAATATGGTGACTGAAGGAGGATCATCAAAGATATGGATGATGGGTGTATGTAGCAGGTAACATATTCTCAGTATTGATTTGTAGTGGTCCAGGGAGTCCCTGCCTGAATCTGTATGTCCAGGTCATTTAAGCCCACAAGTATTTATGAATTTCATGGTTTTATGCCAGGTGCTAAAATAAATCCATTTAGGATAAGGAAGGAAAAAAAACCCTTTCCAAACAACATCTGAATCTAAGGATTGTTGTTATTTAAGCTATCCCTTTGGTTGAAAAAGCTGTCTAACATGAACAGGTTTACAGTGTAGTCTTTCAAAAAATTCAAGAGGCCTGGACGGAGATATTTCTCTTTTTTTTTTTTTTTGGCAGGAAAGAAGATATTTAACCTTAGATCAAGCCAGGAAAAAAGGCTTCCATATAGACTGGCTATCAGAACCACCCCCAGGTCTGTTTGGGACTGCTCAAGAGCAGGGGGAAGGGATGGAAATGGTAGAAAATTTTATGCACTTGAGAAATGCATCCAATATTATCCTCGATCCAGGGAGTGTTCCATTCCATTCCTCTTTGAGGCTCATATGAGGGGATGCCCTGTGTAAAGTGCTCTGTATTGTTAATTTCCTATCAGTGTGAGCTCCTGTCATGGTAGAGTCAGCCACTGCTGCCTAAATTCTAATCCCACTTGGTATCTTGTTTGACACGTGACTTTTGTTCATAGTGATTGGCCTTTGAAGAGCCCAGGCCTGGGGGTCAGGCAGCCTTGGTTCTAAAGTCTCATTTATGTCCTTAACTAGTTGGCTTACCTTGGGGGCCATTTAGCCTTAGAGTTTTAGTTTGCTCAGCTGTAAAAGGGGAATGGTCACTTCTACCCCTCTGACATCATAGATGAGGTCTGAGGCTCACCTGATTTGAAGTGTCTTATAGAGGCCTTTGAAAAAGCTGAATCTCCATACAAACCTGGGTCTCTTGGGACTGTTGATTTAAGTTGGTGTCATAGTACAAAGGGAAGTTGATTCCTCTCCAGTGAGATGTTAAAAAATAAAGTTCATTTACTAAGTAGGGAGCCACTCATTTAAATAACAGATGAGAGACCTGCCAGTATTGGAACAGTTTTAATTTCTGCTTTTCTGTTCCTTACTGGGAATGATGAAGATGCACACAGCCATGTTATACTAGCCTTGGTAAGTTTCATTTTGTGTTTGGGGGCGGGGAGCTCTTTTCCTGCTTCCAGCAAGGTTCCTAAAGGAGTTTTTGGTGGTTTGTGAAGAGCTTATCACCCAGACTCAGCATGTCCCACCCCTGTGAGCCACTTCTAACAGCAGTTTTCTTTTACCATTTGCATTTTGTACATAAACAGAAAACTTTTGAGGCTAAATATAGTCCAGCTACTTCTCCAATGCCTTTGTGTAGCTGCATTGACTGACAGCAGATCAAGGAGAGTTTTGAGCGCCCCACTTCTGTTCTGGGAGCTTCCTTTAATCTCCAATGTTTGATGGCCCCCTGAAAGCAATGGGCATGTTGCTCAGAAAGCCGATGGAAGTCTGATTCAGAACTCCGAAGGATTTCTGGAAGATGATTTGGTCACGTCACTTAGTGGGGTTTAGGGGTTTATTTTGGCAGGGGGAGGGGGTTGAGGACAAGGAGTTGAGGGGAGAATCTGGGACTTTTCTTCAAAGGCCCCAAGTAACAGAGCTTCAAACATGTGACAAGCTGGAAGGATGAACTTATCTCAAGTATATGCACTGCCAGTTCAGCCTCATCATTCCATTTGACTGTAAGGATTCAGTCACATGACAGAGTTAGAACATGGAGAAGTCTTTTAGTCTGTCCCTGAGCACAGGGAGGTAAGACTGCTCCTGAATCGTCCTAGACAGAGATGCTGGCATTACTTTTGAGTGATGGAGATTCTGTGGGTTTTTTTTTATTACTTCCCACTTCTTCAAAAAGGGATACATTAATATACATATAGGGTAGGAATAGGGAGTAGACTTGTGATTTTACTGGTATGGAGAAGTTCTGGACAAGGGAACCCTGTGAATGCAGGTTAGAATCTTCTCTGTAATTTACAGGCTTAAAAGAATTGCCTCAAACACTGTGTGGCCAGGGTCTGCACAGCTAGTATGTGTCAGACATGGGAACTTGAACCCAGATCTTCCTGGTTTCCAGGCCAGTTCTGTATATGTTCTTTTCAAACCTTGATCACCAAAGGCATGAGATTTCTCAGATTTCTTGATTTATCTGTTCTAGTATTTCACAATTCTTGGTGCCAAGATGTTCTTCCTTCTGTTTAATCCAACTCTTTTGAGCTGAAATCAAGTCCTTTATGTCCTGCTGTCCTGAGGGGGTGGAGGAGTACAGAGGTTTAATGTAGAGGACAGAAGGTACAGAACAATGAAAACACTGTTCTGGCCCTATCACCCACTGGCAGCTGGAAGAGCAAATGAAGGTATTATTTTGTAGTCAAATGTGAGAATAAAGTTGACAGGTAGCAAGTGGGGGAGAGGATGTAGTAGTTATATATCAGGTGAAAAAAGGCTAACTGTTCAAACCCTCCCCACACCCACTTTTTATTCCCTACCTCAACCATATTCTTTCTGTTTAAAGACTTCCACTTTGCCTCTCTCTCTATTTTTTATTCATAAATGCCCTTAAGAAGTATGTAGGGAAAGGTATCATGAGTCTCACCTCATAAGGAAACCGAGAAACATAGTTTAAGAATCTTGGCTTAACCAGATGCAGAACCAGTTATAAAACCTCCAGTCTTCTGACTCCTGCTATAACTCCTGCCTATAGCCTGTTCGCCAGACTGGGCAGTATTTCTGTTACCCCAGGCCAGAGAAAATAGCATAATAACACTCTTTCTCTGATGACAACTCTTCTACCCCATAAATTGATTTTAAATTGCACAAGTGAAGGCTAACCTCTATTTTTACATTTTTGGGAGAGAGGTTGCCCCCTACGACCATATATCCAGAGGCATAAAGAAAGTAATTTATTTAAGACTCAAGACAAAATTACTCTTCTCTCCAAGGCAATCTAAAGCAATTCCCCCCCATTAACCCCTCCCCCCAAAAAAAAACAAAACAACTCCTACGGGTGACAGGAATAAGACAGTGTGTGGGAGTCTCCCAAGCAACTTCAGACTTAGAAACCAGAGTCCTCGGTAGGCCGTACATTCACTCTATGTGAAAGATGTTGAAACTCCAAGCCTCGAGTATTCCTAATGATAACTATACTTTTTGTTTCTCTAGTGAAACCCAAATTGATTGGGACTCAGGTTTTTGAAGACTATGACCTGCAGAGGTTGGTGGACTACGTTGACTGGAAACCTTTCTTTGATGTCTGGCAACTCAGGGGCAAATACCCCAATCGAGGTTTTCCCAAGATCTTCAATGACAAGACTGTGGGTCAGTTCAGTTGTTCCTTCCCTGTAACACTTGACTCTCTTTTTAGTAAAAGAGGATATTCAAATAGTAGTGTACATGTTAAGTTGCCTCCTCTGTGCCTAGTGTTGGATGTGCTGGGGGATACAAAGGCAGAGATAAAATAGGCCTTACTAGCCAGCAAGGAACTGACATTCAGGGTAGAAGGGAGAAGAGCTGGGAAGTGGATTTGGATTAGGTTACTGTTGCTTGGAGTTGAAGATGGAGGTTTTCTGGTCCCCTCTGACTTTGGAGAATTGGTGTTTTAGGAGGAAAAGCCTGGGGTGGGAGTGGGAGAAGGGTAGTGGATTTTTTAAAAAACTGTTTGACAGGCTGTTCAATCTTTGGTTCAATATAGATAAAATAACCAATGACCTAAATTGCTGTTAAGACCAAATGGGAGACTTTGTGGATGACCATAAGGGTATAAGGATTTCAGAGGGACAAATCATAGTTATTGATTGATTCTGTTAAGAGGAGTATATGAGGTCGACTTTTTCTTCCAGAAGATATCTTCTCCCATTGCCTTTGAAAGTATCAGAAATGCCATCATAAGAAATCTCTGTTTGTGACTTAAAGGTTTTTGTTTTGTTTTGGTTTCACTCAGTATACCCTGAGATTGGGGGTCATGATATCTAAAGTGACTGGGGGTCAGTTGATCTCTAGCCTTTGGGGAGGAGGAAGGAATGAGGGGCCAGGCAAAAGTAGGGGACATAAGCTAAATTTAATGACCAACCTGTAGGTCAAGAAAGATTCATTAAGCACCTACTAAGTACCAGGAACTGTGCTAAGCCCTGGGGATGCAAAGAGACAAAAGACAGTCCCTGCTCTCAAGGAGCTTATGGTCTCCTAGAGGAGACAACTAGCAAACAAGTGTGTACAAACAAATTATGTACAGGATAAATAGGAGATAAGTAAGAGAGAAGGTGGTGGAATTAAGAGGCATCCTTTCAAGGCTTTCTGTAGAATATGAGATTTTTACTTGAGACTTAAATGAAGCTGAGGAAGCCAGTAGGCAGAGTTGAGAAGGGAGAGCATTCCGGCCCTGGGAGTGGAAAGAGAATGTCTTGTTTGTGGAACAGCCAGAGTACATGGCTGGGAGTAAGGTGTAAGAAAACCATAAAGGGTGGGTAGCTAGGTGGCTCAATGGATAGAGCATAGCCCTGGAGTCAGGAGGACCAGAATTCAAATCCAGCCTCACACACTTATTAGCTGTGTGACCCTGGGCAAGTCACTTAACCCAGATTCCCCAAAATAAATAAATGAACAGATGCATACATAGATAAAAGAAGATTGTAAAAATAAGAAGGAGCTAGGTTATTAAGGACTTTGAATACAAGAGGATTTTGTATTTGATCCTAGAAGTAATAGGAAGCCCCTGGAGTTTATTGAGTAGGAAGGTGACAACAGTCTGCTTCAGTCTGTCAAGGAAACAAGCACATCTTTGTGTGCGACAATCAGAAATGGGTGTGCTCGTTGTAGGCAGTATCGGCATGTGCTCAATGAATAGCAGTGGTGGTAGAGAGCTGGGCATGGTATCTGCTTTTTGAAAGAAAGAAATGCTGATGGTTCAGATATGTGATGGGCCCCATCAGCATTGTCATCTTCAGCTGTGTGCATGTGTGGATATGTATGGAGAGTGGAGGGTAGCCTGAGGGAAGCTGCATTTACACTGTTTACACTGTTTAATTGGAACCATTGGGAATGTTGCCTAAACCTCTTAAAAAGGTTAGTTATTCCCTTTTACCTCCCTTATACACGAAGTCTCAGAGGAGTTACTAAAAGCTCTGTGTGAATGACAGAGGAAGATAGATTTGGTTTGAAGCGTTTTCCTCTTCTCTCTGATAGAACGTTTCAAGGAGCCATCTTTGGCATTCTGCCCTCTGAGGCAGCGAGGTGGCACAGGGGATTACAGAACACTGGGGCCGGGAGTCAGGGAGACTTAGTTCAAATCCAGCCTCAGACACTTACTAGCTGTGTAGTCCTGGCGACTCCCTTAATGGTGTTTGCCTCAGTGTCCTCGCTGTGAAAAGAGGATATTTAACAGTAGCTACCTCCCAGAGTTGTTGTGAAGATCAGATGAGAATGTTTATAGAGTGCTCAGCACAGTGCCTGGCACATAGGAGGTATTATAGAAAGACTTCATTTCTTTCCCTCTCTCCTTCCCCTTCCCCTTACCCCCATAGAAAATGTATAGTTGTGACTTTCAGCATAAATTAGTGATAGCTTGGGGAAATAGACCACAGGCATTGGGGGTCAGGGCACTTCAATATGAGACACGGAAAGCTGCGTTTGGTTATGTTCGTGACAGTACCTGATAAAATCTCTGGGAAAGTGGCCTGAGGTAATATTTTGTTGTTGTTGTAGGGGGATGGGGGAAAGATGGGGAGAGAAGATGGTGTATTTTTTTTAAC
This sequence comes from Pseudochirops corinnae, assembly GCA_028646515.1. Lineage (NCBI taxonomy): Eukaryota > Metazoa > Chordata > Mammalia > Diprotodontia > Pseudocheiridae > Pseudochirops > Pseudochirops corinnae. Next base: position 252,172,535 of record CM053586.1, read on the forward strand.
ATTTTGCTAAAATTGTAAGGAACTTTTAAGTGAATTTTGTTTTTTATCTAATAGGAGAAGAAGCCAAAAAAGTGTATAATGATGCCCAGAATATGTTGAAGGTACTGATTAGTCAAAAGAAACTACAAGCCAGGGGCATTGTTGGATTCTGGCCAGCACAGAGTGTCCAGGATGATATTCATTTATATGCAGAAGATGCCATGCCACAATCTGCAGAGCCAATAGCTAAATTTCACGGCTTAAGACAACAGGTAAGAAAAGCCATTATTTGTGAGCTATGAGGTGGCTTCCTCCTCCCTTTTCACTAAGTCATTAAGCAAAATGTAATAACTCAAGCTCAAAGTCTGAAAAATTACACCAGCACTACCCGGAAAATGATCAATAAAAGAATGGGGAATGAATTTGGTGGGCTGAGACAGAGGCTGTTTGTATGATGAGTAACAGCAGAAATGTCAGGCTGACCAGGATGCTCAAGGCAGACACTCAGCCAGGAACAAGGCCTCTAACTGACAGCTCTTAGGGATGGTTGCTCAGAGGACATCTGGCAGACACTGTTTCCCATCAGTCTTTTTACACACTCAAAGAGTAACAATACCAGTGATTTACTCAAAAGGTGCATGTTACGTGCACCACACGTTTATGAGCAAAATTGCTTGTGCCTTTCTCTCATGGGAAAACCACAGAATCTTGCTTAGAATTCCCCAGAGACCATTTTACCTTGACCTTCCTTTAAAATGTAGATATTCCTGGCAGAGATGGGTGGCTGGCTAAGGATACTTACAGTAATATACCAGGGGATTTGACCCTGCTTTTTCTGAGTTCAGTTCTGGCGTTTTAGGTACCATCTTATGCTGCTGAGGCAGTGTAATAATTTTAGTAAAGTTAATAATAACTCACATTGTGCTTAAAGATTGACAAAATGGTTTATATAAGGAATTTCACTTGATTCTCAAAAAATCCCTATGAATTACATGATACAAGTGGTTGTCATTTCCATTTAATGAATGAGGAAACTGAGTTAAAGAAGTTTTTAAAGTTTAAGAAAATATTTTTTATTGATAACTTTTTTTTGCATTAACCAAATTACTCTATATTCCTCCCCTTTGAAGGGAACCATGTCTTTTAACAAAGAATTTTTTTTTTAAAGAAAAATAAGAGAAAATTTTTTTCTCTTATTATCAGTATATTGAAAAAATACAGCACTATATGCAGTTTTCTGTGTCTGTGCACACCCCTCCCCAAAAGCACTGCAGAAGAGGGAATGGATGAGAAATGTGTTCTCATCTCTTCTTTGGGGCCAGCCTTGTTCTTTATAATTTTGGCAATATTTATTGTTAATTATTTTGTGATTGTGTTTTTTCATTTACATTGTTGTTAATCAGATAGCCTTCACAAAGTTAGACTTATAAGCAGAGGTAGCATTCAAACTCAGGACTTCTGACACTGAGTAAAATGTTCTTTATGTCTCCTTATCAATGATAATTAGGTGGCATGGTGGATAGAGTGCTGGGCCAAGAGATAGGAATGTTCATCTTCCTGGGTTCAGATCCATCCTCACTTACTAACTGTGACCCTAGGAAAGTCACTTGATTCTCTTTGCCCAAGTTTCCTCATCTGTAAAATGAACTGGAGAAGGAAATGGCAAATTGCTCCAGTATGTTTGCCTTGAAAAAAATCCAAATTGGGGCACAGAGAGTCCAACATGGCTGAAAAACGACCAAACAGCAGCAGCATCACTACTCAAGGTCACCTTGAGCTGAGATGAAGATTGAGAAAAGTGATTTGTTAATCATTGATCTTTCAGCCTTTTTTTGGTAATTAAAATAGAAACAATGTTAAACCTCATTTTTAAAATGATGTGGGTTGTTTTTTTAAATCACCCAAACTTAATCTGTAGATGCCATCACTGTTTAACTCCATTTCTCCACTTGTTTTTTGTTTGTTTGTTTTAAGGCAGAAAAGGACTCTGCTAGTACAGACCCCTATTATTGCCTGTCTGACTTCATAGCTCCTCTGGAATCTGGGGTCTGTGACTACTTGGGCCTCTTTGCTGTGGCTTGCTTTGGAGTAGATGAACTGAGTAAGACTTATGAAGAGCAGTGTGACATCTACAGCAGCATCATGGCTAAGGCCCTGGGAGACCGGTTGGCAGAGGTAAAGAATCGAGCATGCACTAGAAGCATCTTTTCTTGGCTAACTCACTCTTAGAGGCACTTGGGGTGCTGTATTGGATGAAATGAGTTGCTTTTTACCACGTAGGAAAAAAGTGGACAACATGGTGGCCCCCCCAAAACTGGAGGAACTACCATTTTTTATTTGATTTCAGTAGCCTCAGGGCAGACCCCAGTGCCTCTAAATCTGGCTACTTTGAGAGAACGTTTCAGCTTAGCCAGAGTGACTTCTTATAGATTTCTTCCTTTCTCTTAAAACCTCATTATCCAGTTCAGTGCCTGATTCTCACTTTTACTCATGATAGTCTAGGGCTGAGAATTGTCAAACATGGGGCCTATGGGCAGCCTGCAGCTAGAACAGGATTAAAAACTAACTGGGTAATATTCAGCAAAATAAATTTAAAATGCAATAAAATATAGATAATGTTAATATGTAATTTTCTGAGTCAGCCTGCAAGAATTCCTAAGTTTGGTTTAGTGACCCCTGTTTTTATTTAGCAGCCCTGTTCTAGGACCATAAAATCCTTCTGTATGTTTGGCACATTAAGTGAGTGGCAGCTATTTCTTCAATTCTGCAAATATTCATTAAGCACCTGCTGCATGCAGAGCTCTGGGGCTGTAGACACAAAAACAGTAAACTTTCTTCCTTCAAGGAGTGTATGTTTTACTGGAGTGGTATGACACACAGTTACAGTTTGAGGAGAGAGTGAACACAACTAAGCTGTGAAGGATGCTGCAGATTGTAAGGGGAGGAGGGGAGTAAGGGATGCAGACAGAACACGGGGGACTAACCTGTGCAAAGACACAAATGGAAAGGGAGATGGAATGCCCAGGTCTGGGAAGAGCACGCAGCCACTTTGTCTGGAACTGAGAATGTGTGAAGGGAAGTAAAATTTTTAGAAGTAAATCCAGAGAAATAGGCTGGAGTCAGATTGTGGAAGGCTTTGAATGCCACTCTGAGGAGGCTACATTTAAACTTAGAGGGGGGGTAAGGAGATTCTGAAGATTCCTGAGCAGGGGAGTCACTTGGTCGGGCATGTAGCTTAGGAAGATTATTTTGGCAACTCTTCGGTGAAGAGAGTGACAGGCAGGTAGCTAATTAGAGGGATATTCCAATACCGTCCAGGCTTGTGAAGTGATGAAGACTTAAACTGGGGGCATGGCTATATAAGTAGAAAGGAAGGAACAGATGGGAATGATGGTATGCAAGTAAAATCAGCAGGACCTGGCTGCTGATGGAATACAAGGGGTGAGGGAGTTGAGGACAACTCTTGGTTTTGTTGACTAGACTTACATGATACAAAAGGTTTTATATTTCTTTTCCAGGGAAGGGAGGTGGGAGCATATGGGAGGGAGGAAAAAAATAAATCCATGACAACTGGAAAAAAATGTATATAATTAAAAAAAAGTGCGATTGAATATGAATCCCAGGTTGACAACCTGGGTGACTGGAAAGATGTCCTCGGTAGAAATGGGGAAGTTTGGAGGAGGGGCAGGATTAGGGAGGAAAATAATGTGCTCTGTTTTAGGCATGTTGCATTTGAGATGAATATGGAATATCCAGAAGGAGCTGTCCAGCAGGCAGTTGATGATAGGAGGCTGGACTATAGGAGATAGAGATTGGGGAGTCATCTGGATTGTAATTAGACCCTGGAAACTGGTAAATTCACCAGGAAGCAGGCTAGGGAGAGAGAAGAGGAAAACCAAGACAGAGCCATAGGTGGGCTCTTATCGTTAGGGTAGGAGATGGCTAATAATTAAGCGATTAAATCCTAGCCTTGATTTCATTGATGGAGCTGTCAGGGAACATAGAGACCATCTATATCAATGCCATTTTACAGATGAGGAAACTGAGAACCCTTAAAGCGTCTTAAATTATTTGTCTAAGGCCAGCTAAGAAGTGACAGCCACAATGCAAATTCATAATGTTCTGACTCCATGTCTAATAGTTGTTTCTAGCACACGCACTGCTCTTTATAATTCTATTTAAGAGCTTCCTGGCATAGGCTTTATAGATTCTCATTTTCCTTATGCATGAAATTAAGGTTAGAAATTGGTCTTCTTTCTTTTTTTTTTTTTTTTAATAAAGATGTCAGATATTAATGTCTCCTTATAAGATACTACTTGACCTCAAGGAGTGATACTGGAATACATTCTAGTAGAGCATATTTCTGTCTTTTTTAATTAATATCACCATGGTTTCCCCCAGTGTCCTTCCTCCTTTCTCCTCCAGAGAGCTATCTTATATAACAAATAATATTTTTTTAAACAAAAAAGAGAAAGAAGAAAAAGTTAGTACAGCTGATCAGTTCATTGAAAAAGTTGAAAAAATATGTGCAGTGTGCAACATGTGTGGACCTCTTACGTCTGCAGGGATGGGATGGCAGTGTCTTCTCATATTTCTTTTTTCAAGCTATGCCTGTGTTTTATAATTTTTCAATGTTCACTTTTGATTTTGTGTGTGTGGTGGTTCTTTCCATTTATATTGCTGTTGTCATTATATATAATGTCTAATTGGTTCTGATTACTTCACTCTTTCCATGCTGCTCTGTATACAGCACAGTAATATTCCATCATATTCCTGTACCATAGTTTGTTAATCCATTTCCCAGTTAATGATTATCTGCTTTGTTTCTAACTCTTTGCTATTATAAAAAGTGTAGCTATAAATATTTTGGTGCATTTGGGTACTCTCTTTTTATCAGTTTTGGGATATAAGCCCAGTAATGGATCTCTGGGCCAAAGGATATGGACCTTTTAGCTATTTTATTTGCTAATTCTAGATTGCTTTCCAACATAATTACATTGATTCATAGCTCATCCAGCAGTACACTAGCGTACCTGCAATCCCTGAATCAGTGTTTGTTGAATTGAATTGAGCTTTTCATGCAGTAGAATTCCTTTGCCAGTAGAGAAAATTTCGGCAGTCATTGTTGGCTGGCAGCAGTGGTAAGGTTTGTGAGCTGAGCTGCTGGTAGGGGGTAAAATGGAGACTTATTTGTTGTAGCACACTGCAAAATGTTTTATTTAGAGTTGAAAGACTTAGATTTGAATTTCATCTCTTCTCTTCACTATCTGTGAGATCTTGTACAAGTCAGTTAAGTGCTTTTGGGCCTCAGTTTTCTTTAAAATTAGGTGGTTGAACTCCCTCAGATTGAATCTCCAAGGTTCCTTCAAGCTTTAAATCCTGTGATCTAAAGATGAGGTTCCAAATTCTGAGGTGATGCCTGCATTAGACAAGTAAAACCAGGAGGTAAAGGGACAAATCCAAACAGCTTCCTCTGTCCAGTCTCCTGGACTGAGACACTTTGCTTCCATTCTGCCCTAGTGTTTAGGAAGAGGTCGATGGGGTGGGTGATTAATACTAGCTGGAAGGATACTTAGAGGCCACCTAATCTTACCCCTTATTTTATGGATGGAGGAATTGAGGCCAGGGAAAGTATAGTGACTCACCCAAGGCCACTCAGGTAGTAAGTATCTGAGATGGGATTTGAAGTAAGGCCTCCTAACTCAGAGTCCTGCCCTCTTGTCCATTACATCACACTGCCTGTACTACTTCCTCTGGGTAAGGATGACCACTTTTCTATTCAAGGCTTTTGCAGAAGAACTTCATGAAAGAGTTCGCAAAGAATTGTGGGCTTACAGCGACAACGAACAGCTAGATGTTGCTGACCTGCGGAAAATCCGCTATGGGGGTATCCGTCCTGCTCCTGGTTATCCCAGCCAACCTGACCATACTGAGAAGCTCACAATGTGGAGACTTGGTCACATTGCAGAAACCACAGGTATTGGGCTAAAAATATGTTTCCTTGAGGCAAAAAGCACTAGATATGTTAAAAGTACCTGAGGAGAGCCAAAAAAACCCCTCACATTTATATAACTAGTGGCATTTAAAGCCACATATGTAAGTTTAATTTGCGTGTGTGTGTGTGTGTGTGTGCGCGTGCATGTGTGCATGCGCATGTGCTTTCATTGCTTAATTTTAGTATATTTTGTTGTTTTTCACCTGGGTTTCTTTGGTAGTTAGTTATACAAGACATGCAGAAAACCTGTACCTTAGTGGAATATCAATTTAATGCTCGAAGAGGTATTAAGTTTCCATAGGGCTTTTTAAACCCACTTCACTACACCTTCCCACCACCAAATTACTCTTAGGCCTGATAATGTGAATGTAGACGGCCTATCCTAATTTGGCATGTTCCTAGGATATCTCTGAACCTGGATTAGAGTTCCTGAAGGGAGCTATTTTCTTGTGGATTCTTAGACTCTTAAGCCAGGGAAGCATAATGCATAAAGAGCCACCCTCAGAGTCAGGGAGACCTGGATTCAGATCCTGCCTCTTGACACATAAATGGCTGTGTGACCCTTGGATGAGCCACTTAACTTTTTAATGCCTTAGCCTACTCTATTAAGACTATAAATTGTAGAGCAGTTGCCCATGCCCCCTGGTAGAAAGTGGTTGGTTTTTTTTTCCCCCAGGAATTCCCAATGCCAAAGAAATAACCCATCCAGGCAAAAAAAGTGGGGGAATTGGGGTAGAGGTGCCTTAGAAGTCACTAATCTGTTCAGGAGTTGCCTATGCAAGTGTAAGTCCAGGCTTACTTAAAGTTACTTCGGCTCAAGATGAGTTATTTGTGTCCAGGTCTTGGGCAGGGTCCATCCCCAGAAGGGAATCAGATTGATGGTGAGGTAGAAGGTTCTCGTATTCTCCCTTCTCCTCTCCCCCACATAAGAAGGTCACCTGTCCTACACTGATTTCGCTGCTCTGGGCCATTCTGGGTCCCTCTGGCCATTCTTGTGGCAGCAGCTGCTAGTCCTCTAGTAGCTACTTTGGAGTATGGAGTTGTAGCCCTAGCCGGTTGTCATGGCTCTGTGCATATTCAGGAAGCAAGTCCAGCTGCTAGACATCGTCATGCCACATCACAGGCCCAGAGGCGAGACTTTCACGGTCTATTCTTTTTTCTTCTTTCCAGGGATCGAACTTACAGAATCATTAGCAATGGCACCTGCTTCAGCTGTCTCTGGTCTCTACTTTGCTAACCTGAAGTCCAAATATTTTTCTGTTGGTAAAATTTCCAAAGACCAGGTAGTTAATATTCATCCTTGTAGATGTCTTCCAATGAAGCCTAATGTTAAATGAAATTGTTAGACTTATCTGAATGTAAATGTAAAGTTAGACTAATTTGGAATAGGACAGTAGATACTGTCTGAATTTGATCCCCCTAAGCATCTTTTCTTTCCCTCCAGCAATTATTAATACAGTCTTTTCTGCCTAAAGAATGATCTAGTTTTGTGGCGACTAGGTGGTGCGGTGAATGGAGCACCGGCCCTGGAGTCAGGAGGACCTGAGTTCAAATCCAATGTCAGATACTTAACACTTACTAGCTGTGTGACCTTGGGCAAATCACTTACCCCCGATTGCTCTGCCCCCGGTAAAAAAAAGAATGCTCTATTTTGGTCCATAAAATAAATGCCTTTTAATCACTGTTGAGAGAAGAGAGACCATGTAGTGTAGTGGGGTTAAAGGTGCGGCCTAGAATTCTGGTGAACTGAATGCCAAAGCTCTCTCTGACATTTATTGACTTGTGTGACCCTAGGCAAATCACTTGACCTTTCAGTGCCTTGCCCCAGCCCCACTCAACCACCCCAGGCTACCAGCTAAGCATATAAATTATAGAGTAGTTTTGCCCATCCCCATTGAAGGTACTATGCCAACAAAATCAGTTTCCTAATGGGTGCTCTCTGTTTCTATGCCAGTGAAGTCATAGGCTTAGACCAGGAAATAAGTCTGTTGATATCTTGCTTAGTCATTTTCAGTCATGTCTAATTCTGTGACCCCTTTTGGGGTTTTCTCTTGGCAAAGATACTGGAGTGTTTCACCACTTTCTTCTCCAGTCAGTTTACAGATGAGGAAACGGAGGCAAACAGGGTTAAGTGCCTTGCCCAGGGTCACACAGCTAGTAGTAATGTCTGAGACCAAATTTGGACTTGGGAAGATGAGTCTTCCTGACTTGAGACCCAGCAATCCACTGCCCCACCTAGTTGTTGATACCTACTTAACTTGCTGTAAGAAGGATTCTGACTCTGGAGTCTGAGTAGCTGGGTTCAAGGACCATGTCTCATACGTAGTGCCTGGCTGACCTTGAAAATGTCACAGCCTCAGTGAGCCACATTTTCGTTATCTGTGAAGTGAGGAGAGTAGAGAAAATCAGATGACCTCTGGGGACCCTTCCAGCTCTACACTGTGGATCCTATGATCCGTTAAGAATATGAATGAAAAGATCATTGGGTTCTTTGCAACAATTAGCTGGTTTTGCCACTAATTAACTGCATGACCTTGGGCAAGTTCCTTAGGCTCTCTGCCCAGTTGCCTCATGGGTACCATGAGAGAGTTCTGTCAGATGATGTCTGGCAATTAGATTTTCCCAATCTACATATTTGTTCTTCTGCAAGTGTTAAGAGACTTGGGTTTACAAAGTCTTGCTACAGTAACATGCTGTTTCTGATTTTCCTTTGCAGATTGAAGATTATGCTTTGAGGAAGAACATGTCTGTGGATGAGGTTGAAAGATGGCTGGGACCCATTTTGGGATATGATACAGACTGACTGTCCTATCATCTTTCTTCCATCTAAAGACACTTCAGAAAACAGAACCCAGAGTGCCTTTAAAAATACCACAACTGGTTAGCATCTAATGCATTGACCTACTTAAGGTTTGGGGAGAAGCCATTTGATGATGCTGGAGATGTTTGTCATCACCATGATGTGCATTTGTGTGGCACTGAAAGTGAGCCTCCCCGCCCCCCCCCGTTTTTTTTTAAAGATAGGCAAACTGGAATGCAGTATAGTGATAGCCAGCTGTGGTCAGAGGCTACCGACAGTCAAAGCAAGAAGTTAACTGATTGCATTTATTAAGCACCTCTTATGTGTTGGGCATTCTGCTAAACATGGAGTTAGTAAGTAAGATGGCAATAGAGGGACTTTTCAGTAGGTAGCTATAGTACTTGGTTGGCTTCTTAGTTTATGTTTACCTCATACCCAGAATATGATTTTATAGATGATTTATCTGGACTTTTTTTTTTTTTAACTCCAAGTCACAGTTTAATTGAGTCCGGACTCAAGAAGACCTGGGTCGGAATCCCACCTCCCAAACATACTGTGTGACCACAAGAAAATCCCTTTACCTCTCTGAGCCTCAATTTCTTGCAAAATGGGCAGGAAACCTACACGACCTACGTTCCAGGGTGGTTATAATACCCCAGTGAAGAAGTATAGGCAACGTACCTTGCAAATGTTGGTTATTATTAATGGAGAGATGTGAACTTAAGGCCACCTGGCATTGTGAGAAACAAGACACTAGGGACAAGGCTTGTTTGCTTTTATTTTTTATTGCTGTGCCCCTGTTGTTAAAAATTTGGTGAATTAGATTAAACCTGGCAGTTAAATCTTGCATAGAAGAAAGTGTGGGCTGCTGTCCCTCCATAAAGTCTCATTTCTAAAGGTAACTGAGTGTACTTAAGTGAGAGGGAGCAAGAATCCTACTTGAGTGAAGGCAGACCTGTAGCAGTTCAGGATTAGGGAAAGTAAAGTCATCTCAGAGGCAATATGAGTGGAAACATTTGAATTTTATCCTTTTATCACACTCCCTCTATTTCCCCAAGTTCCCCGAAAGGTGCCAAGATTTTTGTGTTAGGAAAAGAATGATAAATATTATCTTTCTTTTTCGGAAGTGTTTTAGTTCTGGGGCTAAGTAGTGCACTTTACACTCCTCCTGTTTAAATCTGAAGCAGCTTTCAAAACCCAGCTCCAGCCTTACACTCTCAATGAACCTTGTTCAACCACTCTGATATACATTGAATTCTCCCTTGTTAGAACTCTGATAATCACAGTCTCTATCATACACATATGGTTCAGTTTTTAGTGGATTCTTAATCATTTAATATGCATGTCAGTCTTCCTTTCACAATTAAACTATGAATTTCTTAAGGAAAGGGACCATGTGTTATTCTGCAGTGTATCCCTCTTAGCACCTAGAACAGCAGTTGGCACATAGGAGATCCCATTTGAGAGCCTTTAATCTAGGTTACAAGAGGTAACATGTTTGTAGTAGATAGAGAACTAACCTAGCTTCAGAGAATCCTAGGTTTTTCAGATCCTGCCTCTGAAATACACTGGCCGGGTTACCTTGGGCACCTTTCACTACCCCAGTTTCTGACCCCTTAGGACTGTAAATGACAGAACAGTAGCTAATCTGCTTTAAGGGGAATTTCTTCACTGGGTGTTACCTGTAGCAGTGAAATTGCTGGATGAAGATCTGGACCAAAAAAAGAAAAGCATTCTCAAAGATGAGGTGGGGAAGAAGGAAAGGGAACAAGTATCTGTGAAAGTGCCTACTGTGTTCCAGGCACTGTTCTAAGTGCTTTACAGATGTTCTCTTTTGATGAGGTATGGTTACCTGGTCCTTCAACTTTTAGGTCATGGAACAGTGACTAGGGGAAAATTAGCTTTCCCTAAAGTCTTTTGTCATTTATTATATGAACCCAAAGATCCATATTTTAAGGGTCCTTCCCTCAAAGCATTTAGGTCAACTGTTTTCCTATACACACATAGATTGAGGTTGTCTGTGAGTGTGTGTGTGTGTGTGTGTGTGTGTGTGTGTGTGTGAAATGAGAGAAAAATAGTGTATATGTGAATTTAAAAAAAAAAAACCTTCAATACTCTTTAAGAAAAGTGGGTTGCCTAATACTAAACTGGCAAAAATAAATAATGTATTTATCCATATTCTTCTTCATAAGTACTACAAACTTAATGTTCCATAGCATTTCTCTTTTTTAAAAATTTGGGCATGAGAGAAAGCATAATTCCTAAAAAAAATTGTTTTTAACAATCTGAATAGAATTACCAGTAGTCTTTTTTCCATTAAATGTCATTCACCATCTTTTCTGCCCTCTTGTAGATGGAACTATATCTTTGAATTTACTGTTGAGAGAATCCTATGTCAAGCATCAATTTTTCTAGGGAAAAAAACTGTGTGCATATGAGAGGTTGCAATGTAAAATAAAATTTGAAAACACCCACCTTGTTTTATTCTCGTATGTCAAGCAGAAGGTGCCAGGAAAGAAGAACTTCGGAGACATGTGTGCATTCTGCAGGCAGATGTTCCACATTAGGATTCCTACCTATCCGGATCCTTCTCTGGGGGGTGTCTGGCAGGCTTTCCCCTCCCCCTTAGGACTTACTCATTTTAAGTAAAGCTGAAGGTGTTTTTTTCTCCCTCCCAACTGCCAAAGAAATTTGCATTCCAGAGCATCCCCATTCAGCTACTAGTTATCTTAGTCATATTATGGCTAGGTGTAGAGAGCAGTGTGTGGGAAGGTGGATGACCCATGTTGGCTACAGGTGAAAAAGATCAAGTTCTGATAGTTTTAAGCCTCTTTCTGCAAATTGAGCCTAGTTTGCCTCCAAATGGTGCAAGAATTATGGAGACACTGGACAAGAGACAGGTCCTGGCATAGTTCTTTAGAAGCAGATGAGTGAAATCCAGGATGACCTAACTAGAGCCATATTTTCAATCACTGTTATTATTCAGGAGGGCAGTATGATTATTGGTCTGGCCTTTAGAGGGTAGTATGATATTTTTGTATGAAAACAGGAGGTTTTTAAGAGGCACAACCAGGTTATATGTGAGCCACATGCTACTCCACATCCAAGGTATGAGTATCACTGCAGGAGATGTTTGAGGCCTCTTGCTATCTCATATGAGCTCTTCAGGGAAGAAAGTAATTGTGTGCTGGCCTCTGGCCTGGGTGGCATATTGTATGTTTGTGGGGGAGTGTCCCACTTGAAGGCAGATACCCTAGAATCTTGGTACTACAATGGACTTTACAAGTAATCAAAACCAACTTTTTACAGACAAAATCATCTCAGAGTTTCATTGAGTCGTGGATATATGTGTGACAAGGTACCCATTGAAGTCATAGAGTCTTATAGTTGGACAAGACCTCAGAGGCCATATAGTCAAGCTAACGGATGAAAAGGAGTCCCTGGCTACAATATCAAATAATGGGCATTATGTCTCCACTTGAAGACCTCCAATGAAAGGAAACTCATTGCTTCCAAGGACAGCACATACCATTCTATCCTTATAGTTCCTTTCTCTCATTGGTTAGTCCTTCCCAGAACCTCTATTTTGAGGAAGGGCTCATAGCAATCCTTTAGCTATCCTTTACTCCTGTACCCTCGTGTGGATCCCTTTTCTCCCCACCCCCATTCTCCCCACCCGGGCTTTTCAGTTCCCTTTTGTATAATCGTTCTGAAGGCAGGACTATTTTTCTTTTTTCTCCTATTTTTAATCATCAGGGCTTAGTGTTGTATTATGAGTACTCAGTGCTTCTTGATTTCTTAGCTATAATTGTTATGAATTTTTTTCCTCATATCTAACCAAAATCTACTACTTTACAGTTTTTACTCGTTCCTCTTAATTCTACTCATTTACACTGCCTTTGGGGCTAGGCAGACCAAGTCTAATCTTCCTTCTATATTACAGCCCTTTAGATGCATTAAAACAGCTAGGGAAAAAAAGACAGCTAGAATACCCACCCTGCCTACTTTGTTCAGGTTAAATTAATTCCTTTAACCAGTCAATATGGCATGGTAAATTGAGTGCATGACTTGGAGTGAGTAAGGCCTAACTTTGATGCCCACCACAGTTTGCAGTATGACCTTGGACAGGTCATTTAAACTTTGTACCTCAGTTTCCTCATCTATAAAATGAAGATCATAACACCTACTTCCCAGGTTTGTTGTGAGGGTCAGATTAGATCAAACATGTAAAATGCTTTGGAAACTTTAAAGTGCTATAAAATGCTAGCTATTATTAATTGTATGTATACATAGCTTTGTCTAGCTCTGTACAGAGACCTGTGTATAAAAACCCTTCACAAATGTGCTGATTTGTCAGAAGGAACAAAGGATGGGGAAGGGGGAAAAGGACTGGAGTCATTTATACTTGCCCAGCAGGAAGGAGATGAATTAGTGCCACTAAACAAATTTCTCCTTCCCCCACTTTTTTTCCCAAGGAGTCATGCACTCTATAAGCAGAATACTCCTTTTTTATGTAACAACGAAATTGCAATTTCACAAAGGCGAATACATTAGCAGCACTGCTGGAAAGTCATCAAAAATCACGGCTTAAGTTACTATTCCTTGAATATGCGACACTTGAATATCCCACATGTGTGGGTGCTGTTTCTGACACCTCAAGAGAAGCCAGTAATAGTGGCAAAGCAGAGCAATTGTGACTAGATGGTAGTTATTAAAAAGTTTTTACCTGGCCTTGATCTGCATTTATATTCACAGTGAAATTGTCCAGCCACCTAGAGGGTTTGAGTGGCCTGTTATCTCTTATTTTCAGAATGTGTTGAGTTTTTTCAGAATGTATTGGAAGTAAAGAGGAATTAAGAAACCTCTTGATGAGGGTGAAAGAGGAGAGTGTAAAAGCTGGCTTGAAACTTAACATCAGAAAAACCAAGATCTTGGCAAGTGGTCCCATCACTTCCTGGCAAATAGAGGGAGAAGAAATGGAAGCAGTGTCAGATTTGATATTCTTGGGCTCAAAGATAACTGCGGTGAAATTAAAGGGCACTTGCTCCTTGGAAGGAAAGCTGTGACAAATCTGGACAGCATGCTAAAAAGCAGAGACGTCACCTTGCTGACAAAGATCTGTATAGTAAAAGCCGTGGCCTTTCCAGTAGCAATATGTGGCTGTGAGAGCTGGACTGTAAGGAAAACTGAGCATAGCAGAATCGATGCTTTCCAATTATGGTGATTTTGAGAGTCCCTTGGAGAGCAAGGAGGTCAAATCAGTCAATACTTAAATTAATTCAGGCTAGTCAGTGGAAGGTCAGATACCAATGCTGAAACTTAAGTATTTTGGCCACATGAGAAGAATCATTGGAAAAAACTCATGTTGGGAAAGACTGAAGGCAAAACAGAACAGCAGAGGATGAGATGGATGGATAGTGTCATAGAAACAATGCATATGAGCTTGGACAAACTTCAAGAGATAGTGGAGGGTAGAAGAGCCTTCCATGCTATGGTCCATGGGGTCACAAAGAGTTGGACATAATTGAATGACTGAATAACAATAATTGGAAGTGTGTCCCTCATTTGATTTCTTTTCCCTTTTGGGTAGAAGTAGAGTATTTGCCATGTTGGGTTGAATATAGGCTACTGTGATAGGACCATCACTCTCTACCAAGATTCCCTCTACCATTGCCACATGGGTTAGTTTCTCTTACAGGTTAGGAAGTTGTCTCTGGGACTTGATTGGCCCAGGGGCAAAGGCTTAAACTGCCCCTCTTATTGCTTTCTCTGGCTGTATTAAGGGTGGTTTACTTGTCATCAAAGGGCGTAAAAGGGCCCAAACTCCCCATGGAATCCAGCTCTTGAGACTTGGCAGATGTCCCAATGTATCCTACCTTTCTAAATAGACACTTTCCATATGGAGGCAGGGGGCTCGATTTACCTAAATTAAATGCTGTGAGATTGTTATTGAATGACCTTTTTGTGCTATGATTAATTAAACCTTTTTTTTAAATGTTGAATGACCTATAGGGCCTCATTTCATTCCAACACCCAGCCTGTGTTAACAGGGTACTGACTGGTTAGATTGACCCATAATAATAACCCACCTGGTTATAGGTTTCACTCGGTATTTGTTTTAATTCAATTGAATTATGTTACATTTCATTGATGCCTGTATACATACATGGTAATGATATTTGTAAGATGATATTGTAAAAAGCTTAACACAGTGCCTAGTACACAGTAGACACTTAATAAATGCTTATTTCTTTCCCATGGATACAGGTAATGATAATAGCTAACATTTAAACAGCACCTTAAAGTCTTTATGTAACTGATTGAATTAGCTCATTGCAAAGGTCTTTATAGTTAACTCATTTGATCTTCACAACAACCCAGTGAGGTAGGTGCTACTATTATTCCGATTTTGCAGATGAGGAAACTAAGGCATGTAGCAGTTTAAGAGGTAGAATTTGAACTTAATTATTCCTGACTTCAAGTCTGGTGCTGTATTCACTGCACCACCTAGATGCTCAAATGTATACATACTCCAAAGTATTGTAATGCCATGCACGAGCAGCTTTCCAGAAGAATGCTACTGTGAACAGCTTTTAAGGTTCTGATTACACAATGCAGTGAACCATCTATTCCATAACAAATCAAAGCAAAACATTTTAAGAAAATCAAGGTACAGTAGTCAGAATATTACAACTTATAGAAAATCACAATATAGTGTTCACAACAGCTTATCATTAAAATGGCCACATAGTTTTCACCAAAGTGGTCACAATAGTTTGAACAACTAACAATCATCTGGTATTCCTAAGGAGGTTTGCCTCCTTACTCAGTCATTCAGTCATCCCAGAGTACAATAGTTAGTCTTCCACTCATGGGGCAACTAGGTTAACTCAATCACTGACTTATTTAGCAATCAGTTACTATCACAAAGTACAATCATTAGAAAATACGCAACCTCCCCACCCCTAGGTCACTAGTAAACCACAATTTCATAACAGCATTCAATGCCCAAGGAGAGGTCTTCTCTTCATCTTAACCGGAGGCAACTTCTCAGCAATCTCTGTGCCTGGGGAGACAAAGCTTAACAAAGCTGACATACATTGCCAGTGTCCTCATCAATTCATTCTCTGCCTGAAGAACAGTCTCAGGACCCCTGAAAACATCAGCAAGACCCTCTTCCAGGATTTCTGTAAACATACAACAAGAAAATCCTTCAGGGCTTCTGAGCCAAGAGCAAGGTTGCAGGACCTCTGCAACAACAGCACTGTCCTTCACTAGCAGACTAGTCTGGCAAAACAACATCAAAACAGACAGAATGCAGGCAACACAGCCATGCCTCCTTAGTCCTCTGGCAGTTTGGCTGGCCCTAGGACCCAGAAGAAATCTCAGCTGGCACCTGGAATCAAAATCACTCCTCCCAGGTTTTCAAAATCAAAATCTTTTTCTCCAGCCTGGGAGTGGGGAGGTATTTCCTCTTCAGCCTTCCCTGCAGCAGCAACTTCAGCTTTCACCAGATTCTGCTCTCAAGAAATTCTGACTGTGCCTCTCTGGGGCTTGTCTTATACAAACACAGCATTGGCTTCTTGTTTCAGCCAACCCCTTCCTGTTATGTCAGCAACAGGAGACAGGAGTTCACACCTTCTGTTTCTTTCACAGAGGTTTGATTAGTTACTAAGTGCTAAGTACCTGCTGACTTGCCAAGAACTAAGTACCTGTTGACTTGCCAAGAAGAAAAGGGGTCTTCAAATTTAAATTAATTACAGTTACAAGTATTTATACATGAATGTAGGTAGTCACAGAAATATAATGTGAATGATTCAGTTCAAGAAACAGTAAGTGTCCACTAACTATATTCCTGGCTGCACTTAGGTTTTATACCAGGTGTGCGGACTTGAGGCCACATGTGACCTCAAGTGTGGCCCTTTGAATTCAAATTTCAGTAAAAGGGATTTGTTCTGTGAAGTTTAGATTCAGTCAGAGGGCCACACTTGAGGACCTAGACGGCCACATGTGGCCTCAAGGCTGCAAAGTTCCCCAACCCCTGTTTTATACAAACTTGTTCCTCACACATGCTGCTCCATACCTCATTTTCATGTCTTTGCCTGGAATGCTCTACTTCCTCATCTCTGCCTCTTATGATCTCTGGCTCCCTTTCAGGCTTGGCTCAAGCTCCACCTTCTGCAGGAGGCCTTTTATAGTCTCATCTTGTCCTCTTGTCTACCTACTCCCAACTACAAGTGCCTTCCTCTTTAAGATTTCCTTTCATCTTA
Source organism: Pseudochirops corinnae (assembly GCA_028646515.1). Classification (NCBI taxonomy): domain Eukaryota; kingdom Metazoa; phylum Chordata; class Mammalia; order Diprotodontia; family Pseudocheiridae; genus Pseudochirops; species Pseudochirops corinnae. The sequence continues at coordinate 252,189,579 of CM053586.1, forward strand.
GCTGTATGTCTTTACTCTTATACTCTTTACGTATACATTGTCTTCTCCATTAGAATGTAAGTATCTTGAGGACAGAGATTTTTTTTTTCCTTTGTCTTTGTACTCCTAACTCTAAGTACAGTGCTTGGCACATAGTGAGCACTTAATAATTGTTGATTGATTGATTATACAAACCATATTTGAGGAAGAGACTTGTGTATAAAGCCCTTCACAAATGTCTTCCAGCAAGAACAATGAAAAATAAGTACCTTGCTCATTTTCTTGCCTATGAGAAAAATAAGGCTATTTTCAAATGATCAGCTGTCATCCTAACATTCATCCTGTATTTATCCTCTAAAACTGATAGGTTTGAGGTCACAACTTTGCCCTTAAAGAGAAGGCCATTGGCATCATAAAAAGGTCTGTAACTGTCACATGTGACTCAGGAACCCAATGATCATACTTTAGTGGACATTCAGAGGCTGTGTAGAAATAAAATGCCATCCAGCGGCTCCATAAGTTTTAACTAAATGCCTTTTAAGCAATGGTAAATAGCCAAGTATTATCAAAATATTATGAAAAAGATCTTACAGTTAGAAGGGATCTAAGAAGCTGTGTAGCCTAATTAATCCCTGAATAAAAATTCTCTCCACAATGTGCCCACTTGGTCATTCTGTATCTGCATGAAGAAGTAATGCGTTTTACTTAATAAGTGCTCCAGAATATTTGATGCATGAATGACACATGATATGACCATAATGAGTTTCCTCCCTTGAGCTTGTTTTAGAGTTCCCTGGGAGTGAGTCATCTCTGGTACAGCTAGGTGTCATGTTAGAGTATGGAACTTGGAGTCAGGAATACTCATCTTCCTGAGTTCAAATCTGGCCTGAGATACTATGTGACCCTGGACAAGTCATTTGACTCTTTTTGCTCCTGTTTCCTCATCTTTAAAATGATTGGAGGCAGAAATGGCAAACCACTCTAGTATCTTAGCAAAGAAAACTCCAAAAGGGGTCATTAGGAGTTGGGACATGACTGGAATGACTCAACAGGAACAACCACCACAAAGCATAATATATTGGACAGGGAATCAGGAGCCCTTAGTTTTCTAGTCCTGGCTTTAGCACTAAATATCTGTGGGACTGTTGTATATTTACTTAACCACTTCCTTGTAAGGGAGAGGATTTAACTTCATAATCTTTAGGATTAATCTTTTAATTCTTAAGATTCCATGGCTCTATAAGTGATATTGGAGGTCAGAGAAGATGAAGACCAGTGTACTGGCTAGAGTAAAACTTGAACTGGGTCTTGAAGGACACATTAGATTTGGAGAGAGAGGCAGAGAAAAGGATTTCAGACAAGGGCAGGGTGGGGGGGGTGGGGCTGAATATAGCATAGTCATTGATGCAAAAATGAATACAACATGTTCAGAAATACGTGATGGTCATTTTTGATTAATAATGGTTCCCCCACAAGTTGTTAGAGACATCATGTCTCGTTCTTATGCATATTACTATCATGGCCACCATTTTGGGGCATGGTGAAACTACTGTCTCATCTTTTTCCCCTCATTCATCCAAGCCGTGTATTTCCTGCCTGCATTTCCTACAACAAAACATTCCAATTCCCCCATTATCTCTCGAGCTTCATGAATCCTTTAGTCGTATTATTCAGATTGTTCAGGTCTGCTTCCCACCACATCTCTCAGCCAAGGACTCCTTGATATTACTTGGAAATGGAGAATAGCGGAAAGAGGGGAAAAAATGGGCAGTCCCCACTGTACTCCTTTCCCCTATACCATAAAGTCTTGTAGCCACCTGGAGATACAAAAATTAATCAACCTGTGAAATGTAAGCAGAGGGGTTAAGAGATATCTGAGTTTTTATATACTGCAAAAATGCCTCCTAATAATTTTTTGAAAATGTAGAGAACCTCAAGTCACTCTGAACTGAAAACAGGACAGAAGTCATAAGTCTTTTCATTGAGAAAAAAGAACCAAAGTGTACAGGATGATTTCTCTTTTTTTTTTAAACTACATCTACCTGGATTCATTTCAGTGCTTTCTTTTCCTTAATCTGATTTTGTCTTGGTAGGAAAAAATAAGTAGTGGTTATTGTGTGAAAATTTTCAGTGAGAGAAAAAAATTAGCTGCTGTGATGAAATGTCCTAAGTACCAGTTAGATGTATTTAACCTGTCAGTGTAATAGAATGTTAGATGTTTTGGGGGGATGAACCAGTCTGTCAAGTCTGATGGAATACAATGAGAAGCAACTTGTTTATATTATCCAGATTCTAATTGGTTGAAAACTACATGGTGGAGAAAAAAAAAATGCTTGATCACTAATTTGGAAAAAAACAAGTTCCTTTTTCAAAGAATGCTTCAAGTAGCTGTAACCAACTTATATAAATCCTTTCTTCCAAACAGCTTTATACGAGTCCTGTCATTTTCATATTTCTTTTTACACATTTCTGAGCAATGCATCATCCCGTTCATTTTCCTGGTGTGGAAACTGAGGCACTTAGCCTTAGCAGTGACAAAGCCTTGACTAGCATGTAAATCTCAAAAGTGCCTAATGCTGAAGTTTTTCTTTATCAGATTGATTCAATTAAGAGTCTGCTAGTAATTTAAGCAGAAAGACAAAAGGTGGAGTGGAGAGCAAGGGCAAAAGGTGAAATTCATAGTTGAGATATGGGAATATAGGAAAGATCCATGATGTTTGTCTGTGGCAGACAACTCTTGGTGTGGAAATTCCTTGCACCAAGAGCAGATCACAATGGCTAAGTCCTAGCCTGTTGTAATAGCACTGGTTTCAGAGATGGGATTTGAATTTGGGACTCTGACTCCAAGGCATGTGGCTTTTCTTCTGTAGCATTCCACATTTCAATAATCTTATATAAACAAAGCAATTGACAGTGAAAAAAGCAACCTTTAGAAACCAAACTCTGATTTAAGATCACCTACCCTTACTTCAGCCCCTTTCTTTTTGAAGAGAGGAAACCCATTGGCCTACTCCCCTCCTATGAAAAAGTTCAGAATAAATTGGAAAAATGGTAACTTTTTTTGACAAAATATATAGAATGCGTAGCACCATCAGTTGAGTTGCCTGTTCTGAATCTAGATCCTCAGGGAAGCTTTTTCTCCACATAGGCTAGTGTGGGTTTTCACTGACACATAAACCAAATCACTTACACCCCTATCATTTGCATTCTCTTAGCAAATAGCTTAGTTGAGTTAGATAAAAGTACAGTAAAATTAAATACAGACATGTCTGCCTCAGAAGTAGTAACTTTCTCAGTTCCTTTCATACTACCTGAGAAGAACTCTTTCTTGATTCTGCTTCAGAATGAAAGAAATATAAAGTTGAGGTGCTTAATGCAAATTTTACAAACCCTGGGGCACAGGGAAGGAGTGGGCTTTGAGTGGGTCAGTCTATACAGCTGGGTACTGAAATTCTTTATCATCACGGCTGTCATTAGAAACCTTGTCACACACCACTGGCATTCCATATTGCTCCTCATCAGTTCGTCTGCATGGGGCCTCCCTCGCTCTGCTGCTCACACCTGCTAGCTTCTCTGCTCCTGGAATGGGAAGGGTTTTTTTGCTAAGCACAAAAACAGAGAAACCCTCCCAAAAGTCAACATTGATCCAGGCCTCCACCTTGAAAGTCAATGCACCCAGAGATGTCCTTGCCACATAAAAAAGGTCTTTGTGAAAACTGTTTCAAAATATCTGCTCTCCCAAACTTCTAGGAGACAGGCAATGTTGGGGGTGGTGGGGAGGGTAGAGGAAGGAAGGGAACAAGCAAATTCCCTAGATTTAGTCTATTATATTAGGGGAAATCATTAATTTATTCCACAAACAAAAATACAGACATTTTCAAAAGCAACCCACTGGAAAAAAAAATCAGTACTTCTGTAATAACCCAAAACCCCAGGGAGGCTTCGAGAGTTGCTGTCTCCTGCTAACAGGGATTGGACTCATGCTTATGGATCCAGGCTCAGTCCTAGGTGATCTTGGCTTATGAAGAGAGGAAGGTCAGACTCTTTATGTCTCTACCCTAAAACTCTAGGGAGAATCACTTCTAGCTTGGTTTTGGCTTCCTTCTTCAAAAAGAGAGTAGAAAGGTATTCAGTATAAAATGTAAATCAGTGATAACAGCTATTTATTTATACTACACCAAAGAAACACTTAACACCAAAGACATACATGTTCAGTGATGAAGGCTTGAACCAGCAGCAACAACTTATAACTACTTTTATTAGAGAGTCTGAACAGGTTGCATGTACTGTGTGGAACCCCAGGACATAGGTCCTTGCCAGTCCACCTTAGCACAGTACCTGACATGTTGTAGGCTTTTAATAAATGTGTATTGAATTGAATTCCAAGGTCCCTGGTAATTAAATTCAAGAGAGAGTGAAGGAGATTATTCTTCCAAACCTCAGATTGCCCTAACAGAACTGATGTCTTCAAGTAATAATATACATCAACCGCAACTCCCAAACAAAGTGTTCTGTCATGAAGCAAACACCTGGGTGATTGTTGTGGGAATTGTTTAATGCTATTATTCTCTTGTCTGTATAAATGGAAAACTCATGTAGGTAGTTTCTTGTAGTCTCTAGCAGACTGCCTATGTGCATATACTTTGGAAGTCACTATTTTCCCCTTTTCAATAACTGTCTTTTTTCAAGGATTGTCTCCATTATAGATTCACTTCAGCCTAACAAGTCCTTGGAGGTTGATGCTTAGAACATCAAAACGTGGTCTTTGGTGGGAATGCTGCATCAGCACTTCTCTTTTGACTTTGCTTTGCACTATCTCATCAACCTCTAAAAGGTCTAGGCTAAAGATTAGGGCTCCTCCTTTTGTCTGTGATGACCTTCCCTAAGAAGGGTATAGTTGAAGACCATTCTTCCTGTTGAGAGTGAGTTCTTACAGAGGGTCTTCAAACCAAACTCACAAGTCTACCGCTAGTCCTTGGGTTATTTTTTGGTTATCTGTGCTCATGAAAAGATCACAAAGCAGAAGAGCCATTCTAGGTGAAGCCTCAAGCTCACCCAGGGATGTACCTGCTCTGCTAGGTGCTTGAGGCTTCTATGTTGCTGTGGTGGGGAAGGGCTCCCCATTGCCACCCCACATGGGAAGTCCTCAAGTTACATGAGGTACAAGTTCTAAAGAGAAGACAGAAGAGAGGATGGAGTCACTCTTTTTAAAGTCTACTGAGTGGGAGGTTCTTCCTGTTTTAATGGCTAGTCCTTTCTCTACCCCACCCAACTACAGAACCTGACAAAGAATTTCATTTAAGGTGAATTCTGGCCCATTGTGTTCCATTCTGGCAGGTTTGGCCAGAGGTATTCAGCCTTGTCTAGATTGCCTGAGATTGGGGGTGGTCTGGAAGTGAAAGTGATCAGTCACATCCCACAGCCCCTCATTAGCATAGGTCTACCACTTATAGTATTCATTCTTCTCATCAATTGTTAACCAATCAGGGTCAATTACCACTCTCAGAAATACCCATTCTTCCAATGTCAGATAAGCAGTTGAGTGGATTACATGAGGGGTCTTTGGCATTCAAGAGTACCACTGACCCCTTTTTTTATTTGCTAACATGGTTAATTAAATGATTAATTACCCAGAAAAGATGTCTCTTGAACTTTTTGTATGTCATACTAAGTCAGTTTTGATGCAGCCTCTTCCCCACCCATTAATCCCCAGGCCATTCCTGCTGCATGAGGGGAATTAAAGAACCACCTAAGACTTGCAGCTCTATCCCAGATTGGCAAGCCCTTCATTGTTGAGCTAGGCATGTCACCGGATGAGATAGCCCCTGAATTCTCTCCCATTGTAACAAAAGCTCTTTGAAGGCAGAAATTGTTTTTGCCTTTCTCTGTATCCTCTTAGCATGATGTTTAGTATATAGTAATGATTAATAAATTTTTGTTCACTAACTGACCAATTGCTTTTCTTGGCTCTTGCTCCATGGGGGTGAACTCCAGTCTAACACTCACAATACTTAACATACATAATGAGTTCATAATAAGCGTTTGTTTAATGAATGAATAGAATAAAGACAATTAAAGTAGTTATAGGAACACTGGATCTTGGTTGAAATACCCTCCCTGCCACCTGTATGATCTTGACCCAAGTCATTTAACCTGTCTTGGCTTCATGTTCCTCCCTGATAATATGAGAGATGAGAGTAGCAGTCTCCAATTTGTTTTTTTTAATTTTGTACTCCTGTCTAAAAAGATTTTGAGCATGTTCTCCCAATATATTCACCTTTATGTATTTTTGGATACAGCACTGGACTTGGATTCAAATTCTGCCTCAGGCACTTACTAGCTATTTGATTTTGGGCAGTTAACTTCTGTTTGCCCCAGTTTCTTCATCTATAAAGTGGGGATAATAACAGCATCTATCTCCAAATGTTGTAAGGACCAAATGAGATAATAGTGGTAGAGCACTTAGCTATTATTACTGTATGTTGCTGCCATCATATGTAAAGTATAGTAAGGCATAACTTAGAGATATTGTGGGGTTTGGTTCTAGACCGCTTTAATAAAGCAAATATCATGTTAAAGTGAGTCACAAATTTTTTGGTTTCCCGGTGCATATAAAAGTTAGGTTTACACTATACTGTGCTCTATTAAGTGTGCAGTAGCATTATCTCTAAAAAAAAAGACATCCATACTTTAATTAAAAAATACTTTATTGCTAAAAAATTCTAACATCATCTGATCTTTCAGGGAGTCATAATCTTTTTGCTGGTGGAGGGTCTTGCCTTGATGCTGATGGCTGCTGAGTGATCACAGTGGTGATTGCCGAAGGTTGGGGTCATTGTGGCCATTTCTTAAGACAACAGTGAAGTCTGCCACATTGATTGACTCTTCCTTTCCCTTGAACACTTGGAGGCCATTGTAGGGTTATTAACTGACGTAATTTCAATATTGTTGTATCTCAGGGAATCAGAGGAGAGGAAGGGAAACAGGCAACCACTGGTCAATGGAAAAGCTAGAACACATGCAATATCTATCAATTAATTTTGCTGTCCTATCTGGGTGTGGTTCATGGTGCCCCAAAACAGTTACAATAGTAACGTCAAAGATCACTCATCACAGATCACCATAAAGATATAATAATGAACAAATCTGAAATATTGCAAGAATTATTAAAATGTGACACAGAAACAGGATGTGAGGCACATGTTCAACACAGGGTTGCCACAAACCTCCAGTTTGTAAAGAACACAATATTGTAAAGCTCAGTAAAGCAAAATACAATAAAATGAGGTATGCCTATATGTAAATGTACTATTTAAAGTATATATGCACTACTATAATGTACAAAGTTTATATTGCAAAGCTTAAAAATAAAAATTCAAAAGGATAAAGATGAAATAATTTAAAATATTTTTATTAATGGTACAAGCACTTTTTTGCTTTCATTAAAATCTCAGTAGTACTGTTTTTTAGTGAGAACAATGTGGTTAAATATGCCACATTGTTTTTGAAAAATTTGATTTAGCACTTTGTGTTACAGGGATTCTAGGGCCTGGTTCTAAGTTCAGTTTATTCTGATACTTGGTTTTTAATGATTGACACAGCTGAAAAGACATCTCACAAAGATACATTGATCCAAATGGAAGAAATACATTGGTGGCTGAAATTAGTAAATCACGGGGCTCATTTTCCAGTCTTATCCACAATTATGCAAAAATTTTTGTTGAAATTAAACTCATAAATTTTCATCTTCCTTGATGTCAATCAATTTTTCTTACAAGCTAATCAGAAGATGTTGTATTTCTATATTTTTAACAAATCAGTTCAAAACTCACTAAAATTATACATTTGGGAGATTTTTTAGGCAGGCTATAAAATTCTACTTTAAAGTTTTAAAAATGGGCAGATAATGAATTTTTAAAAATAGGTGATAATTTTTTTTAAACAAAGCCTTAGTTTCTAAATGTCTTGCTAATCAAGATAGCTTTATATTTTTATTAGCTAATATCCCAAGGCATTTAGGGAAAGGATGATGATAATAGTGCATATATTTCAAACAGTCTTAATAATTTAAAATTTGGGGGCTGACTTTTTTATTTAGATTGTGATATACACATAAACAAAGGGGCACCTGGGAGTTAGGCTGTGTTGGATAATGAACAGATCTACACTGGTGCCTAGGGCAAAGTTTGTTACAGGTGTAAGAGAACTAGGCCACAGAGGACAGTGCTATCATAGTGGAAGGGAGTGGCTTGTTCCCCTGGCCTAGAAAATCCTTGTCACATGGCCCACATGGAGGCGTGATTTGGAGTGTTTGGGGTGGGGGGGGTATCCTGGTGATGAACTATAGACCTATTTCTTTTGAATGTGTATCTAGAGAGTTTTATTTTTTTACTTTTTTTCTTTTTAAAATTAATTTATTTTTAGTTTTCAACATTCATTTCCATGAAATTTTGAGTTATGGTTTTTTTCTCCCTGTTTTTCCCCTACCTCCCCACCCCACAATAGCAAGCTTACTGAATACCCCTTCCCCCAATCTGTTCTCTCTTATATCCTCCCCCACCCCTCCCCCAACTTTCTAGTAGGGCAAGATGGATTTCTATACCCTAGTGCCTGTATATCTTATTTCTCAGTTGCATGTAAAAAACAATTTTTTTTTTCCTTTTAAACATTTATTTTTAGAACCTTGAGTTCCAGATTTTTTCCCTTCTTCCCTCCTCATCTGCCCCCACTGGGAAGATAAGCAATTCAATATATGTTGTACATGTGTAGTTACCCAAATCATTTCCACAATTGTTATATTGTGAAAGACCAACTATATTTCCCTCCATCCTATTCCGCCCCCCACTTGTTCTATTTTCTAACTTGACCCTGTACTTTTTCAAAAATGTTTGCTTCTAACTACCCTCTCCCCCAATCTGCCCTCCCTTCTCTTATGCCCCCTCTTATTCCTACCCCACTGTTTTCCTGTAGGGTAATGAGAGTGAAGTTGTCTCATTCTCTTTCACCTTTCTGCTCTTCCCCTCCACTGTAACAGTTTTCTCTTGCCTCTTTTATATGAGATATTTTATACTAATCTATCTCTCCCTTTCTCCTTCTCCCAATAAATTCCTCTCTAACCTCTAAATTTTATTGCTTTGATATCATCCCTTTATATTCAACTCATCCTGTGCCCTTTGTCTATGTATACATGAACATACATATGACCACACTCACATATATATTTATATATACATACACATATATATGTATGTATACATATATACATATATATTCCCTTCAACTGAGAAAAGTCTTATCAGTTACAATTATCGTTTTTCCATGTAGGAATGTGAATAGTTCAGCTTTAATAAGTTCCTTATGATTTCTTTTTCCTGTTTGCCTTCTTATGCTTCTATTGCTTCTTGTATTCAAAAGTCAAATTTTCTGTTCAGCTCTGGTTTTTTCATCAAGAATGCT
>CM053586.1:252199513-252217268 GCA_028646515.1 Pseudochirops corinnae
AAGCATTATACTCAGTTTTGTTGGGTAGGTGATTCTTGGTTTTAGTCCTAGCTCCTTTGACCTCCGGAATATCATATTCTAAGCCCTTCAGTCCCTTAATGTAGAAGCTGCTAGGTCTTGTTGTTATCCTTATTGTGTTTCCACAATACTCAAATTGTTTCTTCCTGACTGCTTGCAGTATTTTCTCCTTGACCTGGGAACTCTGGAATTTGTCTATAATATTCCTAGGAGTTTTCTTTTTGGGATCTTTTTCAAGAGGTGATTGGTGAATTCTTTCAATTTCTATTTTGCTCTCTGGTTCTAGCATATCAGGGCAATTTTGCTTGATAATTTCTTGAAAGATGGTGTCTAGGTTCTTTTTTTGATCATGGCTTTCAGGTAGTCCAATAATTTTTATATTATCTCTCCTGAATCTATTTTCCAGGTCAGTGGTTTTTCCAATGAGATATTCACATTGCCTTCTATTTTTTCATTTATTTGGATCTGTTTTATAATATGTTGATTTCTCATAAAGTCATTAGCTTCCAATTGCTCCAATATAATTTTGAAGGAGTTATTCTCTTCAGGGAATTTTTGAAATTCCTTTTCCATCTGGCAAATTTGGCTTTTTAAGGCATTCTTCTCCTCATTGGAGTTTTGGGCCTCTTTTGCCTTTTGGGTTAGTCTATTTTTTAAGGTGTTATTTTCTTCAGTGTATTTTTGGGTCTCCTTTAGCAGGCTGTTGGCTCTCTTTTCATGATTTTCTTGCATTATTCTCATTTCTCTTCCTAATTTTTCCTCCACTTTTCTTACTTGATTTTCAAAATCCTTCTTGAGCTCCTCCATGGCCTGTAACCAATTCATATTTTTCTTGGAGGCTTTTGATACAGGAATTCTGACTTTGCTGTCTTCTTCCCACTCCATGTCTTGATCCTTTTTTGTTACCTCAAAAAGAATTCTATTGTCTGTTTGTGCTTCCTATGCTTGCTCATATTACCAGCCAATTACTTGACATTTGAGCTCTTTGCCACAGTAGAACTCTGCTTCCAGAATGGAGAGAGCTTTGTCCCAAATTGCTGGGGTTTTTGCAGTTGCTGGAGCTATTAAGAGGGCACTGTCTTTACAGCCCCCACAAGCTCTGGCTCACTGGTCACACACCCCAGGACCACCACCCAAGACTGTAATCCAGATCTAAGCAGGTTAAAGCAAGAGCAATTACTCTCTGAATAATTCCTTGGTCCCCCTACAATCTGTAGGCCAGGGGCTCCTGAGGCAGCCACACAGCACAGCTGCTGGGCCTCCACCTGCTCCTCTCCCCAGAGTCAGAAGCCAGACCCCATTCTTCCATCCCCCCTTTTCCAACAGAGTTACACACTGACCTTTTACTTTGTCTTTGGTGTTTATGGGTTGCAAAGTCTGGAAGCCGCCACAGCTGTTGGTTATTCACTCTTCTGAAGTATGCTCTGGCCGCTGCTGGTTGGGGCTGCCATGGGACTGGAACCACAGCTCATAGGGGACTGTGCTGGGCTCCCAGTGTGCTGTGACAGACCCTCCCTGTTGGCCTGCTGGCTGTCTTTAGCGGGAGATTTGTTTCTCTCTGTTACTATGTGGGTTCTGTAGCTTTAAATTTATGTAGAGTCATTTGTTTTTACAGGTATTGGAATTTTTTGGAGTTGGAGCCCACTCCAAGTTTGTGCTTCTACTCTGCCATCTTGGATCCCCATTTTTTTTCTTTTTTTAAGGTGGATATTTATTGAATACACAATTATGAAGGACATTGTTTTCATTCATCACACAAACTAAAGCCTGACCAAACATTTTTTCAATTAACAGTTAAATTTTAAAAATATAAAACAAAACAAAATGAGGTACAAAATAGGATTTTTTTATTTGGTGACATTAAGGTTTTTCCAAATGCTTATCTATGGATGGGATCCAAATGGATGGTGATTGGGAGAGTCTTGTTGTGGGTTAAGAGGATACTGTTCCACTCCCATTTCTCATTGCCCTGGGACAAAGTTCTATTCAGTGGAACAAATTACAGCTCTGATAATGGGCCCAAAAGTATTTATTAAAACACCTACTTTGTGCCAGACATTGTGATGGGAATGGGGGCCACTAGTCAAGGCAAATCAGTAAGGATTTATTAAGCACCTGCCAGGCACTAGGCTAAGTTTAGAGATATAAGAAAGCAAAACTGGCCCTTATGCTCTAGGAGTTTATAGTCTATTGGGAGAGAAAACATGCAAACATATCTAGGAACAAGATAGGATAAATCAGAGATAATTTCAGAAGGAGGTATTAGTATTGCGGAAGATGGAATTTTAGATGAGTCTTGAAAGCCAGGGAAGCCAGGAGGTAGAGATAAGGAAGGAGAGCATTCTGAGTATTTGGAAGAGCCAGTGAAAAGGCACAGTCAAAAGAAGGAGTGTATAGTTTGAGGAACAGTGAGGAGGACAATTAGATCACAGAGTGTGTTGGGGGAAGTAATGTGTAAGAAGATTGGAAAGGGAGGAAGGGGCCAGGTTATGAAAGGACTTGAAAGCTGAACAAAGCCAGAGGATTTTATATGTGATCCTGGAGGTAATAGGGAGGGAGTTACTGGACTTTATTGAATAGGAGAAGCAGTGTGATCAGACTTCTACTGTAGGAAGATCATTTTGACAGCTGTGTGGAGAATGGACTAAAGTGGGGAGAGGCTTGTGGCAAGGAGACCACTCTATTACAATAGGCTATTGCAATAATCCAAGTGCCTGCCTTCCTTCCTTCCTTCCTTCTTTCCTTCCTTCCTTCCTTCCTTCCTTCCTTTCTTCCTTCCTTCCTTCCTCCACCATGGCTAATATGGAAATATATTTTTTACTGGCTTCAAATGCGTAATGGGGATTGTATAGCTTGCTTTTTCAGTCGATGAATAAGGGGAAAATTTTGGGACTGAAAATCTAAAAATGAATGTTAAAAGATTAAAAAATAAATTGGTGAAAAAAAAGAAGTAGACAAACCAGAGTGGGAGATGTTGAGGTTGTTCAGCTAACTTTTCCCAGGTAGAAGAGTGCTGCAGCTGCTGTAGGACAAGCTGAATGAATCAAGTTGCTGCTTGGATACCATTGAGTTTGGGGCCCTATTCTACTTCAAAAGGTGCCAGGACCATGTCTAAATCCTCGTAGAATCAAACAGTCTATAGCTTAAAAAAGAAAATATGGGAATTATCCAAAAACAGTAAATTCTATTATTTTGCATCAACAATACCCCCTGGGGGGGTGGTGGCTAAGTGGTGCAGTGAATAGAGTACCAGCCCTGGAGTCAGGAGGACCTGAGTTCAAATCCAAGCCTCAGATAGTTAACACAAAACTAGCCGTGTGACCTTGGGCAAGTCATTTAACCCCAATTGCCCTACCTTCACCCTCCAGAAAGCAAAAAAAACCAAAACAAAACCAACCAATACCCCCTTGGGGCCAGGGGCTTGCTTTGGAAGGCATCCTGGCCGTCTAAGTCCCCTACAACCAGCAGCTACAGAAGCCAAACAAGAAGGGGAAGGGGTGTATTTTCTAAACAGATCAGCCATTTTGATTTACATTAATCAGAGAAACATGATGGAGGGCAATAGGGAGATGTTTTCCTTACCATAGTTTCATTCAAATCCTTCTCCATTTGGGGAAAGAAAGCCCTTGATAAACCTGAAGAGTAGAGTGGGAAATAAAAACTAGAGTGAGTCTGATCACAGTCAGCTGAGAGTTAAATTGAGACTCAGGAGACAGTAGAGAAGAGAGGGAGTTAATGATCTTAACATTGGCATCTGTTCCATTCTGGTGCAATCTAGCTGAGGAGAAGTTATTCATAAGCATTGCTTGAAAGAACTGGCTGAAGGAGAAGCTACCAGAATTCTAGCCATTTCTGTTTAATATTTTTATCAGCAACTTAGATGAAGACATAAATAACATGTTAATCATATTTGTGGATGGAACTGGACTGAGAGGGATGGCTAAAATGTTGTGTAACAGAATCAGGATCCAAAAAAGATCCCAGGAGACTAGAACAATGGATCATATGTAACAGGCTGAAATTTAATAGGGATAAATATAAAGTCTTGCCTTTGGGTTTCAAAAATCAAGTGTATAAGAACAGGATGGCAGAGGTATTACCAGGGATTTTTTTTTTTTACCTGAAACAATTAGACAGGGCACAGTGACAGAAAGGACAGTTTGAACTTGGGTAGAGACAGCAGTTCATCTCCTGTCCTACCTTGACCTCCATAGCCTATGAGCTGCTTTCCCTTCCCCTCCTAAGACCTGCCTTCCTCCTCTGGGCTCACCTTTTCCCCTTACCCCAATGGGAGTCCATGCTGAAAGAGGACTGAGGAAAAAAAGCCAAGGACTGTAGTCTCTGATTTACCTCAGGGAGAAAGCACCTCTTCCTCCCACCATATCCAAACCTACCTCTCTACCCTATTCTACTTACAGCTTTGTAGGGTGGTGAAATGTGAATAGAAAACAATTCATATAAAAACAGGCTAAGGTCATCAGTGGATATTGTCTACCTCAGTTCTCATTCTTGTCTTTTGACTTTTTATTCAAACATAGTCTTCTTATTCAAGCATAGCATATGGTCAATTTTTGCTTACCAGAATATTGATTACCCAGAATGTTGTCTTCTCCAAACACACCAGCTTTCACTTTATTGTAACTGTCCTTACAACAGAGACTACTCCTTGGAGAGCCAAAGTCAAAAAACCTTTAGCATTCTTGCTAAAGCCAAGAACATGGCTTGTCACAGTAAGTGGAAAGGAAAGGGTATTATCAAATGATGTCATGGGTCGTGAGAAGGACTTTAGCATAAAACCTGCCAGTTCAAGGACTGATGTTCCGTGGGACTGAGTCATTTAGAACTATCTGGTGTAGAGGGGGAAGGAAGATGCTAATTTGAGGGAGTTTGTGCCAGATTAGCTAGGATCAAGTGATCTAAAAAGGCAGAGTAATTATTGTGTTCTATCCAGAGAGTACCGTGTTCACTTTTGATGTTTATATTTATCTGTACATTAAGTGTATTAAGTATTTAGAGTGTGGGGGAAGCAAAAAGCTACATGTCTTGGAAAATCAGTAGGAAAAAAATTATCCTTTTTTTTTCTGTGTTTTGGGTTCTTTGGAAGAAAGATTGACAGGAGTCACATCTGCCTACTGCTCAACAAAGAGAGAAGGAGTAGGAAGAACTGCACCCAAATGTTTCCCTAACAAAGCTGAAGGGATAAATCATGTCTTCGCAATTTTACAAAAAAAAAATTATGTGGGCGCCTGGAGGAGGGTTGATGGGTGTGTTTTTAGAGCCTATAACTTTGGTGTCTCCACCTCACAGTGAATTTTTAATACTCCTTCCAATTGAAGATCTCAAAGCACTCGATAGTTTCTTCCATTTGCTGCTTTGCAGCATGGATTAATAGATAGACAGTTGGCCTTAAAACTGAGAAGACCTGGATTCAGGTTCCTTTTCTGACCCATACTGGCTTAGTGACCTTGGACTTGCCATTTAACCCCTTAGTACCCTAGGCAACTCACTAAGACTCCAGTCTTATATAAAGCTGTAGGAAATGATGCTGGTTTGTATCAGTAGAGGGAATCTTCTCACCCTATAACAACGAATCTATGGGTCTTATCTCTATTCCTGTTGTTTTGCAACCAACTCACAGCACAGGTTTGTGTCAATTAAATAGACAAAACTAGACCATGACCTAACTATATATTTTGATTTCAGCACCTACTATGTTGAAGGCACTGGGGACATATAGGTAAAACTACTTAGTTTCTATCCTCAAGGCATGTATATTCGACTGAGGGGAGGAGGATGTGATACTAGTGATAGCTAGCATTTATTTAGTCTTTTAAGGTTTGCAAAATGCTTTTCAAATATTATCTTGTTTTATCCTCACAGCCACCCTGGGAGGTGGGTGTTATTATTATCCTTATTTTACAGATGAGGAAACTGAGGCAAACAGATGTTCAGTGACTTGCCCAAGATCACATAACTAGTAAGTGTCTGAGGTAAAATTTGAACTCAGATCTTCCTGATTCTAGGTCTAACTCTCTATTCCCCACTCTCTAGATATAAGGGAAGAAGCATTTACTAAGTGTCTGCTATGTGCCTAGTACCATTCTAAGTGTTTTACAAATATTATCTCATTTGATCCTTTTAGGATACAATGTGTAGATGGGTAAGTATGATATAAGATAGGTTCTGATGGGGGCAAATACAGACTTAGACAAGGTGCTCTACAAAAAAATCCTTTTTTTTTTTTTTTTTTTTAGCATTTTGGGAGGCAATTGGGGTTAAGTGACTGACTTGCCCAAAGTCACACAGCTAGTAAGTGTGTCAAGTGTCTGAGGCCATATTTGAACTCAGGTCCTCCTGATTCCAGGTTCGGTGCTCTACTCACTGCACCACCTAGCCGCCCCTTTATAAAAAAATCTTAATAGAGGACAGTGACTCCATTTTCTATCTGTTGCTCTATTTGGTTTGAAATCCCAGAAACATGATTCTCCAGGCTGGATAAGCTGATCTTCTGAAATCTCCTCATGTTGCTAAATTCAACTTCGGATATTCAGCACCTTCCTAAATCCCTCAGTCTCCTCTCCCCTCTCATTGAAGGACTGGTACTAAACTTCTTCCAAACTTCTTTATGAAGGACTGGATTGGACTCTCCAGCTGATTCTCCACTTTCTTTTCTTTCTTTCTAAATTCTTTCCTTTCTTCCAGTCCCTCCCCCACCCATTGAGGAGGCAAGCAATACAATACCCATCATACATTTGAAGTCATGCAAAACATATTTCCATATTAGCCATGTTGCAACAATAAAAACAGAAAAAATAAGGTGAAAGTGTACGCTTCAATGTACACTCAGAGTGCATCAGTTTTTTCTCTGGAGGTGGATGGCATTTTTCATCATAAATCTTATGGAATTGTTGAGAATTGTGGTATTGATCAGAGTAGCTAAGTCCTTTACAACTGATCATTGTTATAATATTGCTGTTGCTGTGCAAAATGTTCTCTTTTTTTTGCTCACTTCACTCTGCATTTGTTCATATAAGTCTTCCCAGGTTTCTCTGGAGCTATCCTTTTTTGGTATTTCTTATAGTACCATAGTATTCCCATCACACATAAAATTCAACTTGTTCAACTGTGTCCCAATTGATGGGCATTCCCTCAATTTTCAATTCTTAGCCACCACAGAAAGAGCTATTACAAATATTTTTGTACATATGGTTTTCCTTTTTTTTTTTGATCTGTTTGGGTATAGACCTACCAGCAGTATTGCTGGGTGAAAGGGTCGACATAATATTATAATATAAATGACATTACCACCTAAATGAATTAACTTATTTGGTGCCATACCCTTCCTGGTGAGATGGGCTGAATATTTCCAATATTTTCAGTAGACTCCTCTCATGTGGCAAAGCACGTGGTGCTGATTCTTTCCCAGCAGAGATCTACAAGGCAGAAGTTGAGTGAAATCTTCTGGATTGTGTTGCAAGAGGAGGTCATCCCCCTGAAGATCAAGGATGAATCCATTGTCCATCTCTACAAAGGAAAAGGTAATAGGTTGTCCTTTGACAATCATGGTGGAGAGGGGGGATTCTCTCTTTCTCTTAGTCGTTGCTGCCAAGATTCTTTCTGTAGTCCTCCTTAATCAGCTAATAATCCTTCACCTAGAAGATGGTCATCTGCCTGAGAATCAGTGTGGCTTCAGAAAGGATCAAGGAATGGTAGACATGGTTTTTTTGCCCAACAACTCTAGGAGGAATGTCCAGAGCAGAACACTTTACACATTGTTCATTGACTTGACCAATGCCTTTGATACTACCAGTCATGAGAGTTTGTGGAAGATCATGGCAAAATTTGGTTGCCTGGAGAATTTAATCAGTATTATATGCCAGTTTCATGATCTCATGCTCATATGGATTACGGATGAAGGATGACTCTCTAATGCTTTCCCAGTAACCAATGGTGTGAAGCAAGGCTGTGTCCTTGCTCCCATGCTTTTTAGCATGATGTTTTCCATGATATTGTCAGACATCCTCAACAAGGATGAAAATGGCATCAAGGTCAGCTACTACACAGCTAATAAAACTATTCAACTTGAAAAGGCTACTACACCAAAACTGAAATGGAGGGAGAGTTGGTATTTGATTTTTTGTTAATTGATGATTGTGTACTCAATGCAGCCTCTGAGACTGAGATGCAACAGAGTAAAGATCGGTAATCTGCCCCTTGAGCTAATTTTGGCCCTATAACACCTAGAAAAGAGAGGTTCTTTAGCCAGCACTGCACCATCCATACATGGAATCATCTGGTTATATTTTGAACCTGGCTTGGTATACGGTGTGAGATGTCAGTCTGTGCCTGGTTTCTGCCAGACTGCTTTCCCATTTTCCCTGCAGTTTTTGTTGAATAGTGAGTTCTTGCCCCCAAGACTTGGTCATTTACTACTGTGTATTGTCTACTTAATCTATTCCACTGATCAACCATTTTCTTTGTTCTCCAATACTAGATTGTTTTGATGATCATTGTTTTATGATATTGTTTGAGCTCTGGTACTACTAGGCTGCTTTTCTTCAATTTTTTACCCCATTGATTCTCCTGATGTTCTTCACCTTTTGTTCTTCCAGATGAATATTGTTGTAATTTGTTCTAGCTCCATAAAATAATTCTTTGGTAATGTGATTAGTATGGCATTTATAAGAAAATTAATCTAGGTAGTATTATAATTTTTCTTATATTGACTTGACCTATCCATGAACAATTAATATTTCTTCAGTTGCTTAGATCTGTTTTTATTTGCATGAATAGTATTTTGTAATTGTGTTTATTTCCTGTGCATGTCTTGGCAGTTGGTAGATTATCAAATATTTTATGCTATCTGAAGTTATTTTAGATGATATTTCTCTGTCTCTTCCTGCTGGGTTTTGTTGTAATATGTAGAAATGTTGATTATTTGTCTGGGTTTAGTTTATATCGTGCAACTTTGCTGAAGTAGTCATTTATTTAAACTAGTTTCTTAGTTGATTCTCCTGGGTTCTTTAAACATACTGTCTAAATATATTATTTCCAAAAAGGTAATAAGTTTTTTTTACTTGTTTTTTTACTGCTCTTTCCAGCTGCAGTTCTGCTTAGTTGGAACCCCACAGAACTTGTCTCTTTATTTGTATCCCCAGCTCTTACCACAACTCCTGACACGTAGTAAGTGCTTAATAAATGTTTATTGAATTGAATTGAACTTTTAGCTGGGAGCTTAAGGAAGGCTACATGAGAAGCAGAACTGAATGCACCCTGAACAAACAAGGGAAATCCCAAAGTGGATGAGTTTATACAATATAGGTATAGGGCAAAGCCAATGACTATGTGTTCAGTTCTGGAAAGAGCTGACAGTTCAGTTTGGAACACAGAGTGCATAGAAGAGTTAGTCAAAAGCACTAGCCAAGTACCTGGCACTGGGATAGGAGTTATGTGAAATAGGTTTAAAAAGCAGGTCAGAATCAGATTATTGGGACCTTGAGTATGAGGCTAAGGAGTTAGAGACAATAATGTTAAACATAAGATTTGTAAATGAGGGAGTGACATTAATAGACCACTATGTTGGCAGAAGCATGAGGACAGGAAAAGGGAGAGACTAAAAGTGAAAAAATCAGTTAGGAGACACCTCTAGATGAGAAGTGCTGAGAGTCTGAGCTAGGATGGTATCTATATGATGAGAAAGAAAAAGTATGTAAGAGATGGGAGGGAGGTAGATTCAATAGGAATTGGAATCTCTTTGGGTATGGGGAAAGAGCTCCCAGATGACTCCATGTTTCCAGATCTCAGAGATAGAGAAATAAATTGTGGGAAGATGGCAGAATAAGGCAGGAAACTACTTGACTCTCCCAAATACTTCCACAAATAACTTAACTTATGCTTCAAAGTAAATTTTAAAATGGAAGAGAAAATTAGAAATCAAGGTAAAGCAGTTGTCCAGCCTAAGACAACTTAGGAAGATGTTAGGAAAGATCTGACCTCCCAGGATGGTGGTCCAGCCTGACTGAAGTGCAGATACCTCCAGGCAGATATTTCTGAGTCAACAAATAGCAAGCTCTGGGAAAAGCAGTGTAGCATAGCCTTTGCTTTGGAAGCTTTTGCCCCCATGGAAGATGTAGGAGTTGGGTGGCTGATCAGGGGAAGAATTGGGGGGCCCTCCACTGGTGTTGGATAGGGGCCTGACAAGCTGCCCAGATGGGGTCCAATGCTTTGGCTGCAGGTGAAGAAAGTGAACACCTGCCTGGTGAGTGTGGTTGCAGAGGGCCAAGGCCCTGCTGGTTGTGGGAGGAGTCCCTGGTTTTGGTTCCAGGGCAGGAGATGAACTGAAGTTTGTAGCTGCTGGAGGGACCACAGGAAGTAAGGACATTAGTAGTAACTGGGTTTCTGGAGGGGTCTTGTGTGGAGGCTCAGAGGTTGGACAGGTGTGCCTGAGGTCACTTATAGATCAAGGTGTGAACCAGAGGAGCAGTGACCACACTTGCCCTCAGGTTATTATAGAACATTAGAAGAACATAGAGGTCAAAGGCTCAGAGAGAGCTCAGAAAACAACAGAATGAAAAACCTGAAGCCTAAAACACTATCCTGCCATACCCTGGGAACAGAGCCTGACTCTAACATAAAATTAAGTCAAGAAATACACTATTAAAATGAGTAAAAAAAAAATAGAGAAAGAACTTAAACATGAATAGCTAGTATTATGATAGAAAACATCAGGGTTCAAATGCAGAAGAAGATAAAACAGCTTTTTATAAAGCTTCAGAGAAAAAGCCTAATTTTGCAAGAGCTTAAAAAGGACTTTAAAAATAAAATAAGAGAGGTTGAGGAAAAATTAGGAAGAGAAATGAACAAAGCAAGAAAAGTAAGTCAATTATGAAAAGAAAGTCAACCAATTGGAAAAAGAGATCCAAAAAGTTAAATAACTAAAACTAAAATAACTCCTTAAAAAATTAGAATTGGGAAAGGGGATGTTAATGACTTCATAGCATCAAGAAATAAAAAAGCAAAATCAAAAGCATTTAAAAATAGAAGAGAATGTGAAACATCTCATTAGAAAAACAACCTGGAGAACAGATCTCAGAATGATATGGTATGAATGATAGATTGAATGAAATGAATGAAAGATAGTACAAGAATTGTTAGACTGCTTGAAAGTTGTGAAAAAAAGAGTCTAGATAGATTCAAGAAATTATAGAGGAAAATTTCCCTGAAGTTCCTGAACTAAAGGATAAAATAGAAATGGGGAGAAAAACCCACCAATCACCTCCTGAAAGGGATCCCAAGATAAAAACTCACAGGAGCATTATAATTAAGTTTCAAAGCTCCCAGATCAGGAAAAAATATTACAGCAACTAGAAATAAACAGTTTAAGTATTGTGGAATTACAGTCAGGATAACACAAGATTTAGCAGCTTCTACATTAAAAGACTGAAGGAGGCGGAATCTAATATTCCAAAGAGCAAAGGAGGTGGGTTTCCAACCAAGAATAACCTACCCAGCAAAGCTGAGTATAATCCTCCAAGGGAAAAAAAATGAATATTTAATAAACTAAAGAACTTTCAGGTATTCTTGAGGAAAAGACAATAACTGAAGAGAAAATTGACCTACAACAATAAATCACAAAAATTTTACATTGTGACCAAGTTAGATTTATACCAGGAATGTGAGACTGGTTCAAGATAAGGAAAATTATTAACATGATTATATCAATAACAAAAGTAAACAAAAATCATGATTATTTCAATAGATACAGAAAAAGCTTTTGACAGAATATAACACTCTTTACTATTAAAAGCATTCAAAAGCATAAATATAAATGAATTTTTCCTTAAAATGATAACAAGCATTTGCCTAAAACCATTAACAAGCATTATCTGCAATGGGGATAAACTAGAAACCTTCCCAGTAGGATGGAAGTGAAATAAGGATGCTCTTTATCCCCAGTGTTATTCATTATAGATAGATATGCTAGCAATATAGCAATAAGAGAAGAAAAAAAACCCAAAGGAATCAGAATGGGCAATGATGCAATCAAACTATCTCTTTTTGCAGGTGATATGATAGTATCATTAGCAAATCCTAGAGATTCAACTAAAACATTAGTTGAAACAATAATTTTAGCAAAGAAGCAGGATGTAAAATAAACCCATGTAAATCATCAACATTTCTATGTAGCACCAACAAAATCCCACAAGAAGAGATAGTAAGAGATAGTTAATTTAAAATAACTATAGGCAATATAAATTACCTGGGAGTATACCTGCCAAGACAAATCTAGGAACTATATGAATATTTATAAAACACTTTTTATACAAATAAAGTCAGGTTTAAATAATCGGAAAAATAATAATTGCTCATGGTGGACCAAGGGAATATAATAAAAATGATCGTTCTACCTAAGTTAATCTGCTTATTCAGTGCTATCCCAATAAAATTACCAAAAAATTATTTTGCTGAGTGAGAAAAATAATAACAAAATTCATTGAGAAGAACAAAAGGTAAAAAATATCAAAGGATTTAATGAAAAAAATGTAAAGAAAGTCTAGCAGCACTGGATCTTAAACTGTATTATAAGGCAGTAATTATTAAAATTATCTGGTACTAAGAAATAGAATAGTGAGTCAATGGAATAGGGGAGATGTATATACAGTAAAACAATACACAATTATAGTAATATTGTGTTTGATAAATGTAAAGATTTAAGCTTTTGAGATAAAAATCTACTGTTTGGTAAAAATTATCGGGAAAACTGGAAAGCAGTCTGGCAGAAACTAGGTAGAGACCAGTATCTTATACCATTTACCAAGGTAAGGTAAAAATGGATACATGACCTAGAATGAAGGAATATATCATAAGTAAATTAGAAGAACATGGAACATATTACCTATGGTAATAGGTAATTTGCATCATTACTAAAACAATTATTTTCCACCTGCTGTTCCTCTATGGTCTCTTTGCTGGTTTATTGTCTCCTAAATGTCTCATATTACCTCAGATTTATGGATAGAAGAAGAATTTATAAATAAACAAGAGATAGATAGGTAAAATTGTTGATTTTTTTACATTAAATTGAAAAAAGTTTCATAGGTTCCCCTGGTGGGCGATACTCTCCTCTGGGAGGCACTGGAACAATCCAGAGGGGCAGTAGTACCCTCAGGTGCCGCTAGGGGGAGGTGTTGAATAAAAATGAGGGAGCAGTGGAAGCATAAGGAAAGAAGAGACAGTAAGAAAAATTTGAAAAGCCATTCATACATGTTTCATCTGTTGTGTTACAGTTAAAGTTATAGTGATTACATTATTTTCCAAATAAGCACACAAAATGCAAGTTATAACCAATTGGTGGTCATCTGCCCACAGGTCTTAAGCAAGTGTTGGCAGATGAGATGTCCAGCATGCATCATTGTTCAGCCCCAATATGTGTGTTTAATGACTTGTTTGCAATATGGTACTATCAATTACATGATGTAATATTGTGTCATCAAAATTTCAATGCAGGAAAAAATGGACAAATTTACAATAAATGATTAAATTTAAGATGTCATTTAAAATAAATATATATTTTTAAATGATGTTGACACAGATTAAAAAAAAACATTAAAGGGTTAAAAAAAGGTAGATTTCCTGTGGATGGAGGGAGGTTGCTGAGTAATTTTTTTAAAGGGAATGGTAGGCCAAATAAATTTGGGAACCTC
The DNA here is from genome assembly GCA_028646515.1 of Pseudochirops corinnae. Taxonomy (NCBI): domain Eukaryota; kingdom Metazoa; phylum Chordata; class Mammalia; order Diprotodontia; family Pseudocheiridae; genus Pseudochirops; species Pseudochirops corinnae. The sequence goes on from CM053586.1 coordinate 252,213,235, forward strand.
TGGTTTATACAAATAAAAACAATGTAGCCAAGACGATAAGGAAAGCAGAAAATTGGGGGGAAAGTTTTATAGACAGTTTGTCAGATAAGTGTCTCATATTTCAAATATATAGAGAGAATTGAGTCAAATTTATAAGAACTTGAGTCATTTCCCAATTGATAAATAGTTGGTGGATATGAATGGGCAGTTTTTGGAGGAAGAAATTGAAGCTATATGTATGTAGTCATATAAAAAATGCTCTAAATTATTATTGATTAATTTGAGACAATTAGGAGTCAATAAACCAGCAGAGAGACCAAAGAGGAACAGTAGGTGGAAAAGAATTGTTTTTGTAATGAGCCAAAGCGATGTCCATGATTTAAGAGGTGGGTGGTTTGGTAGAGTGTAAGGGATCAAGAGGCAAAATTAACATAATCTTCTACTTCAGTAATTCTGAGACTCCTTTAATTTCAAGAGTTTGGCTTAATGATTCACATAGGAAAAACTAAGAAAAATAAGAATGTACTTTTTGTCCAGGCCGTACAGTTTAAAGGACAACCTATAAAGCGCATCCATCCATCAGTAGGTACATTTTGTACTGATACTGCAAAGGCATGGTAAATTGGAACAGAATGAAGCAGACTGGGCTACCTTTGGGAAACTGCACTTTCTCTTAAAGATCCTAAAGTTCTTCATAAGACCAAGGACCATCTTTTTTCATATCAGTGCTTTTTCAGAGTTGTGTAGCAGTGAGTCATGAACACTTCAGTCTCTGAAGAATAGAAATTGAGTATCACCCAAAGGGCAATGAAGGGGTGTGTGGTGGGTATGATTAGCCTACAACACAAAATTATTCTTGTTCATCTTTTGTTTTTGAAGAAGACCAATGACATCACAGGTGATGCCTTGCACGTGAATTGGACTGGAATGAGACAGAGTTGCACAAAGTTGTCATTCTCTCTCTTCCTGAATCATTGAAGTCCTGTGGTAGGACAAAAGTCAGGATGCCTGGCAATGGCCCAGGATGCAGTGGATGACCTTGGTGTCTTTGATGCCTGCCCAAGCTCTAAGAGCTCCACAGTGCCTACTTCCTCTGCCTTTATGGCTTTTGGAAGAAATTGTTCTCATATGTCTTCATATGGGAGTTTTCAAATACTTGGGGTAGACCTCCCTCTAACTCACCAACAGGTTTGAATCCTGTCAGTCACCCTCTGCCTGCTTTAGACCAGCTGCTGTGATGGTTTTTACTGGTGTGAGGCCACTGTGCATCCTACAACTTCTTGGAGCCAGTGAGAGTTGGATAAAGATGGACATAAAAGGTAGATGAGCAGCTTTTAAAAGGGCTGGGAAAGCCCTCCCACCAGGGGTGCTAGACATCCCAGAACACCCCATAAGCCCCAACACAAAATTAACATGGAATTAGGAAGTTTTATTAAGGATGTCGTCAAGGAAATGCATATGTAAAAATGTGTGGCTAATGACTTGGCAAGAATGTAGGATAATTGATAGGAAATCTATGTACTCCATAGGCATCCGTTTAATGTCAAGAGAAACTACGAAAGGCTCTCAGCACTTTGGAAAGACCTCCTGTAGTGAACTTACGCTAGGATGCAGAAAAGTTGCCTAGGACCGATGGGCAGGCATGGGTGGGTTGCAGACTACAGAGTTGGAGGGAGTACCCTCACCAGTAAGATCCCAGACCCAGATAAGTACATACACTAGTCCTAAGCATTTTGCTCAGCATGGTTGTGCTGGCATGGTTGAGACAGAAGGCAGATCCCAAACACAGCATTTGAAGTCAGAGGCTGTGGTTTGAGTCTCTGGTCTACCTCCTGCTTACTATCTGTGAGACCCAGGGCAAGTCACTTAATCTCCCTTCCCTCATCTGTAAAATGAGGGGGTTGGACTCAGTGATCTATCTTCAAGGTCCCTTGTGATGGGTTCTAAGTCTATGATCCTATGACCATAACTTTTTCTTTTATTGTTTCTCCTTCCCAATTTTAGGCTTCACGAAGCAAGTATTTTTTGTTTGTTTTTTAAAATTCATGTGGAAAAAAGTGTACTGTCCCTACTTTACAGGTACAGGTTGAGAAGAGCCTGCTGGTACACAATGACAGGCACAGGCCTCCTGGGGTTTAGAACAGCCCCAGACATTCTCCTGGCAGATGAAGTAAGTGGTAGTGGTTGGCTTGTTATTGTTATTTTGGATGGGAAGGTCCTTGTTTTATTTCAGTTGTAAGCCTCCTTTAAACTGCTTATCAACTTGGAGCCAAAGCAGCATATAAGCTGGTTCCACACCTCCTTATCAGCAATGACTCTTTCGGAGCCAAAAGTATAGAGATACATGGCCACACATGAACAAGGTGAATTCCTAAGTAGTATATGCTGATAAATTATCTGTCTTAAATAAAGAAAGCAGCTGTTGAACAATCTGCTTTTTGGATTTGTGTGTGCTGTGTGTATGTAGAAAGATATATATGTATATATACACATAACACATACACATGTCTGTATATACATATGTATGCTCGTATGTATGTATGTATGTATCAAGATGGTGCAGTGGATAAAGTGTGGGGCCTGGAGTCAGAATGACTTGAGTTCACATCAGGCTTCAGACACTAACTGTGTGACCCTGGACCAGTCCCTTAACCCTGTTTGCCTCAGTTTCCTCATCTGTAAAATGAGTTGGAGAAAGAAATGGCAAACCACCCCAGTATCTCTGCCAAGAAAATCCCAAATGGGGTCATGGAGAGACAGACACGACTGAAACTATTGAATGACAACAACAAAATGTATATATACCTACACACATACACACACACACACACACACACACACACGTAACATGTACTCCTGTTACTGTGCTCAATCATCATTCTCACTTCTCTCTCTCTCATCAGGGAGACCAGGGTTCCAATCCCATCTCTGACTTTAAGTGAACCTGAGTGAATCACTTAATTTCTAAGTCCTTCAGACAATTCCTTAGGATTTATCTACTGAGGGACAGTCTAGATCTTTCCTTAATGTGTTCTTTTGTAATTGTGGGAGGCGCGGCTTAGTTTTTTGTTTTTGTTTTTTCTTTCCCAGCCATATTATAATAGGAAGGGCAGGGACCTGTATTTCACCTTTTAGAGGAAATTAAGGGACACAGTGATAGAGTGAGGGACTTGGCCTTGGCATCAGAAAGATCTGAGTTCAAATTTTGCTTCAGGCACTTATTAACTGTCTGGCCCTGGTCTAGTCACTTTACTTCTCTGTGTCTTAATTTCTTCATTTGTAAAATAATAAGATAATAATGATAATAAAGGGGCAGCTAGGTGACATATGGTTAGAGTGCTGGACATAGAGTCAGGAAGAATCATTTTTCCTGAGTTCAAATGTGGGTTCAGATACTTATTTACTGTGTGACCCTGGGCAAGTCACTTAACCCTGTTTGCCTCAGTTCCTTATCTTTAAAATGAACTGGAGAAGGAAATGGCAAACCACTCTAGAATCTTTGCCAAGAAAACCCCAAATGGGGTCATGAAGAGTTGGCTATGATTGAAATGGCTAAAAAGCAACAAGGTTGCTGTGGGGAGCAAATGAGCGAATCTATGTAAATCACTTTATAAATCTGAAAGTGCTGTATAAATGCTAGCTATTACTATTTTTCTATTGAGGGTCACACACAAATAAAAAACTTGCAACTAACTTTAACTTGTCTCTCTCCTTTTAAATGAGTAAATAAAAAATATCCAACTCATCTACTTTCCTAATTAGCAGGGAAATTAGGGAATTAGATTAAATGGCCTCTAAGGGCCCTTCCAACTCTAAACCTATGATTCTCCAATTCTCTGATACATAATAAAAATATACTTCACCCAGTATATGAACAATCAGGTTAGAAAGAAGAGGCAGTTATCAGAATGACCTGCTGCAGATCAAGAGAAAAGCCAGGGGGCAGATCATGCATCCTTTGGTATAATGAGACATCCCAATAGTCAGAATTTCAGTCTATAAAAGTATTGCTTTGAGAATCCTCCCCCAAGAGTCTAACTGCCTCTTGTCTTCTC